>JZKD02S1672720.1:1927208-1940698 GCA_000966675.3 Picea glauca
TTAAAGTTTATACTTTATCTTTTAATTGTGATTATATTAAATATTTATGCTATACCTTTTATATTTTTTTAAATATCAAACCATTTCATTGTTTTTATACTTTATCATTTATTGATTATATTTATCTTATACTTTATCTTTTAATTATGATTATATTTATTTTTTAAATATTAAATATTTATGTTTTAGTTTGTAATTTTGATATATTAAATATTATAACTTATTTTTTAATTATAATTATATGATTTTTTTTAGTTTGTTTGTGACTTAGTGGACTAGTATGTATGTGATTTGAGAAAGTCCAACTTAGAGGTTGGATTTTTTGTGTCCCCAAAGATTTTGAACCCGTGACTTCACATCACAGAGTGCCTTAACAACACATCCCGTCCTACACCTAAAAAAACACATAATATTTTAACAACACACCCCATCACCAACTATCCTACACCAAAAAAAAATTATGTTTTTTAATATTAATAACTACATATATTTTTAATTAAATAATTATTTTTTTAAATTTATTTATTAATTTTAATTTATTATTATTTTTAAAATAAAAACAAATATTATAATTTCAAAAAATACAAATTGTTATCCTAGTTTACAACAATGAAACTATTACTTATAATATTATCCTAAGAATACGCAATACTACTTATTACTTAAAAAAAGATTCAACACTATTATTTAAAAAACTACACCACCTAAAATATTTCATTAAAAAATTTAACACCACCTAAAATATTTCATTAATGAATTTAGCACCACCTAAAAATATTTCATTAATAAATAACCTAAAAATATTTCATTAATAAATAATTTAACACTACTTGACAATAGTGAAACCAATATGGCTTATTACTTTAATTTTTTTATTCAACACTATTATTTAAAAAACAACATCACCTAAAATACTTCATTAAAGAATTTAACCTAAAATATTTCATTAAAGAATTTAACACCACCCAAAATACTTCATTAATGAAGAATTTAACATAATAGTGAAAATAATTTAATTCATTAAACATTTTGCTCACAAGAATTTATGCTTTACCTTTTAAAATTTATTTAACCTCCTACTAATTGTAACTGATTGTATTTTGAATTCAATTTAACGTTTTAACATTTTGCTCACAAGTATTTATGCTTTACCTTTTAAAATTTATTTTAAATTATAGGAGTTGCCTTCTAATTGTAACTGATTGTATTTTGAATCCAATTTAACGTTTTTTTCATGGATATTATTATCTTCTGCCTCCTACTAATTGTAATTGATTGTATTTTGAATTCAATTTTATGTTTTTTTTTCATAGATATTATTATCTCATCTAAGTAAAATCTAAGCATATTTATTATCTAAGTCAAAGCATATCTATTATCTTAAGTAGAATCTAGGCATATCTATTATCTAAGTCAAAGCATATCTATTATCTTAAGTAAAATCTAGGCATATTATGTAGTTACTTTGAATAAATGAATAAAAAAGGACACTTGTTGACCAAATTCTCCAGTTTTCTATTAATTAAAAATTAATAACCATAAATTCAATAAAAACAAAGCTATTGTTCTTTTAAATTGCTAATAGGATTTAAAAGGAAGAAACCAATTATTACAATACAAAATGCAAAACATCTTCCACAACTTCCAACAAAACCCAACCCACACACTATCAGAGCATGCTTATGCTTATCTCAAGTGCTAACAAGAACAAAGGGTTCAAAGCGCCAGGGAATATCAATGGAGCAAATGAATTCTGAGTAAATAGATGAGGTCTTAGAGGTGATGAGGTTTAATGAGCAAGGTTCATAGCATCATGGAGGTGAATTTGAAAACTGTGAATAAAAGAATGGGACAGTTCGCAACGCCAATATGAAAACCAACCAAAACCCCTTTCTCAACCCTCAAACATGATGAAAACTCTCACGGAGTATTAGGTGGATCTAGGCTTGATGTTGATGTATTTAGATTTGAACAAGGATATCTGCAAGATATCAAACCTCCAACCCTCCTCTTCTGCCAGTCTGCAATGCCAGTCCACATCGCCTGTATACCAGTTCACAACGTTTGATTCAAACATAAATTGCATACTTCAAGGAAACTGTTAGGAGATCCAATGACATGATCCCTGAAAATTGGTTAAAGATGGTGTTGAAAACAATGAAATATCCTCTGTCATGGTTCTTTAATTTGCAATGATGACACATGAAAGCATGATGTACTTAGAGTACGCTGCGAACTCTCCTAGTGAGTTGGAAGTGCATACTCTTGACTCTGACTTGACACTTAAACTGATAAATGATGACAAAGAGAATATTGTGTACAACATGGAGATGTGACATGTCAAGGTAATGATGTAAGTATCAAAGGTGTGACTCAAAAACAAAACCAAAGTGGTTCTTTTTGACCCCTATAATTCTATGTGCTAACATCTGGCTCCACAGGGGATGGCATGCTCCCTGTGAGCTGCCAAGAACATGCAGTTCTAGTGCCTTCTCTATTCCATCTCTGCAATATGTACTCTGTCTATGCCTTGACAACACCTCTTATCATTTATTGAAAACTAAAAAACACTCACTACAAACCAAATGCTTGCATAACAAGCTTATTTATATACATAATCTTACTCTAAACTACCCCATTGAATAAATTTGCTCAATTGAAGTCATACTTCCAATGCAACCAAATGAGTATCGAACTAATGAAAATAACTCCTTCCATGCAACTGCTCGAAAGAATCTTCAAGTGATATGAGGCTTGCAACAAGAGGTTAATAATCAATGGATACTTACAACTATGATCTGAAATCATACCAACAACTGGATCATAAGAAACCTTTGAAAAATATAACTCTATGTAAAAATCCACACGATCATGAAACTTATGATAAGACAATTCTAGTTGGTTAAGAAAACCATCTTGCTCCTATGTGAAGGTTGATTCATCAATAAAATGATGGTCCTCATATACTTCACAACTACTCATATGTTGTTTGATGTCTTTTGCAAGTGCATGTACATAAATGATAGACATTTCCTCGCTGATCCTTGGAGTTTTCTGCTCATCAATAGGTGATAAAGAGAATTCCAACTGCTATTGCAATTCTTCCTTATCTTCTTCACTATATTCCCGTGGCTTAGATTCAAAATTGTCACATGCTGATATATCAATATGCTCATTATCATTTGAATACTCAAAGGAAACAATTTGATTTTCATGACAACTTAAAACAATGGATACATTTGATACAATGTCAAAAGTATCTACATCCTGGCTATCACTTTGAAGATCATCATCCTCTTGATCATTATAAAAATTGTCTTCTACTGCAACATACTCTTTATGACTATTTTATCCTTTACTCAACAAATCAAATTCATAACAACATTCTTGATAAAGGAAATCAACTACAAATTTCTCTTTGCAAAACAAACGATATGCAACATGAAAATGTCTCAGTGAAGTAATACAAGCAACCGAGAGTGATCTACACCAATCACAAGCTGCTCCATCTAAATATTATGTAAACAATTTTATGAGGACATCTTCATGTATAACTTTTAGCTTAAGTATGCACTCGTGAAAATATAGTAAAAACTTAGTAGACATTTCTCAATTTTCCCCTCTAAACCTAGGAAGGTAGCCTTCCCATTCACTTCTATTAGGCACGGGGTTTAGAAAACCAAATATATTTGAGAAATCACAAAATGCATACCTCTGAGCAAGAATCTTGTTCATTTCAAATCACTGGAGTTGCCCATAGATTCATCTATGATGAAGTTGGAGTCGCTAGATAGAAGATTGCAGTCAAGCTTGTGTCCTACTCCTATCTACCATCAAGACTTGGATTTGATCGTTGTCATTCTCCCAGGGAAGATTTATTCACTTCTGTCCCCGACAATGGTGCCAAAAATGTTAGCACTGAGAATCACCCTTAGACTACTAGAGGATAATCCTAGTACCCATTTGATTTAAATGATTAAAACTTGTTATACTTGGTGGATCAACAAGAGAAGAGTAAAAGGGAGGGCATCCGACTGGTGCAAATACATTCTATTGGGCATGGAGTCATTACATTCTGTAGATCATAGGCAATCAGGATGCCTACCAGACAAAAGGCTTATGAAAATATGGGTAGAAGAATATAAGGTAAACAAAAAGATGAATATCCACATAACACAGATCCTTTCTGTAAGATAGATTAAAGAGTGCTTGAACAATAATAAATGATTAACAGGCAATTACCACAAATAATTTGCAGCTCATGAATCCATTAACCAAAGGTAACTTTTGATCTTCAAAATATGTAAATATTACTCAATCAAGATGATAAGAAAGAATGGAAACGAGAGAAAAACAATCCGGTATCACAACTTTCATGAATCTCTAATGGCATAAATGCCTACAACACATGCCCTCAGGCTTACAAATGAGCAACTCAACTACTCTTCTAGCTCTCTCCTCTCTTGGATCACGAATCCAACCCTTTTCTTCTCAAAATACACTTTCATATATAGTGAATGATCTCTATCTACCCTAATGAGGTCAAAACCAAAGAGATACATAGGATCCTCCTCCATTTAGGAGTCTTGTTACAAAATGATCCAACAAAAACCTAACAAATTCCTATTTTTTTGGATCTTTCCTATTGTGATAAATTCCTTTTGAAACAGGTCATTCTGCTTGATATGGACATGGAAAACATGTCCCTCATGTCCAACTAACTCCTAGGAGACCATTCAAACCTTTCCTGACAACTAGCATCCCTTCCATAGCTCGAATTTTTCAAAATGTTAGAGTTCACAACTCCCGTGACAACATGGGCTGCGAACTTTCTTGTAGGTGACGATTTTGTCTTTTCTCCAAAAATACAAACTGGGTTGGGATGATGTTTTTTCAACAAGTCAAAAACACCATATTTGTCCTCCACACCAAATTTCAGAGGAACCCAGATGGGAATTCAAAATTTACAAGCAACACAATCCTATGTTGTGTGCTAATTGCTTACAAACTGTCATAAATTACTAGTTCACAGTGTCAGCGCTGCGAACTTTCCTAAAGCGGTCTGTTTCACTTTGCCAATGTTTTAACACCTCCCAAAACTGTTTCAAGTGTCCCAAAACTGTTGTAAATTTTAAAATCTTAATAATCTTGATTAAAGGAAAGCAACCAATCAAATAATCATGGTTTGAAAAACATAATAATCACCCAAAATGTGGAAAATATATGAAATAGGAACTTGACCAAAATTGATGCTTGGTTATGGAGTTTCATCATATTCATTTTTTAATCTAGAGATTCTCGTGGTAGTAACCTTGTGATTCTTCCTATGCTATTGATTGTCCATAATTGCCGCTGAAGGATGTATTTTCTATGAGTTTTAATGGCACCCATATGTGTGAAAAGAGGGAAAACAAGAGATTAGGGTATTGATGACATAACTGTTTTCAATAGGATGGCATTAAACATAATTTTATGGACTTTATCCTATACACAGGAGGTATAAGAGGAGACACTCTTTCAATAAAAAACAATAAGGAATGGAAAATGGGAGTTTTAATAAAAGGGAAATGCAAACGAGTTATCATCTTAAACATGGTTTACTCATCAATACAAACATTAGTTAATCAACATGAGAATGCATTCAATATTTAAACCTGGTTCAATAGCTAATCAAACACCTATTTCAAGTTTAAGAGGGGTGCATATTTACTCTTTAAAAATTGAGTTTTTTTAAAAGATGCAAAAGATGGATTTTCAACAATGCTGGAAGAGAGGGTTCACAACACACTGTTTTTGCAACACATAGTTCACAGCGCCAGAATAGAGGGTTCCTAGCGCTGAGGAATATCAGTGGAGAAAACAAATTCTGAGTAATGGGAAGGATAGACAAGGTCTTAGAGGTGATGTGGTTTAATGATCAAGGTTCAGAGTGTCATGGAGGTGAATTTGCATACTGTGAATACAAGAATGGGATAGTTCACAGTGCCAATATGAAAACCAACCAAAACCCCTTTTCTCAACCCTAAAACATGATGAAAACTCTCATGGAGTATCAGGTGGATCTAGGCTTGATGTTGATGTCTTTGATTTGAACAAGGACATCTGCAAGCTATCAAACCTCCAACCCTCCTCTTCATCCAGTCCGCAACACCATTTCACAACTCCTGTCTACCAATTCGCAACGCTTGATTCCTACATGAATTGCATACTTCAAGGAGACTGTTAGGATATCCAATGACATGATCCCTGAAAATTGGTTAAATATGGTGATGAAAACAATGAAATCTCCTCTGTCATGGTTCTTTAATTTGCAATGCTGACACATGAAAGCATGATGTACTTAAAGTATGCCGCGAAATCTCTTAGTGAGTTGGCAACGCATACACCCGACTCTAACTTGACACTTAAACAGATAAATGATGACAAAGAGAATCTTGTGTACAACATGGAGGT
The DNA here is from genome assembly GCA_000966675.3 of Picea glauca. Classification (NCBI taxonomy): domain Eukaryota; kingdom Viridiplantae; phylum Streptophyta; class Pinopsida; order Pinales; family Pinaceae; genus Picea; species Picea glauca. Next base: position 1,933,662 of record JZKD02S1672720.1, read on the forward strand.
GTGACATGTCAAGGTAATGATTTAAGGATCAAAGGTGTGACTCAAAAACAAAACCAAAGTGGTTCTTTTTGACCCCTACAATTCTATGTGCTAACACCTCCCAGTTTAGCTTGATTAATCATTGCTTTGATAACTGTGACATCCATGTTTTTAATCCTTGATTTCACGATGTATAATGTAAATATGATATATGGCCATGAGCCAATATATGTAATATGCCAAAATTGTATATAGAAAATAATAGAATAAAATGTGATGCTGATTGTAGATGGAGATGGACATAATCATGGGGGCTGAGTTTCCACAAGAGAGGAGAAGTTATAAGAAGAGGGGCAAAATGGTTTTTTTATTCATGTGTCTTAAATCCCAAGCCATTCCTAAAATTATTGTTTTCAGTGAACCTTCTAATTTTGCCTCGAGTGTATGAGAGCCCAATCACTGAATACATGTAATAGGGTGGGTGTGAAAAGTCACATGGGGGTTGAGTACATTCAACATTGGGGAATGCGAGAGTCGACATGCTTGGGTAAAAGAGAAATTCAAATTTTGATTGTGAGAGTTTTTTTCTGGATATTTTGGGACAACAAGGGGGTGTTGAGTGCTAGAGTTGGAAGATAGCCATAATGGGTTTGTGGGTAGCTTGTGGGAGTTGTAAAATGCATGAAGAAGCAGGTTGTTAGGCATGTATATTGTTTTTTGATATGCAGAGCAATGATTTGCTACTAAAAGTTTCCTGTTGCAATTGTAATTCCCCGTAGTCCCTAACAAGAGAGATTCCCAGCCAACTAGTGTTGGAGCCATGGAGGGAAGGGGGATAACCCGAGGGACTGTATAATAGATAAGGGGATCCCATTTTTTGGGTTTCACAAGTTGTGGGGAAGAGATCTGATGAATTGGGATGGACGTAAGAAACTATCTTGATGTAAGTGGACAATAAACACCCTTAGGAGACACCCTTTCTTGTGGATTCCTAGCCCCAATTTCAGGGTGACTTCCTATTGATATTTGGAGAAACAAGTGTATGGTTGGATGGGACATCCATCCTCTGTAGCTGGTTGCACATTTGATTTAAAATATGAGTGTTTTATCTCTATTCAATGTTTTTATTTATGGGTTTATATTGTTGTGCATAAACTATGTTGCTATGTGTATGCTTAATTGGATGCATTCATGTTTTTAAATTATTGTTGTTAAATGTATGATCCTTTTTAGTATGATGTGTTGTATTTGAATTAATGTTATCATAATTTGTTTTATGGGTTTAGTAGTGGGGGACGCTACAATAACCATCATAGAGCCCCCAAGCACTATCAAAGTTCTAATACCTTCTTGAATAGAGAGACCCCACCACAATAAGTAATCCTTAGTGAGATTGCTTGAGACATTTCCAAGCGCATAGACATATAAGACATACTTGTTTCCTCTAGGATCATGGAGACTCCCCCTCCACCTACCACCCCTAATAATTACTTGCATTATTATTATGTATAATGGATTAAAATATTAAATATTAAACGAACACTTATTATATATCATTGTTCATAAATATTTTTATTTTATTTATTTATTTTTATGTCTAATTACTTACATTATTATTATGTATAATTATTTACATTATTAAATATTAGTAAACATTTATTATATATAATTGTTCATAAAATGATTTTTTTAAATTTTTTATTAATAACTTTAAAAATTTAATAAATGAAGCAATTTTTTTTTTCTAATAAAACTAGGAAATTTTTTTATTCAAAAAAGTCTGTGAAAAAGCCACAGATAGAGTCCTTCCAGACTCCAAAAATTGCACGTGTAACATAAAAAACATGCTGCAACATAATACCATTTACAAGAGGACTAGCCAAAATTCTAGTCACTGATTCATAACTACTAAAAAGTATGCTATAAAGCTGGTAGAATATCCCTAGTATCAAAATGATAAAACAAAGCATACAAAATTAAACATTTGCAGGGTCATGTCCTTCTTGTGCCCCTTCTGAGGAGTATGGGGGAGAATTCCAGTCAGGTACCTGTCTGGGAGGGTTTGGAGAAGATGCAACATCATATATGGTTGAGATTGATGGAGCAGAAGGAAATGGTGTGTAACACAACTCCATGACTTCAGAATGAATTGGCTCCACCTCATAACACAACTGTTGATACCATTTCCTTTGTTAAACAAGAATCTCCATGATCATGGTTTGCCATTGGGAAGAAGCATTATTAATTCTGATATGAAGTGAATTCACTAAGTTCACCAAGGTCTCTTATTCCTCTTCCTGGAGTTTCCTTCTCCAACATGCCACCCATGAACAACAATTTTCCATAGTTCCAATTTTCCTTCCCGCACCTTGTGTTTTTGCAAAAAGATCTGCCTAAGAATTGCCTGGAGGATAAAGAGACTCAGAAAATTCGGGAAAATATACAAAGATCAGATGCATGCCTCCCGAATTGATATTGCTCGCCACCCTTATTGTTGCCTTTAAATCTCCTTGGCTGCATGCGAAGGGCCGCCACCTTTGGTGATGATGGAACTCCAACTTCCAAACTTTCTTACGAACCTCAATATCATGCATGTGATAGGACCGATGCCGGGAATAAGCATCATTAATAAAAATGTATGGTGTAATCCTAGATTGAGTTGAGACCAATTGGGTACAGAGAAGTACAAGAGCCATGCGGGAGATAACAGAGCAAGATTGTAAACATGACCAGGAGAGGGGAGCCAAAAGAAAGTGCATGTGCACGATAAATCCGATGGTCGAAGGGACATCGAGATAATTGTACACGAAGGATGGACCATTTTCTAGTATCCTGAAGTGCGACGTGCATGAATATGAGGTACCATGTCTTGTGCCCACCTAGATTATTGAGTTGGAGGCTGGCTGAGTTGGCTGGCAACTATGAATAGGAGATGTGTTGGAAACTGGGTCCCAACATTAACCCAAAAATTGAATTGTGTTCTGAGACATGGCCAAGATTAAAGAATGAAGTGTTGAATGACCTGCTCATTAATTCTAAGTGTTCCTGAAGATTCTTGAATGGCCAAATTGTCTTGGAAGTCAAACTTGGAGTTTTTGATCCAGAGTACATGGTAACAATGGAGAGACTTGAAAGCTTCAACTTCTTTAAGGGCTCTTATAATGATGCTTTTGAGCTTCATATCCTATGGAGGGGATCTTTTCTTGATTTGATTTATGATAACATAGGAATCCCTTAGGATAGAAATATCATCTATTCCTTGGCTCTTGACCAAACTTAGTCCTTTGAAGATGGTGTATGTCTCTACTTGATTATTGGTTTCTAAACCGAGGCTCCAAGAAAAGGTTAGTCTCATTTGTCCTCCTATGGAATAGGTAAGTCCACCCACTCTTTCCACCCTTGGATGTTTTTATAAGTTTTTTTTTTACAGAAACTGATTTTTTTTACAATAAAAGGTGCGGTCGAGATCGCTAAGGAGTTACAAAATCTTGCAAACTTCGAGCTAGCTTGGGGTCTCGAGTATGCAAATATTACAGACTGCTAATGACATTTTCAAATACTCAAATGAAATCTTCACAAAGAACAACCTTACTACGTACACTCGGAAAAAAACTCCGAGAATAAACATGAAGAGACATTGCATCTAAATCATCTTGTTGGGGAAGAGCTCGTTATTTTTCTTGGCTTGCAGCCTGACTTCATGTTACCATTGGCTATGGTGTTTCATGTACCTTCTTCTTCTTTTCGACTACCATCCAAACTTTGTTTGCAGATGTTGGACCATTTGTACTATCTATGTTACCTGGGATTTCTTGATCTGAATGTTCTTTATTTTCTTTATCGAAAGCCTCATCAACATCAATTTGATTTGGATGGCTTGACGGTGGCTGAGGGGATTGTTTTATCTAAATTACCTTATTTGAATCCTGAAGGGAAGATGCCTCTTTCTCCAGATTTTCAGTGGAGTTCTGGCACGGGTATTGAGATAACAAAGGAGGATTTTCATTGTCTTGTGGGGACTCTTTGCAAGATTTTGGAATTAATTGATGGTCTTCATTTGAGCCAATCCACCAGGTGGATTTCCAGTGCTTTCTGAACTTTTTGTACCCTTTGGGACAATGGGTAGCAAGATGACCTGTTTCAAAGCAAGATCTATAGTGCAAGGAGACTCTCTCAAAGTCAATTTTTTGAGGCTAAGATTAATTTTTACCAGTCAGAATAAATTCAACTAGGAATCCTTTACTGAAATCCATTTCCATGCAAATGCGGGAAAATGTAGAGGTTCTGTGCCTCGTAGTTTCACGACTTGCGAAATGAAGCTTTCCTAATGCCGAGCCAATGGCCCTGAGAGAGAGTAAACCCTAAAAATATAGGGGCATATTAGGAAGCCTCACCCAAACTGGGGTTGAGGAGAGAATGTTAGTAGCTCGATTGAAAGAAGGAGACCAGGGTTTCATGAATAAACCAGAGTTTCCCCAAAACCACGACTCCGAGTTGAAGATCAAATCATGAACTTCCTGAAGGTCAAACTCGACAATGAAGAAACATTTTGCACAAGGGTGAATGAAAGATTCTTGTTGCATGAAATGAATCTAAGTAGCAAAGATCCATCTGTTAAGATCGACTAACTTTGACCAAAGGCCATTGAAGCGACAAAACAAACTCATTGATCTGTAATATTCCTCCTCTTCTTCAACATCTTGTCCCATGGGAATGACAAGGGATAGGGCTTCCTGCACCAAAAAAGATGAAGATGGGGGAGTAGAAACTTCTTGAACAATATCACGGGAAGAGGCACCCGACTGAAGAACATGACCAAGATTTAGCTTGGAAATGGCAGAAACTGCCCCTTGAACTGGGACACCAACAACAAAATTGAAAACCACCTCCATGGTCGTCAGATGAAGTTGGGGTGAGGCCACCAAGGCCAACACGTGGAGGTCACGAGTGGCTAGGGTTAATCCTAGCCGTTGCGGGCAAGCACCAGAGTGGCTCCATAGCGATTCACCTACGAGTTGTTGGGATGTTTTTATAAGTTTCCATGTAATATGGAATTAATTGCAGAATGACTTAAAAATAATAACTTTGAAATTTTTTTAATTTTTAATAAAAAATATTTTTAAATATTCATTTTTTTAATTATTTATTAAAATAATTTTTATAAAACAATTTTTTATTAAAAATAATAATTTAAATATCAAAATAAAATATTATATTTTAATTATAATTACAATTTCTTAAATATATTCGAATTATGATATCTCAAAATTTTTCAATTTCAAAAAATCATTGCACATTGTGTTGGTTGTGGAGCCTGATCATCATCATGATTCATAGGTATTGTTTCAATTGCAATTTGACCCCATTACCCGAAGAGGGGGTGTGGGGGGCTTTCCCCCCCACATCTCTCGTCAGGGGTGTCCAGGGGCAACACCCCTGAAGAGAATCTTTTGGGAAAAATTGCCTTTTAAAATATTGTAATTTCATAGTCAATTTGGACCGTCCATTATAAGGTCGCAGATCTAACGATAGAATTTATGTTAGGGTTTTTTTTCCCTAGAAGGAAACCCTCTTTTATGAGGGAATTTTATTGTGGCTATGTATGTGAGTGAATATTGTATTCTGAAAGATGAGAGTGTGAGATAAAGAAGAGGAACTTACAACATGTATGTTGTAGGTTGTATCCCTTCATTTGTTGGATAATAATAAAGGAAGGACCTGAAAATTTCTCTGGTGGACGTAGATAACACTAGGTGAACCACATATATCTATGTCTCTTCTATATTGTGTATCTTCTGTGTTTTATTTCTATTTATTTGATTGCTCTTTGATCCTATTTTTATAACAATTGGTATCAAAGCGAAAGGTAACTCGTAGGAAAAAAGGTGTTAGCACTAGAAGTCACACCTAGACTGCTGTAGATGTAAGCCTAATACCCATCAGAATGTGAATAATGATATTTTAAAGAATGTGGCAAATGGATTTGAAACTCAGCTTATGATGTCAATCACAAAACCTTCCATGAAATACACACCCACAAGCAAGGCTTTAAATAACTTCAAATCAGTGTTAAGAGATATAAATGAAAGATATAAGACTTAGCAAGGAAAGTGAAATATGTGTATCAGTTTACATCATGTATTTCTGGAACACATATGGAATAAAATTCATTTGAATAAGAAAATCTTAATACAAAGAGAAAAACACTTTGATCAACTTTCATAAAATACCAACAATAAATCATTTACTATAATAAGAAAGCAATCATCATGATGAATCCTTCACCAGAGACTAATACCAAAGTGAGATAAAAAAAAATGACACTAGGAAAAGACTATTTTTTCACCATTAAAGATTCTTGAGTCTGATACATACATCAGGAAAACTATGTTACAATATGAGACTAAAGATAAGAGTTTTCTCCTGAACCATTTGAACCTCCTATCAAGTTACAATCTATGTTAAATAAAAAAATATCCAAGAAAACCTATTTAGAATCTGCCACCTCATTCCATCATAGGATTCTATGCCTAAGAAAGGTGTGGTAATAGGTGTACAACTGTTGGAAGATTGCTTGTTGTCATTGATGTCAACCCTAGTCATTGGTTGTAGTCATTGATGTCAACCCTAACCATTGGCTTTTGGAACCAAAAGTTTATTGAAGTAGATAGAAATGAAGGAAGTTACACATGTAGGTACAACACCCATGTATGGATAGTATAAGTCACATCATTTTTGGTGGTATGTGGCACATGACGTGGATCCTCATTATTGAGGAGAAATGAATTTTTGAAGATGATAATGTGAATTGAAGCAGAAACTGCATGTCGGCCCTAAAGTTAAAATGAAGTGACATAAAGGGTATAAATACATCTCATTATACATTCATTTTCGAACACACACAAGTTTGTTAATTAACAAGGAGATATAAGTTGAATTTTGGAGGAAATCTGAAGTAAAGAAGGCCAAATTTCAAGGGAGGATGAAGTCTTTTGGTGATGTGTTCTAAGGTATGTTATTTACAGGTCATCTTACCATTTTCGCTATAACTTTGTTTC
>JZKD02S1672720.1:1978304-2010056 GCA_000966675.3 Picea glauca
ATATAGAGAGAGAGAGAGAGAGAGAGAGAGAGAGAGAGAGAGAGAGAGAGAGAGAGAGAGAGAGAGAGAGATCACTCTCATTGTAAAATAATTAATTAATTCATTCTCTCTTCTTTCTTTTTGGTCTCATACTTGCAAGTGTTCTTTCTTCTTAGCAACTAGATTATTGTGCTTAGCAATATAGTTTATTCTTTGCAACTAGATTCTTATGTGAGAATTTTAACATGGTATCAGAGCTTAGGAGTAGTTTGTAAGAAGAAAATAATATTTACCTTGCAAAGAAGATGTTCAACTTGTAAGGAAAATCACTATTTTTCTTTGTAGGTGACAAAGGAGAAGCACATATTATAATAATAGGTGACAAAGGATTGAAGTGCACATAAATAATGGATAATCCCATGTCAGTGATCTTCACACCATTCAATTACTTCGAACAAAAGCCCAAAATTGAGATTTCGCTCATAAGAAAAGGAATCTACATGATTACAATGATAATTGAATTAGAGCCTAACTTCATAGTTGAGAAAGCAAAGTATTTCAACTAGATGGATGAAGAATATGGGTTGCTATTCTTGCCAATATCTTCGGATATAGTTTTCCATGTATAATATACTTCCAAACCAAATGAGACCACATTGAATGACCTATTTAGGAATTATGATGAACTACAAGGACACATGCTAGAGAATGGGCTCATCTCAATGAGCCCAAGCAATTTTGACACCATAGAATACTTCTTCACAAAGTTTAAATCTTTTCTGCTACAAGTCAAATCATGTGGAATAGACATGAAAAAGAAAGAGGAGAAACTAATCCTCTCTATTCTCTCAAATTGAAGTCTTGATTACTACGTGTTTGCGTCTTCCTTTTATACTTCAAAGCTAACCATAGGTGCAGCTTTGAAAATTCCTCCTATGGATGATTTCATTAAATGAATCTTACATGAGAAAACCTCAAATCCACTGAGGAGCCTTCTAACTCCAAAGCAAGAAAATCAAAGAAGGAGAAATCCAAATGTAGATATTGTAACAAAGGATATCATATAGAAACTTCATGCATGAAGAAGACCATCGATCTAATGGCAGAAACTCTTCAAAAAAATAACATTGAAGATGCATACCAGAGAAATCCAAGAAAAAACATGGAGAAAAATCACTGGAATATTGAGGTAAGGGCCATGCTCTAATTTCTATTTCTTCCTCACCTAATAATTGGATTTTAAATTATGGAGCCTCACACCATATGGCTGGTTCAAAAGATAATTTATCCTCTTTGGAACCTTGCACCAGACCTCCCATCCTAATCGGAGATGACACTCTTGTGAAAGTAAGTGGACAGGGTAGATTAGATATTGATAATGGATGTTTCCAGGATGTCTTGTATGTTCTAAAACTATCCATCAATCTACTCTCAATCTATCATATCACTCATTCAGGAAAATAAATATGAGTAGAATTCACTCTAGATTTAGTGGTTATCTCTGTGATGTCATATGGTTCCAACGTTTCTATTGGGGAAGTAGATCATCATTCCAAGTTGTACACCTTTTCTCAATTTGTTCCTAAATCCGATTATGTTATGCTTCTAACTCATGTCAATGAAGAAAGAATATTATGGCATGAAATATTTTGGAATTTGAATTTTAGGTACCTATAATAACTAAACAAGCATCCTTGAGAAAAGATAAGTATGTTGTTACTTTCATTGATGATTGGTTGAGATACACATGGGTCCATTTTCTCAAATTCAAATATGAAGTTTGAGATTGTGTTAGAGATTTCAAGGAACTTGCAGAAAATAAATTAGCGAAAAGGATAAATATCCTTCATACTGAAAATGGGGGGGGATATGTGAATAAGGATGTGGAACATATTTCCTCATAAGCATGCATAGAATCACAAAACATAGTGGCCTATACTCCACAACAAAATGGTTTAGCAGAGAGGAAGAGTAGGACCCATAACAAAATGGCCAACTGCATGTTGCATGTAAAATCACTTCCTCCAAATTTATGGGCCAAGGAAATAAATTGTGCAACATATATTCAAAAGAGAGTTCCTCACAAATCCTTGAAGGGAGTGACACCATTTGAATCTTGGAGTAGAAATAAATTGGATGTCACACACTTCCATATTTTCGAAGCATGTGCATGGGCCTGCATCCCTAGAGATACGAGGAAAATTTTGGATCCCCAAGGTAGAGAAGGTATATTTATTGGTTATATAGATGGTGTGAAGGGGTACATGTTATTGCATCCTTCCATAGATAGATTGTTCATTGAAATAAGTTAGAATTTAGACAAAGACCCCTTGCACACACTCCAAAAGGAACCTACTGCATATTCTTTGCCTCTTCCTAATGAAAATATTAGAGATGATACTTCATGCTCTTTGGATCATATTTCAGATTCTAATTCAGATTTTCATGAGCATAATATTGCAAATCTAGATCGTAGAACACTATGGGAAAAACAAACTTTACAAAAATTCGATGATCCGGTGGGTGATCTTGTCGATCCACGAAGAACTAGATCTTAGTTTGAGGGTGCTCCACAAGCACTCACTACTACAAAGACATCACTACCCATGCATTGTTATTTGGTGCTCACATTTGATCTTTAGTACTATGTAGATGATATAGGAAACCATTATTGGGAATTTGCTATGAATGGAGATTCTACAATTCCCTTATTGAGAACCACACACAAGATTTGGTTCCTATTCCTTCTGATCAAAAACTTGTTAGATGCAAGTGGATATATATGAAAAATATGAAAGTGGATGGAATTATAAGAAAGTACAAGTCTGGGCTTGTAGATAAGGTCTTCTCACAAGTTCATGGGATGGACTACGATGAGACTTTTGCACAATGGCCAAGATGGACTCTATTAGACTAGCTCTTGCAATTGCAGTAACAAGAAAGTGGGAGGTTCACCACATGGATGTCGAGAATTATTTTCTCCATAGGGATATTGATGACGATATCTATATGGAGAATCCACAGGGGTATGTTAAATATCCATCACTTGTTTTTAGATTGAATAAATCATTATATGGAATTAAACAGGCACCCCATGTTTGGTATGCCAAAATGGATTCTCACCTTCTCTCTCAAGGTTTTACTCATTGCAACTATGATTCTAATATGTATATATTGAGACATAATTATTCTCTCTTGTTGATAGTATTATATGCAAATTATTTACTTATCATAAGGAGTTCTATCTCATATATTGTTGTAGTCAAGTCTGCCTTGCATGACAGGTTTGTTATGATAGATATGGGACTGTTATATTATTTCCTTGGTATTGAAATCAGACGGTATGATTCAGGAATCAAGATGTCATATTCCAAGTATGCTAGAGATATAATAATAATTTTTTAGATGATAGACTACAAGCCAACTGCATCTCCCTTCCTATCCATGGTTAGGCTAGAAGATGGCAGTGCTACACCTTTAGTCGACTGTACCAAGTATCGATAGATGGTTGGGAGTCTTCTATATCTCACCCACTCTCCTATGGACATATCATATGCTATTGGAGTTGTTTCTAGGTACATGTAGGAGCCACATGAACTGCATTGGAAGGTTTCCAAGTGGATACTTTGGTATGTTAATAAAACCACTTTCTTTGGTATACATTATGCAACATGGTGCACTTTAGACCTTGTGGGTTACATGGATTCAGATTGGGCTAGCGATGGCATATATCACAATTCTACCTTAGGCTATGTCCTCAATATTGGATTTGGTCCTATATGTTGGTGCAACAAAAAACAATATACCATTTATTTATCTTCAACGGAGGCCAAATATAGGAATGCAATTAATGCTGCAATATAGGACATGTGGTTACGACACTTTCTCATAGATATTGGTGTATAGTTTCAGTGACCGATCGCTATCTGGTGTGATAATCATAGTACATTGAAATTTTGTAGAGATCCAACACAACGACAAAGAACCAAACATATATAGGTACATATGCACTTCATTCGAGGAAAAATCCATGATGGGGTCATTGATATGCAATATTTTCCATCTTCAGAGAAGGTTGTAGACATATTCACAAAGATCTCCACCGACCAAAATTTTGTAGCTTTACAATATCTCTTGGGAGCGAAGGACAAAACTGCATAGTAGTTAACATAGCTAGGATTCTATTTTGAGGGGGGATTTATTCCCATTGGGTTTTTCCTCTTTACCTCATCTTTTGCTTGCATAGTTATTTTGTACATGGGTACCTAACAAGGCTACATATTTCCAGGACCCATGTATTGTACTCACTTTAGTTGTGATTCAGGGGGGTATTGGTGTACATGCACATTTTCCATATTTTCCTACTGTTCAAGGGGACTGCAATTCTTAGCATGTCTATTTTATAGCATGACTATTTATAACATGTCTATTTTTAGCAAGTAGCTATTTATAATACATCTATTTTTAGTAGGTGGGAGTGACATGTGAGTGACTAGGACCAAAGCGTCCTTCACCTTGAATATTCCTCCTTCTACGGGAATATTTCCCTCCTAAACATGTGTGCACTTCCATTAGAGTATTACTCAGTGTCATTCCTATTGTTAGTCACTTTGGTTATGGATTTTAGTTCAACATGCATGAGTTTTACTTACGCATGTTTAACTCTATTATTAGTCAACTAATTCCAATTACCACTAGTCTTATTTTTGGAAGTTCTAATTCCAATAATATCCAACTCCATTTTTGGCTAGTTAAATTCACTTATTGCTAGTTAATTTTGGAGTCACATGTGCACGCAAAAGGAAGCCTTAAACATAGTGCACACTTATTCTCTCATGGAGAGTTCTCATTGTAAAATAATGAATTCAACAGTTCATTCTCTCTTCTTTCTTTTTGGTCTCATGCTTGCAAGTGCTATTTGTTCTTGATCTGGAATGGATCATTATATTATTTGTCATCTCTCTCTTTGCTTCAATTATAAAATGCACATACAAAGGAATGATAAATCACTATGTAGTTACCTTTTGACACTATGGCCTGAACGACTGCTTCAAAATCCTCCTCCTCTTTTGTTATGCTTGCAAAGTACCACTCTCAATTGTTTTTCTTAGCTATGGAACAAGACACAATGAAAAAGAATGGAACCGATTCTCCTCCCAGTGGCCCTTGATCCAACATGGAAGGCTCATAGAGTTTCATATTATCTGCATTCACTACTGAGTAAATGCACATGTATGAGGGTAGACTAAGTCTATAGGAATTATCTCTCACCTTCTCCAATATCTTGAAAGGGCCATACCACAGAGCCTTAATCTTCTTACTAGGACCCAATAGTATTTCCTTGTTCAACTGTTACCGAATCTTGTCTCCCACTTTGAAGGACTTCTCCGTTTTGTGTTGATCATGTCTGACCTTATACTTTTCCTGTGACTTCTTCAATGTATCTCGTACTTGAAAATGGATTTACATAATCTTATCAAAAAACAATTATGCACTCATTACATCTCCTGTGAGGTCCTCCCTCACTCCTTGTTGTCCATATACAACATCCAAGGGTGAAGGTGGAAACATCCAAAGAAATTTTCAAAAGGTGAATTACCAGTAGAAGTTTGGACTGCTCTGTTATAAGAGTGTTGTATATAGATTATATTTTCATCCCATGTCTTTGGATTCTTCTGATTGTAACCCCTCAAAAGCTACACCAAACTCCTGTTAACTAATTTTGTCTACCCATTTGTTTGTGGATGGAATATTTTATATCTCTTGAACTCAGTGTCCATATTCTCCCACAATGTAGTCCAAAATGCACTGAGAAATATGATATCCTTGTATGAGATGATTCTCCTTGATATCCCAAAGTGCACCAAGATTTGTTCAAAGAATTGTTTGCAGCTTCTTGTCCTTTGATGGTATTTTTTCAAGGCATGAAAATGCACATCTTGATGAACCTATAAACTACCACAAATAGATAGTCACGTCCCTTCTTGGTTGTTAGTAAACCTCCCACAAAATCCATGGAAATGATTTCTTAAGGTCAAGTGGGTACATGTAAGGGATGGTATAGACCTTGCTTCCTATTACTGGGCTTGTCAGTACAACAATGTATGGATCCTATAATATACTGTGCTACACAATCTTGCATTTTGGGCCAGTACACATACCTCTGTAACTTAGCAACCATCTTTCCAACACCAAAATGTCCTACAACCTTGGAGGTGTGATTCACTTTGAGAAGCTACAATATTTCACCTTTAGGAACACAAAGATTGTCTATCTTGTAGAGTAACCCATTTTGGAGATGATAGTCAGTCTTACTGTCACCTTTTTCTATATGAATTTGGCCTTGTAGCTACTGAAACACCTCCTTGAAGTCCTCATATTCCGTATATTCTTCTTTGTATGCATCATGGATAAGAGGATCCATGCGCATTAGAGTTCCCAAAGCTGTAATATTGGATGTGGGTGGCCTCAAAATCATATCTTTCAGCTGGGGCTTAACTCCACTAGGGTAAAAGGGTTCCTAGTGATAGGCTAAGTTTTGATACTCAAAACAATTTCCGGGTCCAAGGTGCTCACTACTACAACTAGCCTACAGTCTCTCATTCCCCATGCACCTGTCACACCCAAGGAAGTGTGCCCCTTATTTTCTCAATAGTCCTTCGGCTTCCCAACTTCCCTTCCAGGTTTACCAACAACAAACCAGACAAGAAATCTCTGAGCCCTACATCTAATTCCCAACGCACCATGGCACAATTCTCAACAAAATCTCTGATCTAGAGAGTCTGCTCATGGGCTTGACAATCTTCATCTTCAACAACAAATATCTCACCCAAAGAGACTGATCATGGGATTGAAAACCCGCCTCTTCGATAAAAAGACTTTGATTACAATATATAAACCCCCTTACAAGATTCTTTGTGCAGATAAGATAATAATCATATTTTCCATACCATCTGACCCCCTACTGCTCACGAGATCCTGGAACATGAATAATCCTCAGAACGAATTTCTCCTCGAATGAGTTTCTCTCAGAATGAGTTCCCCCTCCAAATACACAAGTCAAACAATATATATTGCATGCCTTAAAATTTACACTTGTCACNACACACACTCCCAGGTCATTGCCGCGCACTTACCCAAGTGCGCACAACACTGTGACATGTGCGCACTTACCCAAGTGCGCAAAACACTATGAAATGTGTGCACCCTCTCTTCGATAGAAATTCTTCACGCACTACTCAGGTGTGTGCAACACCAAAAATTAGTGTCAATGACTCACTAGCCTATATGTACATTTACACTTACAATTGGTACCAATGACTCACTAGCCTATATGTACATTTACACTTACAATTGGTACCAATGACTCACTAGCCTATATGTACACTTAGAAAGGGTTCGGATCAAGGACATTACATTCCCATCCCCCTTATTTATGCATTGTCCTATGTGCATCACATACACATGTACATAGAAAAATTTCAAAAATCTTCAAAAAGATGAGGATACTCTGCTCACATAGCATCCTCATGCTCCGAGGTTGCATCCTCAGGACCGTACTAGGTCCATTAGACCTTTACCAAATCCATGGATAGATTGCGAGGCTACTTGATTTTTCGATCCAATATGTAAACCGATTGCACTCAGAAATCGCCTTCTGGATCCACCTGAATCACATTCCAATCAATAGTATGATTAACATCAAGTACGTACTTTTTAAGAAATGACACATGAAACACATTACGAATAAAGAAGGATGCAGCGGAAATGCAAGCATATTTGTGACAGAACTGATCCTCTCCAGTATTTCAAATGGCCCACAATAGAGCGCTGCCAACTTAGAATAATTCCCCAACTTTAAGGAACTGCACCTGGTTTTAACTTTCAAAAACATGTGGTCACCCACTTTAAACTCTCAATGGGTTCTGCCTTTATCTATGCAACTCTTTTTCCTATCTTGGGAAGCCTTTAAAATTTACCTTATATTTACCATCTTCTCTTCCATTTTCTGGAGAAGATTTGGCCCAACTATTGCGCATTCTGTTGGGTTATCCCAATTCACTGGCATGTTGCAATTTCTACCATAAAGTGCTTCAAATGGGATCATCTTTAACGATCCTTGATACCCATTGTTGTAATCAAACTCTACCAAATGAATTTAGTATTCTCATTTTGATGGCTTATCCATCACATACATTCTAAGCGTATCTTCAATCACCTGATTTACCCTTTCTTTTTGACCATCTATCTCAGGGTGATATGATATGCTAAAATTTAGATTTGTTCCAAATGCTTTGAATAACCCCTTCCAAATGTTCAAGGTGAACTTGGAATCTCTATTAGACAAAATTTTCTTAGGTACACCATGCAACTTAGAAACTTCCCGCATGTTTAGCTCTGCAATATTGGCTGCCTTATGCGTTGAATTCACTAGAATAAAATGGGAAGCTTTAGTAAGATTGTCCACCACCACCATAACAGAATCAGTCCTAGGAAAATTAGTAATGAAATCCATGGTCACAACTTCCCACTTCCACTCAAGAGTGGGCAAAGGATGTAGCAAACCAGCTGGATGTCTACGCTCAACCTTGAATTTTTGACATTCACATCATCTAACAATAAAACCAACAACCTCCTTTTTCATACCTGGACAATAGTATTTCTTTTTTACTGCGATAATTATCTTCTGGTAGCTTGGATTTCCTGCATAAGGAACCTTATGCATCTATGAAAATATCATACTTTTTAACTCTTGATCATTTGTCACATAGACTCTGTATCTATACATGAGGATTCCATCCTATCGTAGTTCATAACCTTCAAAATTTTGCTGCGACATACCTTGATGTAAATTCATCTTTATGTCCACATAGCGTAGATATGATTTTTCAACTTCTAAAATTTTGTCGCACAAATACAATTGGTACACCCTAACAACTATATCATGCATCTCATACACCCTCCTGATGAGTGCGTCAACCACCTTTTTCTCCTTTCCTGTAATATGATTTATGTCAAAGTCATACTCACTAAGGAGATATAACCACCT
This sequence comes from Picea glauca, assembly GCA_000966675.3. NCBI lineage: Eukaryota > Viridiplantae > Streptophyta > Pinopsida > Pinales > Pinaceae > Picea > Picea glauca. Next base: position 1,987,333 of record JZKD02S1672720.1, read on the forward strand.
AATTTTCCTAGAATTTAAACTTCATTGTCCAAATAGATACTTCAAACCACTATGGTCTATTCTCAACTCAAATATTTTACCCATGAGATAGTGTCACCACATCTTCAAGGCATGCACTATGGCTGCCAACTCTAAGTCATAAGTAGCATAAATCTTTTCATGCTCTTTTAACTTTCTTGATTCATATCACACCACATGCCAATTATGACTCAGGACTCCTCTGAGTCCTTCCTTGCATGCATCCATGTACACAACGAAGTCTGCATCAGGATCAACAATTCTCAAAATTGGTGGACTTGTCAATAAACTTTTCAAGTGAAAAAAACTCCTTGCACAATCTATAGTCCATTCAAATCATGCACCTTTCTTTTGCAAACATGTAATTGGATGTGCAATTTATGAGAAACCTTCAATAAACCTTTTGTAATAACTTGTAAGTCCCATAAAGGACCTTACCTCTACAACATTTCTTGGTGTTGGCCATTCCTCAATGGTTTTTATCTTTTCCGGATCCACAACTATTCCTTCCTTGGAAATAATATGACCCAAATAATGAATCTGACGCTGATAAAATGAGCACTTGCTCAACTTTTCATAAAGTCGATGCTCCCTCAATACCTGCAACACCATCCTCAAGTGTTTCTCATACACTTCTTCAGACTTTGAGTAAATAAGTATGTCATCTGTAAATACAATGACAAACTTATCTAAATACTCTTTGAAAACTCCATTCATCAAATACATGAAGACAATTGGTGCATTTGACAACCCAAAAGGCACCATTGTGATATCATAATGTCAGTACCTTGTTCTAAAGGAAGTCTTGCTGATGTCCTCTTCCTTAATTCTCACTTGGTGATATCCAGATTTGAGATCAATCTTTGAAAGTATATGTGCACCTCACAACTAATCAAAGAGATCATCTATCCTTGGAAAATGATACTCGTTCTTTACTGTTACCTTGTTCAACTGCCTAAAGTTGATACAGAGTCTCAACGTACCATCCTTCTTCTTCATGAAAAATACTGGGGAACCCCAAGGTGTCACACTTGGGCATATATACCCCTTCTTCATAAGCTCTTCAAGTTGCATCTACAACTCCTTCAACTATGGCATACTCATCCTATAAGGAGTCTTGGATAGAGGCGCTACTCCAGGCATTGGATTTATAGAGAAATCAATATTTCGTTTTGGAGGAAACCCCAATATCTCTTTAAAGACATCCTCAAACTCTTTTAGTACTGCACAATCCTCAACACTTGACACTTTATCCTTAGGTGCCTCTTCCATATGCGCTACAAATACTTGACATCCTTTCCTATAAATTTTATGCAATTTTAAGGCTGAAACCTCTTTGATAGTTACAACCCTTGGAATTGCTTGAACCTTTATTAAGTTTCCTTCCTCATCCAAGCAAGTGAATGCCTCATTGTAACAATCCATGACAACATGGTGATTGTCCAACCAATCCATACAAATGAGGAAATCATATGAACCCAAAGGTATAATATTCAAATAATCCTTTGTGCACATTCTATTATTCTCCATTGGACATGCCTTAACCATCTCATTAATTTTACTTTTTTCTCCTGTAGCTAATTGCACCAACCAAGGTTTTCCAAGATTACTTCTTGGAAATTGGAACCTTTCCACCATCTTAGGATCTAGATAACTATGACTAGATCCTAGATCAATTAAAATAACAATGGGTTGGTCATTAATATTACCTTCCACTTCAATAATGTGCAACTGAAACTCAACCTGCTTGTTATTCAGGGCTACGTAAATCCTTGGTACATTTCTACCCATGTCCTCAACTGTCACAACTTGTTGTACATTGTACGTAGTCCTCTCTTTATCACCTTTTTGGGGAAATATTTGTGCATATGTTCTCCACCACAACCCCAACATTGAATTGATTGTTTCCTTGGATTTTGCTCCAATGTCTCCATCATTCTGGACTCTTTGGGAGTTGGTTTTCCTTGCACAATATTTATGAAAAAGGGTGGTTTAGTTCCCTTCTTCCTTTGTTCCACCTTTCTTTTCATCTTATCTTCCCAAGCCTTTTGGAAAGTTGACCTTCCCCTTTGCTAATAATAAATATAGTTAGCGCACCTTATGGTTTCCTCCAATGTATTAGGGCCATCATACTGTATCTTGTCACTGATAAATGACGACAACCCACTCATGTACCTATGAATTTTAACTTTCTCATCCTTGATGAATGCGACATATTTCAACAAATCTAAGAATATTCTTTCATACTCATCTATCGTCATACTTCCAAGCTCGATTTCAAAGAAATCCTTCATTTTATTGTCATAGTACCTCTTGGTTAAGTATTTCTTTTAGAAACACCTTTTGAACTCCCTCCAGGTAACCTTATTTTCATCAATGTGTTTCACCTCCACAAATTGATCCCACCAAATTGATGCCTTTCCTTTTAGATGATAGATAACAATTCTCCCTTCTGCCTTCTTTTATCGAACAAATCAGTAAGTGTGGACACAAACTAATCTCCCTAACTTCAACAAGAAGATAGAGAAAAACATGGAAGAATACAAGTTTCTCCTTAGATTTCATTGTCATATAAACTAGTTTAGAGAGAGACAAATGACATAACATTTAAACGACATTTTATCCTCGCTAGTTTCGTCCTTGCCATTCCATATTTGGATTTGTGGGGTGGTGGACCTGTTAATAAGCACAGACCAACAAAGAGATAAAACAATGATATATATATTCCAATGAATTCTATGTATAAGATCAAGGAGTTATACAATAAAAGTAGAGACACCTTTATAGGGAATAAATGTATTACTACATTATATTAAATGAAAGTGGAGAATACAGCCCATGCCTTGATGTTTCAAGGTCCCTTCCAATGGCCCTTTGCTTCAACACACACACCTTTTCTCCAATGCTCTTGATGAAGAGCATCCACAACCTGACTTGGAGAGCTAAAGAAAAGCTATCTCAAGTACAATTTACAACAATATTCTTCATGCATAAGCTAGCCTACCCTTTCCCATGAGATATCCCTCTTTATATAGGGTGAAATAAAGATGGATAAGGATATTAGGATGATCCCACTAAATCAGAGAAGCAAGTAAAATCCAAACCGATCAGAGGCCACCTCATCTTCTAGAAGATTCCTTCTAGAACTTTCATGAATTTCTTCTTTTTCCTTTTGTTTGAGCATCGTCACACCCCATGCACAAGAAGCATGCAACGATGCCACAGTCTATTTTTTGTGCATTGTGCGACGATCATGCATCATTTCACCCAAAGCATTTAGCAGGGTGCGATGATCTCCTTAGATATGTTTTTTATGGAAGAAAAGATAATCCACCTTTCTCATGGAGAAAGTCTCATTTAGTATCTTCATGGAACATTGAAGTGAGTTAGGCACATATCGTTAGTTGATCATAAGGGTGACCAAAATAATGTGTAACATAATTCTCCCCAAAGTATGAAGTTGGAACCTGTGACATCTGAAATACTTTGCAGAATGTGTGTGTCGAAAACAAGGAGCACATCAGTCGGGAATCTGCAAACAATCAAGCATCTGCATAATAATATATCATCTTATGAGGTAGGAATTCCCATACTCAGAATACAAGTGAATCTAATAATAAGTTTCAAGTGAGTCATGGTCGCCAAACATACACTGTGGATCCATGTCATCATGATTCAACATAGCCATGAGAAATACACTATAGATATATGCTCTAAAAATTCAAATTTGGACATAGCCACGAGACATACACAATGGATCTATGTGTCGGTACAGACTTATGAATACTCCATCGCAACCTGGAACGATATGGTGAGATTGAGGGTCTTCATTTCCATCGTTCCAAATTATGAATATAGCCATGTGATTACAAGTGTCGAAGTAAAACATGGTAGAAACCACTTGATTACCGGTCATTAATGGATATCGCTAACAAGTACGAGGGAAATCACCATTATTGTCAATGAATCCCAAGGTACTCTACTACAATCCAACGAATGTGAATAAATGAGCTAAATTTGAACACTCGATGGAATATTCCAATCAGGGGTCAATGATGTGAACCCACTGTTGAAAGTGAGGAGACTTGCCATTGATGCATGCAAGTTCCAAGGTACTAAATGATTTCTAAGTCTAGTTCCCATATAATGAGTTGAAGTCAACAAGAAAAGACTCATCACAAGAGGGCCTTAATGTATTCCCCCATAAATGACATGAAATATGTAACATATTTGAAGTAGATAAGAGTACAAAGTGATTCAAAACTGACTCAGGGAAGGACAACATGGTAGGAATTTGAGGACTACAGATGGACAACTCGATAGAAGGCTTGTTTAGCTTGGAATTCTCTTGAACATATGAACAACACGATAACTGTATTGACATCATTGACTCAAGGAGGACCCAACATATGGACTATTTGATGGTCAAACGAGAGACAAATGGATTTCCCAACCCAGATACAATGATGAAAAGGGGTGTCATGTTCAAGAGCGACTTACTGCCACTAACACATATACAGATATACATTTCTTTCCCAATTTACCCCCACCATTTATGGCAAGTACCTCTTTATTTTTACGCAAGATTGAGGAGGATAACATATGCTTGTAATGTAAGCTCATCCTTTGGATGCTTCTCTCAAAGTATTTTTAACAAACCCTAGGAAGGAGTGGTTCAGTCCCATATGGGACTTTCAATGCTTGTTTTACGAGTCCAAAGAAAACAAAATCAGGGGTTTTTCATGTTTAGAGAGTCTGAAAAACACTTAAAGAGAACTCCATAATGTCCTTTTTCATAAGTTAGTCTGATGAGACTGAAAAAGAGATAATCTACCGCTCGTTAGACGTTTTTTCAAATACTTTTACGAGCACGAAAAGACCAGGGTTGCTCGACAATATTTTCATTTTCAAGGAGTTTGAAAAGAGCTTAAACGATAGTCCATAGGGTTCATCTTTCGTATTACCATTACGAGTTTGAAAAAAATGATAAAATGTTACTTGATTACATTCTCATGGTTTCACGAGTGTGAGAAAGAATTAAGACCATGCTCGGAGTTTTTCCTAAAAAACCCTAAAAGTATATGTACATAAGAAAAACAAACAAAAATGAAAAAAAATGGAGGATCCATATCAAAATTCCGGTCCTCAGATCTCTAAACCTGTAGTAGAGACACTTTGCAAAGTTCATTAGGTTTAGGGCATAGGTAAAAATATTCAAAAATTAATTTAATTTGAAATTAAAATGGCAAAAAGTGAATAAAATAGGTCAAAATAGTTCATTTACCATTTCATTTGTATTTTCACCCAAATAGTGCCAAAACCCCCTTTTTCTTTCGAATTTCAAGCGACGATTCTGGAGCGCTCAGTGGACCATTTCTCAAACCGCTTCCATGAAAAAGGTATCCTCCTTCCCATTTCTCTTTTCATGGTTTAATTTTTCATTTTTAATGGTTCATTTTTGAGTTATGGGTGATTTTTTAGGGGTCGTTGCGCTTTGAGATTGCCACAGGTTCACCCTATTGCGAACTACGAAGATCCCAAATCGACACAGGGGTTCCAAAACCAAGGTGTGATGATGTTGCACTGTGGAAAAGAGAGCCCCTGTGATGACCACAACTCAAATTTTAAAAAGAGAAAAAGAGTTAGGAAAACCCCCAGCTTTGGAATTTTGATGAACCTAATCATCCTTTAATGTTGTTTGGTAGGTTTTCCTTGGTCATAATGATCGAGTGGAGGGAACATGAGCATGAGGAAGAATATTACTTTGTCGGGAATGACCCGGACACTGTCATGGCACTCCGAGAGTGTGGCTTGATCAAATTTTTCAAAGTTCAGGGTATGAGAGCCCAATTGCGGCTATTGGAGTACCTAGTCCATATGTGGGATGTCAATGAACAAGCCTTTCATGTGGGTGTGGATATACTTACCTTGGAGATTGATGACATTTAATTCTTGATGGGGTTATCTCGTCGAGGCTCCCAGGTATCACTATCAAGAAGAAAAGGTGGTGGTGAACCCATGGACTATTACGTTGTACACCACTGCGTACCAGGTATAGAGAAACATAGTGGAAAAGTTTCCATAAGGGATGTTCGAGATTTACCATTGAGAACTATCCTCTACAATATTAATCAGATTGCAGGGAGTGCGACTCCTCACATGGCTTTACAAATCCATTTTTAGTACGCCATAGAGTGTATGGAGCCCCAAGTGTTCAATTTGTGCGAGGGTCTTCTGAAAAGCATGAAGAAACAATTCACAAAGTGTATGAACGGTCGATTGAAACAATTTGGGTATGGATCTATTTTGGTATCCTTCTTCTTAGAGAGGCTGCCCTTTTTATGCCTGCAACATGTGGATTGGGGAACACCTGCTCCACATGATCCTCAGATGAAACGATGGGTGGACTTGATGGCTTGTCATGGTGGCATGCCAATCGTCAAATATGACCAAGATTTCATCCAGTGGCTGAGGGATCATCTCATCATGGTGGAGGACTATGCATATTCCGGGATTGATTTCCATGGGGATTCCAACTTGGCACTACTTGAGGGATCTCTGTGGGGATAAACAGGTAAGAAGAATTTTTTAATATATGTTGTTTTTGGTATTTCAATTATAAAATGTTTTTTGTTTATATTTATCTGAGACTAATAAAATGCTCTCAACAATGGAGATGTGGCATCGTACAAGCCTCCAGGATCATCCCTGATCTAGAGACGTGGATAAATGGGCACAGTGGTGGGTCAAGGGGTGGAAACTGAAGATTTCGAGGAGATTGAGCCCAACATCAAGGGGTTTACCATGAACATTCCAGATATCACAGTGGATGAGTTACCCCTTCGCTACCAACGCCATACAGTTGGCATATCAAAATCCATTGGTCGACTGCTCTGTTGAGTGGCACAGGAATTTGTTTGTTATAGCGAGCATCAACCTTGATGCATGTGTATATGAAGCCACGAGCTTCATCATTTTGACATTTTGGTCTCAGGATAAACACCTTTTTGTAAATTTTGACGTTTATAATATAAAGTTCCTACCAGCTTACTTATCTTTAAAATGTGTGTTTGGATTTATAAATGGCGCAAATGTCTGTCTAAAACATAATTATCCAATGCATATGTTAATGTGTCTAGACATCTAGGAATATGATGATACTCAATATAATAAAAAATTCTTTCCATGTTGTGAATTCTTAAGTATACCCGTAACAATGTAGGACTTCAGATGGAATAAATGTTACTCAATTGTAGAAATAATAGTTGTGAATCAATACGTAAAATAAGATGATGTATGCCAAATGAGATGGCGTCAATTAATAATTCAATAATTGCACTGTATTCCACAATATTATTAGTTGCACGACTAAGGCAAACACCGCGTAGACTGATCAAATCATACGTAGGTGCATAGATTTCCCATGAAATAGATGCTAGGTTTTGAGTACCGTGACTAGCACCATCAACAAAGTCGATATAGGGTAGCGAAGAAACTGACATCTGGAAACTAAGAACAATGCAAGGTAAGCAGCTTAGAGGCAGAACAGAAAATGAAAAAAGCACACTAGACTATTATACATTAAAATACAAAGAACTCATGCAAAAAATATTTTAAGCATAACACTTCTTCAAGTAAAGCCCATTTTTGGGTTCACCCAAAGGAATTCCATAATATTCCACTAACTCATAAGCCCCTTTCTCCAGCACTCGTTTAACGATGTAAGGGCCCTGCCACATGGGCTCGAATTTATCGGCTCCTAATAAGTCACGATCTTGTTCGTAAAGGAGAACTAGATCACCCTCAGAAAAAACATGCAGTTTGACATGCTTGTCATATTGAGCTTTGACACATTTTTTTTGAGTTTCTATGACTAGTGTGGCATCACGGAGAGTCTTGTATAATTGCATAAAATACAAGAGACATTCTTCTTCAGCTGAGGTGTTAGGGAGAAGTTCAAAATCTGGTTTCAAATATGGTATTTCACATTCAATCGACAGAATAGCTTGAATACCATACACTAAGTGGAAAGGTGTAAACCATATGGTAGATTTAACGGACGCTCGATAGGCCAATAATGTTGGAAAATATCATTGTGTGCCAGCTTGACTTGTGAATTCCTACCATCCGTCGAAGCATAGTAGTCAGAAATTTTTTTATTGTTTCAACTTGGCCATTGGCCTGCGGATAGTAAGGGGTTGAGTTTTCATGTCGAAGACCCAACTTATTGGTAAGTTCAGATATCATGAAATTGCGAAAATGACTACCATGGTCAGTGACGATGGCTTGAGGGACACCAAACCGAGTGAATATATGATTGAATATGAAAAACACTGCGGTTTTCTTGATATTATCAAATGTAGGCATCGCCTCAACCCATTTAGTGAAATAATCCACAGCTACAATAATGTATCCATGCCCCTCGGTTGAGTGAGGGTTATATGTCATGAAGTCAATTCCCCATTTAGTGAATGGACCAACAGAAACTACAAGGTAAAGAGGAGAAGGATGTGATCATGTCTTATTGTTATACGTTTGACAAGCGTGACATTTCTGAACGACAGTAATGCAATCCTTAAACAATGAAGGCCAAAAGTAATGGCTCGTAAGATATTTTGGGCACTGGCACACCCAGACATATGACCACCACATGCTCTGGAGTGATAGTCATTTAAAGCTTTCTTAGCTTCATCATAAGTTAGTCATCATCGAAATACAAAATCAATACCACGATGGTAAATGGTATCACCTAGAATAATGTATTGATGGGCTTGATACCGAATACGACGACGATATACACAAGAAATATCAGGCCTAAAAGTTTGGGTTTGGAGATAAATGATAATGTCTCCATACTAGATGTCATCTGAACTGATCAGAAAGAGAGACTCATTAGGAAAAGAATTGTCTGCCACGATTTTTGTCTTAGTGGAGGGAAGATCACATATAAATTCGGCAAAAAACAAAGATTTCTTTGACTTGGCTCACTCAAACTCCAAATCAAACTCCTGGATAATCACTATCCATCTGGAGTACTTTACCGTCAACGATTTTTGTGTAAGGATGTGCTGCATAGGGTTGCAATCAGAAATAATAGTGGTTTTGTGCAATAAGATATAATGACGAAAACGTTGAACAACTTGAATCAAGTTTGGTTTCGATGGTCGTGAGACTCTGAATCAAATAGTGAATAACATGTTCATCATGCGAATCATCTTCTTGGAGTAGAACCATGGCTATGGTAGAGTCTGAAGTAGCCAAGTATAATAAATAATCTTGACTATAATCAGGGGGAAATAAAAGTGGTGTACAGGTTAAGGCAAGTTTCAAAGCTTCAAAAGCTTTGTTGGCAGTGTCCTCCCATACAAAATCATGACCCTTCTTGAGAAGTCAAGTGAAACCTTTCGTTAGTTCGACATAATTGGGAATGAATCGACGTAAAAAGTTTGCCTTCCCTTGCAAACTTTGGAGTTGGCATAAGGTGGAAGGAGGATGAAAATTTAGAATAGCTTCAACCTTCAAAGGGTACACCCTAATCACATGTGTAGAAACGATAAATCCAAGAAGTAATCTAGACTCCAAACAAAAACACATTTGTGGGCATTCAATCATATGTGATAATATCGACAGTGTAGGAAAATGGCTTGTAAATGTGCTGGGTGATCCTGTCGACACAAATAATGCGCCGGTAAGTCATATAGGTAAGGTTGTACAATGTGCCTAATATCATGAAAAGCATAAGACATAGCGCGTTGAAAATTCACACCAACATTCTTGAGACCGAAAGGGAGTTTACGTTATGTGAAGGTAACCCAAGGACAAATAAAAGTAGGCTTATGTTGATCTGCGGGTAAAATATTGATTTGATTAAAGCCGAAGAATCCATCCATTAGAGAAAAGATTTCACTCCTGGCACAATCGTCAATGATCTGGTCGATGAAGGGGGTTGGATAATTATCTTTGGGACAAGGCTTGTTAATATCCCTATAATCAACACAAACATGGATCATACCTTGTTTTTTTGTAATTGAAACAATATTAGACACCCAATCAGTCAACGTTACAGGGTAGACAAAACTGACCTTAAGAAGTTTTTCAACTTTGAGTTTAATCATAGTAGATTTTCGTGGATGTACTAGGAGAAGTCTTTGTTGAATGGGTTTAGAATTAGAGTATGCATTAATTTCATGTACAAAAATATCTGGATCATTTCCAGGCATTTCTTCGTAACTCCACGCAAAAACGTCACATAATTATTGGAAAAGAGCCTTGTAAGTTTGAATCTCATCAGGAGAACATGAGGCACCGATGTGAACATTTTCCACTATTCCATGCTTAATAGAAATATCTAAGGGGATGGTAGGTGAAATATTTCCCAATTTCCTTTGATACAAAACATATCGTATTGGTTCATAAATTGGGGGAATAGTGATGACTGTAGATGGATTCAAAATCCATTGATAAATCTCGATAGTCTTGTGTTCTAGGAAGAGGATAGAACGAAGATTCCCATCATCCCATGGGGTGTCTTCCATGGACATAATTGTCATGATCATTTCATCAATGTGAAATACCACGTGAAACCGATCAGGAGACGTATCTAAAAGAGAATGAGGAGAAGGAGTTTCCAATTGAATAGCTTGATAAGCCAATTCCATCAGACTTAAAGGCATTTGGTCACCATAACGAAGAAAATCGTCCAAGATAGGTACTATCCAAGGGTCATAGGACTCAGGGGTTTTTCCAACACTTGTTGAAATCATGTTAATAGAAGCAACAAAAGGAGGAGGAATATCAGGTGGTGGGATAGAAAAAGTGCCCAGTAACAATGAATATTTTAAAAGACCCACACTGACATTCTCATAACCAAGAGGTGTTTTTGCTATGAATGGAACATTACTAGTGCATGAATCAGAACTAAAAAGGGCGAGCTGATCTACCGTAACAACTTTACCTTGGTGAGGGAAACATATCATATAGAAAAGGGTAGAAACAATGACGCACATAGAATTGATCCAACTACGACCAAGTAAAAGGTTGTAATCGAGAGGTGCATCAAACACCTCAACCTCAACTGTAACAACTTTTCCTTCTAACACAATATATAAGGAAGGAAGAACACCATAAGGTTTAAACCCTGGCTCATTAAAATATTTTAGATTATTGTGTGACTCGGTAAGGGCAAGAGAGACAATGGATTTCCAACAAGTGACTAACATGACGCAAGTCTAAGCTCCTTCATCAACAACGATTTGACAAATATTATTATTTTTGACAATTACTTGTATTTGAAATGCTAATTGATGAGGGAGTCTTGGAATGTGATATTCCAAGTCAAAGATTATCAAATTCATATCGCTAGGGTCAATTCCACCAATAGCCTTTAACAATGCCTTCCGTTGCATAGGACAACTTTGAAGGACTTTGAGATCCAACATGCAGAAGGTGCCTATGCAAGATCTTCTACAATACTGTAGTTTTGAGCTACACGTATATGGGGGTTAAATGACGACTTACAAACAACACTCTTAGGAGGCGGACGAAGAACTATATCTATAGTAGGTCATTCGAGATGAAGAGGACCGTTGGGAGGTGAAGTCAAAGGAGGAGGTTGAACCAATGGAGGTGGTGAATCATTAACTTTCTCCTTAGAAGGAGAATAATCTTTGGCTCGAGTTGTGACTGCAACTTCGTTCTTCTTGGAGTCACCAATACACATAAGTACATAAGATGTGGTAGAGAGAGAAGGTTGGTCATGAATGACCAATTGGGCCTATTGTTGATACGGAAAAGGTTGTGACAAAACAAAAGGTGTAGGAGGTGTCTCGGTCCCTTATAGGAACTTAGTAACCTCAACAGGTCTTGGAAAATATTTTATATAATGATCCTCACCTCAGATAAAACAAGGATAATGAGGTTTTATCTTTTCTTTATCATCAACAGGCTGAGTCTTGGGTTTATCATATTGTTGATTATTAGTTTTATCCTCTTTATTCTTACCCTTCCATTTATTTTTATTTTTATTTTTATTGGTAGGTGTACATTGAACCGTATTGATCTAAGAGGTTTTACCGGGAGAAGGAGTCGGAGGAGTAACATTTTGTACAATAGCAGTAGCGGATTTGGGATTGTAATGACTGGCTTGTTTAGACTCAGTCTTAGCATGAAAAGTGCCAATCACACCATCAAAAACATGAGAAGCTATTGGAGGTGTTGGGGTTGGATTTGTAGACAGGCGAGGAGCATCAGGGATCAAGTCATATAATGTGCTTGTTTGTGAATAAACAATATCCAAGTATTGAGCATGACTAATCTTATGCTCTTCAGTGACGACACCGCCCATGGAAACATCATGAGCTATAGGACCGATGAGTGATTTGGTAAACCACTCAACCAATAATTTGTCAGGAAGAAGAACTTTGATTAATCGTCTTCTCCGCCTCCACTCATGAATATGATCTGAAATGTGCATGGAGGAGGATTGTTTAAATGAACTTAAAATTTCAGTTCTTGTCTCATATCGTATTGATAACTGGTAATGTGTTAAAAAATACATAGCTAAGGTGTTAAAGTCATTATAGAATCCTCAGGGAAATTTGATATACCATTTGGCTGCTGAACCCGTAAGAGTATGTTGGAAAAGACGTAATCGAATGGAGTCATCCATCAAAGAGTTGGATGAATACTAAATATGAAAGGTCATGACATGATTGTTTATGTCTTCTCTAGATCGACCATCAAACTTAGGAATGTCTGAGGGTAATTTGGTAGGTATGATCGACCAATAAGGAGAATGCAAAATAGGATCATTCAAAATCCTAGATAAATCCGATATATCCAAAGTAGCTAAAAATGACAAGTGTTTGTTCATTTGAGGAAACTAGTAATTTTGAGGAGGCAATCCTGTAGGTATACTAGTAGTACCATAAGAAGTCTGTAAATAGTTAGAGGGTCCTGTCAAATTCGGTGGTGGAGGTTGTTGAGCCAAGTAGCCAACTTTTTTTGGTTGATTTGGTATGCTACTTTGGAAAGGATCATTAGATTGAATAAATTGACCCCAGGTAGGGTTTACAGAGCCTAGATATGGTTTTCTGGGAGTAGGGGGTACAAAAGAATGTAACTGAGGAATTCCCCCCCAAGGCGGTTGTTGATTGCCTTGGAAAGGAGAATTCCAAGATTGAGATTGTAAACTAAGTGTATATTGTCCGTAAACTCGGCTAGGCCCCCCAACTTGAGGTTGACCTCCAATAGGAAGGACTGGATTATGACCCCCAACTTGGGGTTCCCCCCCAAGATGAGGTTGGCTTCCACCAGGAAGTTGAAAACCAGAAGTGACAGAATGACTTGTGCCTCCGAGAGAAATGGGGACAATTGGGCCAGGTTGATGATATCCTCTAGGTGGTGGAGGAATGCTAGCCCCCCCGGATAGAACCTGATTAGGTGTAGGAAAAAAAATGATAACAACATTGCACCCAGGTGGAACAAAAATATTAGGTCCTCCAGATGGACCCTGGGTAGGATTAGCAATAGAACTATTAAGAACGTTATACCCAGGTGGAAGTGAAGGATTTGATATAAGTGGAAGTGGCGTTCCAATAGGAGCTTGAGTTGCCAGTGTACTTCTGGTAGAAACAAGTGTAACTTGTGGGACCATGGTAGATCTAGTGAGATGGAGAGGAAGAATGGTATGAGTACCCACCAACAACGGGTCGGAACCAGTAACAACATTACTAGTCGTGATAGTAAAATGATCTAAAGGTACTGTATAAGAAGTATAAGTAACGGGTGTATGTGACGACATGGGTTGGTTTGGGATCATTCCTAGTTTATCAAAAATATTGTGTCCCGAGGAGGTCCTTCAAAAAGAACGGATGGGGACTGAGCTAGGATTCAAAATTCAAGCAGTATGAACCATAGTTCTAAATGATTCACTCTGAAAGGGTGGATCATCCACACTAGAATTTGAGTAAGGTCCAATCGATATTCTAGTATAATCTTCATCAATAATGTCTCCTGAAGTGTTTATTCAGAGCAAAATTGGATCTTGTACAACATTCAATAATAGATTTATAGGAAGTGTTGACTCTACCAATGGAGTAGAACTTCCAATTTCATAGGAATCGTCGTTATTGACTACTCCTTCAAGGGAAGGACCCTCTGGTGAATTAGGAAGTAAAGGAGAATATTCTTTCGACTCTTCTAAAGGTAACCCTTGCATCCTATGTGAATAGCTAGGGCCAATGTTGGCTGAACCAAATAAAAATGAAAGAAATCTATGGCCAGCTAGAGAAACAAAAAAGACTCACTAATAAAATCTAGATATCAAACACACAAACAAACCTTCTTATTTTGAATTCACTAGTTGGTGATGAAATCCAACATCACGAAATCAAGACAATAAGGAGTTGGGATAAAGTGGGTGGAAAAGTTACGTTGACGACCTGCTTAATGGACTTACACCCTGGTTCAAGATCCCACACATAATCGTGGGTATACCCTCCAAGGAGCCCAAGTGAGTTTGGCCAATGTTGATTCTAGGTACCATGAAGACTTTCCCCTCCAAAGTCACCTTGTGTAAAGACTCTAAAGAGATAGGCCACTAAGTTTACCAATTATGACAATGATGCATGGGGAAGCAGTCGACTGTCCAATCCACACACAAGGCAGGGTATCTAAGCCCAAAATCGAATCGAGAAGGTCTGCACAAGATTTTCTTCTCAAGTGACCCCCAATAATATGCACAATCTCTACACCAAGACCAACAAAGCAGGGTGAGTAACTCTTTCAGCCCTAATGCAACCTCGTGATTGACCCTTGTGTTAGAAGGAATTCCTAGGACAAAATGTAGCAAGTGGATTTAAAATATCCCTATCACAAGATACTATTGTGTGTTTTAATGCTTTGGAGAGTGTGCCTCACAACCTATTCCAAAGAACTATCCCTAGCTAATGTTGGTGTACAAAAGTTGTAGAAAATAAAAATTGCTAGATAGATTTTAAAATTACGTTAAATTTTAATGGATGTTGCTTACTCAAAAAGGGAAACAAAAATGAAACTAATAAAGTATTTGACCTTGACCCAACAAAATGCAAAGAGAGATGAGATGGAATATTTTCATTTGATGAACTCTAATTACACAAGGGAGAAGTTTTCTCTTTCCAGAATACAAAAAGTTACAAAACACAATTTCTCAATCTTTGAGTGATATTGATTCCAAACAATCAAAGCTACCAAATTTTCCAATTTTCTCTTTTGAAACAACTATTTTAATGAAAAAATTTCTTGTAAGGACTACCAATAGAAGAATAAAATTCAATTCTTTCCTTTTCAAATAAAAACAAAGATTTAATTCAAAAAAGAAAGAGTTGTCCAAGAAGATCAATGCACACACAACACTATTTCCCAAACTAAACTCATAATGCAAGGAAAATGAAAAAGTAAGAAAAGCTCTTGTCGCATGCAAGCAAAAAATTGTTTTCCAATCAACAACAATCCAAAAATTAAAAAATCAATCCAAAACTCAAAAATACCAATCCAACTTATCTAGAAATCACTCAGGGATGAAGCCTTGAGATTATACCCTTGCAATAAGAAGTAAAAGATAAAAATTATAAATCTTATGAAAAAGATTCTCAATACTTGAGAAACAATCAAATTCAGACTAAAAGATCCAAATTAATCATTCACCAAGACTAAAATTTCACCCCAAGAAGTAATGACAAATCTGGGCAAGGAGAATAAAGTTGACTGTCAGTCCAAAAATTTCTATAGGAATGGTCATAGGCTGCAAAAGAGCACAGTGTGATGATGAAGGATCATCACAAGCTGAAGGAAAAACATAGTGAGACGCCATCGCACTAGTTCACACAAGTAGGGTGCGACGATGACTGAATATAAAGAAAAAATGGAAAAAAGGATAGATTTTCTCAATGAACTTTATGAACCAGGGATTCATGATGGATCACCCAAAGACTCAGAGAATGAAATTGACCAAAAGAAGGAAAGATAAAAGAAAATAAGAAGAAAAAAACCAAAAGAGGAAGTTCCCCAGTATGGTCGCCAATTTTGTTATCAGACAAATTGGTAAGTGCAGACACAAACTAATCTCCCTAACTTCAACAAGAAGCTAGAACAAAACAAGGAAGAATACAAGTTTCTCCTTAGATTTCAATGTCATATAAACTAGTTCAGAGAGGGACACATGAGATACCATTTAAACTTCGTTTGATCCTTGCTAGTGTTGTCCTTGCTGCTCCATATTTGTATTTGTGGGATGGTGGACCTGTTAACAAGTACAAACCAACAAAGAGAGAGAATAACGATATATATATTCCAATGAATTGTATGTATAAGATCAAGGAGTTATACAATAAAACTAAAGACACCTTTATAGGGAAGAAATGTATTACTACATTATATTAAATGAAAGTGGAGAATACAACCCATGCCTTTATGTTGCAAGGTCCCTTCCAATGTACCTTTGCTTCAACACACACACCTTTGCTCCAATGATTTTGATGAAGAGAATCCACAACTTGACTTGGAGAGCTAAAGAAAATCTATCTCAAGTACAATCTACAACATAATTCTTCATGCATAAGCCAACCTAGCCCTTCCCAGGAGAGATCCCTCTTTATATAGGGTGAAAGAAGGATGGATGAGGATATTAGGATGATCCCACTAAATCAAATAAGTGAGTAATATCCAAACCGATAGAAGGCCACATCATCATCTAGAAGATTCCTTCTAGAACTTCCATGAATTTCTTCTTTCTCCCTTTGTTTGATCATCGTCACACCCCATGCACAAGCATCATGCGCCAATGACATAGTCCAGTTTTGGTGCAACATGCAATGATCATGCATCATCGCACCCCAAGCATTTAGCAGGGTGCGGTGATCTCCTTAGATATGGTTTTTAAGGAAGAAACGATAATCCACTTTTCTCATGGAGAAAGTCTCATTTATCATCTTCATGGAACATGGAAGTGAGTTAGGCACATATCGCCAGTTGATCATAGGGGTGACCAAAATAATGTGTAACACCTACATCGAATAATTATGAAACTAGAAATACTTCCTCATACCCAACAACCAGGTCTCCGTATCCTCATCCTTCTTGTGATCACCGTCAAATGTAGGAGGCTTGATCTTATTCATTTCTCCCTTTAGCTCATCCACCCCAGTCCTTNGTTGCGACTGCAACTTCGTTCTTCTTGGAGTCACCAGTACACATAAGTACATAAGATGTGGTAGAGAGAGAAGGTTGGTCATGAATGACCAATTGGGCCTGTTGTTGATAAGGAAAAGGTTGTGACAAAACAAAAGGTGTAGGAGGTGTCTCGGTCCCTTATAGGAACTTAGTAACCTCAACAGGTCTTGGAAAATATTTTATATAATGATCCTCACCTCAGATCAAACAAGGATAACGAGGTTTTATCTTTTCTTTATCATCAACAGTCTGAGTCTTGGGTTTATCATATTGTTGATTATTAGTTTTATCCTCTTTATTCTTACCCTTCTGTTTCTTTTTATTTTTATTTTTATTGGTAGGTGTACATTGAACCGTATTGATCTCAGAGGTTTTACCGGGAGAAGGAGTCGGAGGAGTAACATTTTGTACAATAGCAGTAGCGGATTTGGGATTGTAATGACTGGCTTGTTTAGACTCAGTCTTAGCATGAAAAGTGCCAATCACACCATCAAAAACATGAGAAGCTATTGGAGGTGTTGGGGTTGGATTTGTAGACAGGCGAGGAGCATCAGGGATCAAGTCATATAATGTGCTTGTTTGTGAATAAACAATATCCAAGTATTGAGCATGACTAATCTTATGCTCTTCAGTGACGACACCGCCCATGGAAACATCATGAGCTATAGGACCGATGAGTGATTTGGTAAACCACTCAACCAATAATTTGTCAGGAAGAAGAACTTTGATTAATCGTCTTCTCCGCCTCCACTCATGAATATGATCTGAAATGTGCATGGAGGAGGATTGTTTAAATGAACTTAAAATTTCAGTTCTTGTCTCATATCGTATTGATAACTGGTAATGTGTTAAAAAATACATAGCTAAGGTGTTAAAGTCATTATAGAATCCTCAGGGAAATTTGATATACCATTTGGCTGCTGAACCCGTAAGAGTATGTTGGAAAAGACGTAATCGAATGGAGTCATCCATCAAAGAGTTGGATGAATACTAAATATGAAAGGTCATGACATGATTGTTTATGTCTTCTCTAGATCGACCATCAAACTTAGGAATGTCTGAGGGTAATTTGGTAGGTATGATCGACCAATAAGGAGAATGCAAAATAGGATCATTCAAAATCCTAGATAAATCCGATATATCCAAAGTAGCTAAAAATGACAAGTGTTTGTTCATTTGAGGAAACTAGTAATTTTGAGGAGGCAATCCTGTAGGTATACTAGTAGTACCATAAGAAGTCTGTAAATAGTTAGAGGGTCCTGTCAAATTCGGTGGTGGAGGTTGTTGAGCCAAGTAGCCAACTTTTTTTGGTTGATTTGGTATGCTACTTTGGAAAGGATCATTAGATTGAATAAATTGACCCCAGGTAGGGTTTACAGAGCCTAGATATGGTTTTCTGGGAGTAGGGGGTACAAAAGAATGTAACTGAGGAATTCCCCCCCAAGGCGGTTGTTGATTGCCTTGGAAAGGAGAATTCCAAGATTGAGATTGTAAACTAAGTGTATATTGTCCGTAAACTCGGCTAGGCCCCCCAACTTGAGGTTGACCTCCAATAGGAAGGACTGGATTATGACCCCCAACTTGGGGTTCCCCCCCAAGATGAGGTTGGCTTCCACCAGGAAGTTGAAAACCAGAAGTGACAGAATGACTTGTGCCTCCGAGAGAAATGGGGACAATTGGGCCAGGTTGATGATATCCTCTAGGTGGTGGAGGAATGCTAGCCCCCCCGGATAGAACCTGATTAGGTGTAGGAAAAAAAATGATAACAACATTGCACCCAGGTGGAACAAAAATATTAGGTCCTCCAGATGGACCCTGGGTAGGATTAGCAATAGAACTATTAAGAACGTTATACCCAGGTGGAAGTGAAGGATTTGATATAAGTGGAAGTGGCGTTCCAATAGGAGCTTGAGTTGCCAGTGTACTTCTGGTAGAAACAAGTGTAACTTGTGGGACCATGGTAGATCTAGTGAGATGGAGAGGAAGAATGGTATGAGTACCCACCAACAACGGGTCGGAACCAGTAACAACATTACTAGTCGTGATAGTAAAATGATCTAAAGGTACTGTATAAGAAGTATAAGTAACGGGTGTATGTGACGACATGGGTTGGTTTGGGATCATTCCTAGTTTATCAAAAATATTGTGTCCCGAGGAGGTCCTTCAAAAAGAACGGATGGGGACTGAGCTAGGATTCAAAATTCAAGCAGTATGAACCATAGTTCTAAATGATTCACTCTGAAAGGGTGGATCATCCACACTAGAATTTGAGTAAGGTCCAATCGATATTCTAGTATAATCTTCATCAATAATGTCTCCTGAAGTGTTTATTCAGAGCAAAATTGGATCTTGTACAACATTCAATAATAGATTTATAGGAAGTGTTGACTCTACCAATGGAGTAGAACTTCCAATTTCATAGGAATCGTCGTTATTGACTACTCCTTCAAGGGAAGGACCCTCTGGTGAATTAGGAAGTAAAGGAGAATATTCTTTCGACTCTTCTAAAGGTAACCCTTGCATCCTATGTGAATAGCTAGGGCCAATGTTGGCTGAACCAAATAAAAATGAAAGAAATCTATGGCCAGCTAGAGAAACAAAAAAGACTCACTAATAAAATCTAGATATCAAACACACAAACAAACCTTCTTATTTTGAATTCACTAGTTGGTGATGAAATCCAACATCACGAAATCAAGACAATAAGGAGTTGGGATAAAGTGGGTGGAAAAGTTACGTTGACGACCTGCTTAATGGACTTACACCCTGGTTCAAGATCCCACACATAATCGTGGGTATACCCTCCAAGGAGCCCAAGTGAGTTTGGCCAATGTTGATTCTAGGTACCATGAAGACTTTCCCCTCCAAAGTCACCTTGTGTAAAGACTCTAAAGAGATAGGCCACTAAGTTTACCAATTATGACAATGATGCATGGGGAAGCAGTCGACTGTCCAATCCACACACAAGGCAGGGTATCTAAGCCCAAAATCGAATCGAGAAGGTCTGCACAAGATTTTCTTCTCAAGTGACCCCCAATAATATGCACAATCTCTACACCAAGACCAACAAAGCAGGGTGAGTAACTCTTTCAGCCCTAATGCAACCTCGTGATTGACCCTTGTGTTAGAAGGAATTCCTAGGACAAAATGTAGCAAGTGGATTTAAAATATCCCTATCACAAGATACTATTGTGTGTTTTAATGCTTTGGAGAGTGTGCCTCACAACCTATTCCAAAGAACTATCCCTAGCTAATGTTGGTGTACAAAAGTTGTAGAAAATAAAAATTGCTAGATAGATTTTAAAATTACGTTAAATTTTAATGGATGTTGCTTACTCAAAAAGGGAAACAAAAATGAAACTAATAAAGTATTTGACCTTGACCCAACAAAATGCAAAGAGAGATGAGATGGAATATTTTCATTTGATGAACTCTAATTACACAAGGGAGAAGTTTTCTCTTTCCAGAATACAAAAAGTTACAAAACACAATTTCTCAATCTTTGAGTGATATTGATTCCAAACAATCAAAGCTACCAAATTTTCCAATTTTCTCTTTTGAAACAACTATTTTAATGAAAAAATTTCTTGTAAGGACTACCAATAGAAGAATAAAATTCAATTCTTTCCTTTTCAAATAAAAACAAAGATTTAATTCAAAAAAGAAAGAGTTGTCCAAGAAGATCAATGCACACACAACACTATTTCCCAAACTAAACTCATAATGCAAGGAAAATGAAAAAGTAAGAAAAGCTCTTGTCGCATGCAAGCAAAAAATTGTTTTCCAATCAACAACAATCCAAAAATTAAAAAATCAATCCAAAACTCAAAAATACCAATCCAACTTATCTAGAAATCACTCAGGGATGAAGCCTTGAGATTATACCCTTGCAATAAGAAGTAAAAGATAAAAATTATAAATCTTATGAAAAAGATTCTCAATACTTGAGAAACAATCAAATTCAGACTAAAAGATCCAAATTAATCATTCACCAAGACTAAAATTTCACCCCAAGAAGTAATGACAAATCTGGGCAAGGAGAATAAAGTTGACTGTCAGTCCAAAAATTTCTATAGGAATGGTCATAGGCTGCAAAAGAGCACAGTGTGATGATGAAGGATCATCACAAGCTGAAGGAAAAACATAGTGAGACGCCATCGCACTAGTTCACACAAGTAGGGTGCGACGATGACTGAATATAAAGAAAAAATGGAAAAAAGGATAGATTTTCTCAATGAACTTTATGAACCAGGGATTCATGATGGATCACCCAAAGACTCAGAGAATGAAATTGACCAAAAGAAGGAAAGATAAAAGAAAATAAGAAGAAAAAAACCAAAAGAGGAAGTTCCCCAGTATGGTCGCCAATTTTGTTATCAGACAAATTGGTAAGTGCAGACACAAACTAATCTCCCTAACTTCAACAAGAAGCTAGAACAAAACAAGGAAGAATACAAGTTTCTCCTTAGATTTCAATGTCATATAAACTAGTTCAGAGAGGGACACATGAGATACCATTTAAACTTCGTTTGATCCTTGCTAGTGTTGTCCTTGCTGCTCCATATTTGTATTTGTGGGATGGTGGACCTGTTAACAAGTACAAACCAACAAAGAGAGAGAATAACGATATATATATTCCAATGAATTGTATGTATAAGATCAAGGAGTTATACAATAAAACTAAAGACACCTTTATAGGGAAGAAATGTATTACTACATTATATTAAATGAAAGTGGAGAATACAACCCATGCCTTTATGTTGCAAGGTCCCTTCCAATGTACCTTTGCTTCAACACACACACCTTTGCTCCAATGATTTTGATGAAGAGAATCCACAACTTGACTTGGAGAGCTAAAGAAAATCTATCTCAAGTACAATCTACAACATAATTCTTCATGCATAAGCCAACCTAGCCCTTCCCAGGAGAGATCCCTCTTTATATAGGGTGAAAGAAGGATGGATGAGGATATTAGGATGATCCCACTAAATCAAATAAGTGAGTAATATCCAAACCGATAGAAGGCCACATCATCATCTAGAAGATTCCTTCTAGAACTTCCATGAATTTCTTCTTTCTCCCTTTGTTTGATCATCGTCACACCCCATGCACAAGCATCATGCGCCAATGACATAGTCCAGTTTTGGTGCAACATGCAATGATCATGCATCATCGCACCCCAAGCATTTAGCAGGGTGCGGTGATCTCCTTAGATATGGTTTTTAAGGAAGAAACGATAATCCACTTTTCTCATGGAGAAAGTCTCATTTATCATCTTCATGGAACATGGAAGTGAGTTAGGCACATATCGCCAGTTGATCATAGGGGTGACCAAAATAATGTGTAACACCTACATCGAATAATTATGAAACTAGAAATACTTCCTCATACCCAACAACCAGGTCTCCGTATCCTCATCCTTCTTGTGATCACCGTCAAATGTAGGAGGCTTGATCTTATTCATTTCTCCCTTTAGCTCATCCACCCCAGTCCTT
>JZKD02S1672721.1:36459-47631 GCA_000966675.3 Picea glauca
TGGGTGGTTGTGACATTGTGTTGGGTGCATAATGGCTAATGAATTTGGGTCCCATTCTCATGGATTTTAAGGAATTAACCATGAAATTCGACCAGGAGGGACAACAATATAAGTTCCAAGGCATCACCGTCGGTTCCCCAGTGATCATTAGTTCCCATCGCATGGAAAAACTGCTCAAAAAAGGTCATTCTAGCATTATTTCCCAACTCCATGCCATACAAGCAACTGAGCCACCCTTTGTTTTGTAGGACCTACAATCCATCCTCTCTAAACATCAAGTGTTTTTTTCCACTCTCCAAGGAATCCCTCCTTCCCATGGTGTTCATGGTCATTCCATTCCCCTTGTCTCGGGAAGCCTTCCTCCCAATATCTGTCCCTATCATCACCCCTTTTCCCAAAAAATGAAATTGAGAAAATAGTTCAAGAACTGCTCAACGCAGGTGTTATCCGCCCTAGTACAAGCCCCTACTCTTCTCATGTGGTCATGTTCCTTAAGAAAGAAGGTTCTTGGCACATGTGTCCTGACTTCCGTGCCCTCAACAAACTCACCATTAAAGACAAATTTCCCATTCCTATCATTGATGACCTCTTGGATGAATTGAGTGGTGCCCAGTTCTTTACTAAACTTGATCTTCGTTTTGGATACCACCAGATATGTATGAAAGAGGAACATGTTCCTAAGACTTCCTTTAGAACTCATGAGGGCCACTATGAGTTTTTGGTCATGCCCTTTGGCTTGTGTAAAGCTCCCCCCACTTTCCAAAGCCTCATGAATCATGTCTTCCATCCTTTTCTCCGTCATTTTGTCTTAGTTTTCTTTGATGATATCCTCATCTATATCAAATCCTGGATATACCATATTGTTCATGTGGATTGATTTCTCCATCTACTCTCTCAGCACCAACTTTTCCTGAAACAATCTAAATGTGCTTTTGGCGCCTCAGAAGTCGAGTACTTGGGTCATCTTGTTGGAAAGGCTGACTTCAGGGTGCATCCTAAAAATATTGAAGCTATGCAAGACTAGCCTCACCCAAAGACTCTCAAAATATTGCAGGTATTTCTGGGCTTAACCGGTTATTATCACAAGTTTGTTAAGAATTATGGAAATATTGCGACACCTCTCACTGCACTCCTTAAAAAGAATTATTTCACTTGGACTCCAGCAGCTGCTCAGGATTTTCAAACCTTGAGGATGGCCATGTGCACCACTCCAATCCTGGCCTTTCTTGATCTCACAAAGACCTTTGTCCTAGAATGTGATGCTTCAGGGAAAGGAATTGGCAATGTCCTTATGCAAGAGGGTTGGTCTTTGGCCTTTACCAAAAAAAAACTGTCTGAGCGAAATTTGGGAAAATCAATCTATGAAAATGAAATGTTGGCTATTCTACATGCCATTGATCTTTGGCACTTATCTATCAGGAAACACTAATTCCAAATTAAGACAGATCATCAAAGCCTCAAGTATTTTCTGGAACAATGCATTTCCTCCCCAAAACAACAAAAATGGGTGACTAAGCTCTTTGGATATGATTATGAGATAATTTACAAGAAAGGAAAATATAATGTGGTTGCGGATGAAATTTCCCGAAAATATGAAGATAAAGGGTCCCTTTTTTCTCTCTCCTTCATTGTGCCAGATTGGCTCCAAGATGTTTTCCAAGAATGGCTACACGATCCCAAAATTTTTCATCTGATACAACAATTGCAGTCCAATTCTCTAGTATCCCCAAGGTACTCTTGGCTCCATGGTGAGATTCAATACAAAGGTTGTTTGTAGTTAAGTAAATAATCAAAACTTAAATCCACAGTACTTTCGGAGCTTCATGGTACACCCACAACTGGGCACTCTGGGTTTACCAAAACCTATGACAGGGTCAAACGTTATTTTTTTCTGGGATTGTATGAAACAGGATGTTCGTAATTTTGTGGCTGAATGTGATGTGTGTCAACGCAACAAGGGAGAAACAATCAAATCTCCTGGCACACTACAACCACATCCGATTCCACCTGCTATTTGGCAGGATATCTCTATGGATTTTATTGTAGGCTTACCTAAATCGGGCAATAAATCAGTCACCATGGTGGTAGTTGATCGTCTTTCCAATTATGCTCATTTCTGTGCTCTTAAAAACCCATTTACAACATCCACTATGGCTCAACTTTTCATGGATCAGGTCTTCAAGCTTCATGACATGCCGCATTCTATTGTTTCTGATCGTGACCCAACTTTCAGTAGCAATTTTTGGCAAGAACTGTTCAAGCTTCAAGGCACCCAATTGCATCTCAACACAACTTATCATCCCCAGACTGATGGTCAAACTGAAGTTGTCAACAAGTGTTCAGAAACATATTTGAAGTGTTTTTCCTCGAAAAGGAAAAATTAGTGGGCTCAATGGTTACCACTAGCTGAATGGTGGTACAACACTTCGTACCATACAACTACCCGCATGACTCATTTTGAAGCGATATATGAAAAAAAGACACCTTCATTTCTCTCATATTTTCCAGGTGTCTCGAAGGTCTAGGTGGTTGACCAAATGCTTACATTCTGAGAGGCTATTCTCCGTTCCCTCAAAGAGAATTTGGTCATGGAACATAATCACATGAAGCAACAAGCAGATCAAGGTCACTTTGAACATCAATTTGCAAAAGGGGATCAGGTGTTTCTTCGACTGCAACCTTACAAGCAAAGTTCCCTCAAGGCTGACCATTGTCAGAAACTGGTGCCCAAATTTTATGGTCCTTATACCGTTCTCAAGCATGTGGGACATGTGGCCTATCAGTTAGCTTTGCCCAATCATTCTAAACTCCATCCTATTTTTCATGTTTCCTGCTTAAAGAAGGTGATTGTAACTAAGTGCCAAACTCAAACCAATCTTCTCGAGTTGGAAGAAGACGGCTCCATTTGGCTACAACCACAAATAGTTTTGGACCAGTGTGAGTGTCGTCTGTGTCAGTGAACCATAAAGGAAGTGTTAATTCATTGGAAATATACAACCCTAGTAGATGCCACTTGGGAACCAACTACCATTCTGCAACAATTTCCACATCTCAAGCCTTGAGGACAAGGTTGTTTTTAAGGGGAAGGACATGTTAGGGACCTAACCCCTCACGTAGGTAGAATAATATATTTCGATGTAATAAAGGTCAATATTAATAAGGCCTAGTAATAAGGAAGAATAATTCCAACGTAAGAAGACTTAATACAAGCTTCCGCTTCTAGAAGGATCTTCCTCTAGATGGTTCTTTTGATAGACATAGTTAGTATAAATAAGAGTTGATGGTATGGGAAATTTTGTCTTGGATATTATTTTAATAGAGATCTGCTTTGCTGGAGGTTTCCCCCTTGAAGAGGAAAGTGAACATTGCTCTTAGTAATCAAAGTTCTCTTTCTGATATTATTCTGGTATCATTTTGGTATTATTGTGGTGTTGTTCTGGTTATATTGCTGTTCATCTACCATTTTTAGCTATTTATTTTTGTTTTTCATACTTTATATATCTGTAATATTACAAGTTCCATCAAACATCTTGGAAAACATCCTGGCAACTTCTAGGTTAAAACCATTGAATGCCTGTATAAACTTCATCCAACCGAACTGAACCAGACTATCCATCGCTTCGTCATGAGATAGAAAATTTTGAGAACCATTCGGCTCTATCCTAACTATAGGAGCCATGAACTCATAGGTGGTAAACCAAAAGACATAGTGACAATGTTCATCAAAAGGAGGACTTTGTGCTTGAAACAAACCAAATCCATAAACAATAGAAGAGATCGAACTAGCATTCCTGATGATAAACCGATGCTTAAGGAATTGAGGAGGTCCTACCATTATTTCCCACTCTGAGTTTTGATTATCTCTGAAAAACTAGAGGACAAAAAGGTTCAAAGCTACTAAACTCATGGAACCCTTGCTACATGCCACGAATAACTAACCCAAAATCAAGGACATTAACCCATTTTCAAAGTAATATTTCATATGATAACTGTTTGATTAGTTTATTAAGTGAACATTACTTCATGTCGTATCGTGATATGACAATGGTAAGTGTTGGGAGTTGCATTTAGGAAATTTTGAGAGGGGAGGGTTTAATAGAGCTACATTTCACTAAGCATTTAAACTAGGTTACAATTTAGGCTTGATATTTTAGTTTTAAAATTTAATTAAATTGATCTCACACATTTCATATCAGGTTTAGTTTTTTAGGTCATGAGTCATGTTTAGTTTTTGAACATAATTCATATGGATTCCAATAAAAACATAGTTCAAGAACCTTTTAATTTAGACCTTCAATTAAAGAAAACAAATGATAACCTTTAACTCATGCAAAGGGAGATTATCAGAAGAGTTTAGTCAACGATGTGTATGAAAAAGGGACCTCAATTTCATGTTTTACAGTCATGAAATTGAAGAGAGAGAACATGATCAATAAGTGAAACACACATATTCAAAAAAACAGTGTAAATCAAACAAGACTGATTGACACTAATACTCATACCTTTGTACAAAAGAAACACAATCAATCTGACGCATATATACATACTAGGAAATGAGCATAAGAAACAATTTTGTATTTAAAATGTCAATGAGAAACAAGATGCTAGTTGGACAACCAACAAGCAGATGAGATTGTAAACACTATGAAAGGACTAGGAGAGGAAATNGTTTAGTTTTTTAGGTCATGAGTCATGTTTAGTTTTTGAACATAATTCATATGGATTCCAATAAAAACATAGTTCAAGAACCTTTTAATTTAGACCTTCAATTAAAGAAAACAAACAATAACCTTTAACTCATGCAAAGGAAGATTATCACAAGAGTTTAGTCAATGATCTGTATGAAAAAGGGACCTCAATTTCATGTTTTACAGTCATGAAATTGAAGAGAGAGAACATGATCAATAAATGAAACACACATATTCACAWAAACARTGTAAATCAAACAAGACTGATTGACACTAATACTCATACCTTTGTACACAAGAAACACAATCAATCTGACGCRTATATACATACTAKGCAATGAGYATAAGAAACAATTTTGTATTTAAAATGTCAATGAGAAACAAGWTGCTAGTTGGACAACCAACAAGCAGATGAGATTGTAAACACTATGAAAGGACTAGGAGAGGAAATAAAAGAAGATATGATAGTTTAGAAGGTATTGAGATCTCTTCCCTCAAGACTTGATGAAAAGGTCTCTACTATAGAAGAAATGCATGAACTAGATAAACTATGGACAAGCTTCATGGAATTCTAACTACTTATGAGACAAGGACTAGTAAATATCAGTCAGATCTAAATGACACAATTTTCAAAGCATCAGTTAAATCTTCAACATCTCAAGATCACGATTCATCATAATATTTCTTAGATGAAGAAGAAGCAAACTTTGTGAGAAAAATGAAGAGGGGCTATGGAAAATATAAAGGTATGTTACCGTTTAAATGCATTCATTGTGTTAAAGTTGGCCACTTTGATTTTAAATTTCCTTTCAAAGGAAATAACACCAATGAAAAGGAAAGAAAAGGAAAGGATAAACCTAGCAATTTAAAAAATTCTTTTAAAAGGAATAGTTTTTATTCAAAGGAGGATAGCAGTAGCTCTGATGAAGAANAGATGAGATTGTAAACACTATGAAAGGACTAGGAGAGGAAATAAAAGAAGATATGATAGTTTAGAAGGTATTGAGATCTCTTCCCTCAAGACTTGATGAAAAGGTCTCTACTATATAAGAAATGCATGAACTAGATAAACTATGGACAAGCTTCATGGAATTCTAACTGCTTATGAGACGAGGACTAGTAAATATCAGTCAGATCTAAATGACACAATTTTCAAAGCATCAGTTAAATCTTCAACATCTCAAGATCACGATTCATTATAATATTTCTCAGATGAAGAAGAAGCAAACTTTGTGAGAAAAATGAAGAGGGGCTATGGAAAATATAAAGGTATGTTACCGTTTAAATGCATTCATTGTGTTAAAGTTGGCCACTTTGATTCTAAATTTCCTTTCAAAGAAAATAACACCAATGAAAAGGAAAGAAAAGGAAAGGATAAACCTAGCAATTTAAAAAATTCTTTTAAAAGGAATAGTTTTTATTCAAAGGAGGATAGCAGTAGCTCTGATGAAGAAGAAGATGAGTCAGATCTAATTTAGGATGAAAAACTTCTCATGGCTTTGGAACAATACAAATATGATCAAATAGACACAAAAGAGTATGAATCTATAGTAGACATGGAAGGAGAACTCATTAGTTCTCTGGAGGAAATCTCTCGACTCAAGAAAAAGAACAGACTAAGAAAAGCACAGTTGGAGGTCTACAAAGACAAAGATTGTTGGAAAGTTGGTTTAGATTGATGGATATATGGTTTGGATAGTTGGTTTTCAATGATTTCAACATGTGAAGAGTGATTTTGTATATTGATGTCAACCCTTAGTGATTGATGTCAACCCTTGGAGAATTCTGGTAGAAAATTCTAGTAGCACAAAGGTATGGGTAAGGGACCTAAGTTTGTTTGAGGTATAAAGGAATGAATATCAGTGAATATGTAGGTAAGACTATTATATATGGATAATACATGTCATGCCATTTCCAGTGATATGTGGAACGTAACATAACTCCTCACGGTTAAAGAGTTATGACCTTGTGAATTTGGAGAACCCTCATGAGTTACCTAGAAGCCCCTAGAATGTCAAATAAGTCAAATTATTCTAGAAACTCCTAGAATAAGTTGACTAGTCAAAGTAGGTGAAACTAGGAGTTAATCATGGTTTAAGTGGTTGCATTAAGAAAATAATTAAAAATAAATTAATTGCAACTAGAAGTGGAGAACTTACTATTTGTGGATAAAGTGGTTGTAAGTGGAAAAGNTTCAAAGGAGGATAGTAGTAGCTCTGATGAAGAAGAAGATGAGTCAGATCTAATTTAGGATGAAAAACTTCTCATGGCTTTGGAACAATACAAATATGATCAAATAGACACTAAAGAGTATGAATCTATAGTAGACATGGAAGGAGAACTCATTAGTTTTCTGGAGGAAATCTCTCGACTCAAGAAAAAGAACAGTTGGAGGTCTACAAAGACAAAGATTGTTGGAAAGTTGGTTTAGATTGATGAATATATGGTTTGGATAGTTGGTTTTCATTGATTTCAACATGTGAAAAGTGATTTTGTATATTGATGCCAACCCTTAGTGATTGATGTCAACCCTTGGAGAATTTCGGTAGAGAATTCTAGTAGCACAAAGGTATGGGTAAGGGACCTAAGTTTGTTTGAGGTATAAAGGAATGAATATCAGTGAATATGTAGGTAATACTATTATAGATGGATAATACATGTCATGCCATTTCCGGTGATATGTGGAACGTCACATAACTCCTCACGGTTAAAGAGTTATGACCTTGTGAATTTGGAGAACCCTCATGAGTTACCTAGAAGCCCCTAGAATGTCAAATAAGTCAAATTATTCTAGAAACTCCTAGAATAAGTTGACTAGTCAAAGTAGGTGAAACTAGGAGTTAATCATGGTTTAAGTAGTTGCATTAAGAAAATAATTAAAAATAAATTAATTGCAACTAGAAGTGGAGAACTTACTATTTGTGGATAAAGTGGTTGTAAGTGGAAAAGTGGTTAGAAGTGGGTTGTCCCTAAAATAAGGAAGTTGGGTAAAGTTAGTTAGAAGATAACTTCTTGAGGAATATTCTTGGAGAGTATAAATAAGAGAGAAAGGGTCTCCTATCAGCACCTATTGAATAACATTGAATATCTAGTTTTTGAAAGGTAATTTAAATAACATTAAATCGCGGAAGAAAAATCACGACAACATAATCATGGAAACAAAAATGTAGTAGCAGAATCACGGTAGAAGAACCGCGTCAATAAAATCACAACAACAAAACTGCAGTAGTAGAATTGCGACAGCAAAACCGCGACATCAGATTTGGTAGATGCAGAAAGTTGGCAGTTCGGTAACCACATCAGATTTGCATATTGGAATTGTTCAAATTGTTGCATGGTATGGTATAGGTCTTGATGATTTCTACATAACTAAAGGTATGGTTTTGGCACATGGTCTTGTGTAAAGTTTTATGGTATTTGATTTATGGAGAGTGTGGTGTATTGCTAGAGGTATCTTGTTGGTTATCTTGGTGTATGTTATTGGTATATCGTAGAGGTATATGATTGGGTACATGGATGANGGATAAACCTAGCAATTTAAAAAATTCTTTTAAAAGGAATAGTTTTTATTCAAAGGAGGATAGTAGTAGCTCTGATGAAGAAGAAGATGAGTCAGATCTAATTTAGGATGAAAAAATTCTCATGGATTTGGAACAATACAAATATGATCAAATAGACACTAAAGAGTATTAATCTATAGTAGACATGGAAGGAGAACTCATTAGTTTTCTGGAGGAAATCTCTCGACTCAAGAAAAAGAACAGACTAAGAAAAGAACAGTTGGAGGTCTACAAAGACAAAGATTGTTGGAAAGTTGGTTTAGATTGATGGATAGCTGGTTTGGATAGTTGGTTTTCATTGATTTCAACATGTGAAAAGTGATTTTGTATATTGATGCCAACCCTTAGTGATTGATGTCAACCCTTGGAGAATTTCGGTAGAGAATTCTAGTAGCACAAAGGTATGGGTAAGGGACCTAAGTTTGTTTGAGGTATAAAGGAATGAAGATCAGTGAATATGTAGGTAATACTATTATAGATGGATAATACATGTCATACCATTTCCAGTGATATGTGGAACGTCACATAACTCCTCACGGTTAAAGAGTTATGACCTTGTGAATTTGGAGAACCCTCATGAGTTACCTAGAAGCCCCTAGAATGTCAAATAAGGCAAATTATTCTAGAAACTCCTAGAATAAGTTGACTAGTCAAAGTAGGTGAAACTAGGAGTTAATCATGGTTTAAGTGGCTGCATTAAGAAAATAATTAAAAATAAATTAATTGCAACTAGAAGTGGAAAACTTACTATTTATGGATAAAGTGGTTGTAAGTGGAAAAGTGGTTAGAAGTGGGTTATCCCTAAAATAAGGAAGTTGGGTAAAGTTGGTTAGAATATAACTTCTTGAGGAATATTCTTGGAGAGTATAAATAAGAGAGAAAGGGTCTCCTATTAGCACCTATTGAATAACATTGAATATCTAGTTTTTGAAAGGTAATTTAAATAACATTAAATCGCGGAAGAAAAATCACGACAACATAATCGTGGCAACAAAACTGTAGCAGTAGAATTGCGGTAGAAGAACCGCGTCAACAAAATCAAAACAACAAAACCACGATAGTAGAATTGCGACAGCAAAACCACGACATCAGATTTGGTAGATGCAGAAAGTTGGCAGTTCGGTAACCACATCAGATTTGCATATTGGAATTGTTCAAATTGTTGCATGGTATGGTATAGGTCTTGATGATTTCTACATAATTAAAGGTATGGTTTTGGCACATGGTCTTGTGTAAGGTTTTATGGTACTTGATTTATGGAGAGTGTGGTGTATTGCTAGAGGTATCTTGTTGGTTATCTTGGTGTATGTTATTGGTATATCGTAGAGGTATATGATTGGGTACATGGATGAGATACATACTTGAGGTACATGGTGATCTTGATACATCTTGTTAAGGCATAGTTTGGTTTTTTGTTGATACATGATTGGTACATGTTGTTGGTTATATTTGTATAGTGTTGATGTACATGGTTGATGTACATGATTGATGTGCATTGTTGGCACATGGTTTGAGTGATATTCTTGTGATATTGGGTATGAGATATATGTTATCAAATTTGATATATTGAGGAGAGTATTGGTACATGTTGTTGGTGTATTTGGTATATGTTCATATAGGTTATTGGTACAGGTTGATTATAGGTTATTGGTATAGATTGGTACAAGTTGTTGGTACAGGTTGTGACAGGTTATTGGCACAGATTGGTACATGTTTACAATGATATATCTCACAGTGACAATGTGGTAGTGGTTTCATCATTTTATTTGACACTTGTATTTCAGAATGGTTGGATGAGGAGAGGGAAGGGGGTTGTAGCCTCCTTCTATTTAGTGTCATAGAATCAGGGAGTTGGAGCTTCCTTCAGGTTGGATCTTGAGAACTAGGTGGTTGGAGCCTAAGAACTAGGTGGTTGTAGCCTGAGAATTAGGGGGTTGGAGCCTTCTTCTGGTTGGAGCCAGAGAATTGGTTGGTTGTAGCCACCTTTCGATTGGAGACGAAGAGAATTGGCTGGTTGTAGCCACCTTCCGGTTGGAGATGAAGAGCATAGGAGGTAGGAGCCTCCTTCTGGTTGGAGCTAGATAATTGGAAGTTGGTGCTTCCTTGAATACAATTCTTGACATATAAGAAAAGCATTCTGTAGTTTTCTCCTGCATTGGGTTTCCACATAAATATTGGTGTACTATGCATTGTGTGGATGTGTTTGTTAATGTTTATTATGCACTGATTCATGCTAATGTTTATGATACAATAACATGTTGATGATAAATAGATGAACATAGTTGAATAAGTTAAAGGAATATAAATTGTGGTTTAAAGGATTAAAAAGTGATATAATTGCTCATTACTGATTCACCCCCCCTCCTCTCAGTAATCCAACAAAGACAATAATTTCAATGAAGAAATAGTCATCTTAAAAATTCATCTAGAAGAAGCCAAAAAAAGGAAGAAGTATTGATGAATCAAATAAACAAAAAGGAGAATATCTACGACAAACTAGAAGCATAAATAGTTGTCTGAAGAAAAGATCTAGAGAAACACAAGACTCAAATAAAATTCATAAAAGGATATGAAAATATATATTATATTCTAAGAAATTGGAGATCACCATATGACAAGACAGGGATGGGATATAAGGAAAATTTGAAAATCATCAAAGGTGAGTCCAACACCGGCATGGCAACCAATGATAATTCTACAAGCTATGAAAATGTTCTCAAGGGAAATAACAGTCAGCCTAAACAAGAAAAGTATGAAAAGAAGAAGTAGTCCGAACTAGACCATCCCAACTATGAAGCAAGGAAGTAACAAGTGCTTGAATATTATCAATTTGGCGAACAAAGACCGATTACTACAAGTAAGTTTTTCATTCCAAGGCATCTAAATTTTTTCTATGGATATTGTTTCTCTTGTGAAAAATTTGG
>JZKD02S1672721.1:91108-111468 GCA_000966675.3 Picea glauca
TAACCTTCATTCCATCAAATATGCAATTGATGTCGATCTTATGCTTATTCTTTGCCTTAGAATCGTGATCATGTAGCTGCCACTTCTTCCTTCAGTTTCCTTGTGAGATGCTTCCTACAATTTATATTCTATCCCAATCTTTCGAAACTCTATAAGACCTCATTCAACATCAATTGCATCATGAAATGTGAGTGACTGATTACTTCAGCCAATCTAGTACTGAAGGCATTTGTTCGCAATGTTCTCTTCCGCTCCATTGTTCTTGGTTCTTCACCAAAAATATATGAGCCAGGCCTGCTTAAATTGCACATCTTCAATATCTTCTTGGTTTAGTTCAAATGCCTCAACAAACTTTGGACTATCTACTGGAGATTTCAAGTCAGGAAATGTCTGGCCCACCCGAAAAAGGTTTGGTTGACAATGTTGAGTCATTTCAAACACTACCGTATCCTCCACCTTCATAGAAGCAAGCTCACGCAAAATTTTCTTAACAGAGAGCATGCTCTCAATTGAAATTTATTTCATTTGGTCAAACTATCTCTCCTGTAGGCATGCATTTCCCTCATAATTTCTTCATATTATTTATATATTTCCTTGGTATACTTTGGCATTTTTAATTTGTTCTTGAACGACAACTTACTCTTGAAGCTTCCCAAAGCCATGGTCTCATGTATTGTTCTGAAAACTAAATGCCCAAATTTATGACAACAAGAACCATAACTGTTGCATGTAAGGTCTTCCTTGAGATTTCCTTGAATATCTGAGGGTTTCAAAACCTATTTTTTCACTATATTCATTTCCTTGGTGGCTGGCTTCCATGTGACTCGGTGTTTTAATCTTTAACTATGCATTCTGAATCTCGATCTATTTCTGCCAGCGTTGACACTTGGAGCAATTTGGGATTAAATAAAATGCCCCTGGTGAACTCTCTTCTTGTGGCACTTTAGTAATTCTCTATACTAGGCGTTCATAACCATGCTGAATATTAATTCTGAGTGTTCCTTGTGGCATTTTGATTTATGGTGTCTTGGCACTTGTTCTTTCTAATTGTGGTGCTTGGACATTAGGCTTTGACTTCCATCCTAATGGGCTTAATTATATATTTTCTCTAAAACCAATATTTTTGTAAACAGAGCCCGAACACTAACTTTTGGCTTAAAATCAAAAAAACTTTCATTTGTTCATGTTTACAAAATTTGCCCAAAACAAAATAGGATAAAGATATAAATTAAAAACCTTTGACCTGTCTTGATGTTGTGTTATGATTTGTGTTTTAAAGATAACTCTTGTTGTTTCCATTGTGTAGGTGTTTGGCTCATATGCTCTCGGTCGATGTTTAGCACTTGAAGGTTTGCTAGAAGGCCAACTTGGCCATAATTTGAAATTTTGTCAGGTGACAACAACTTGTAGAAGATGGAAAAAGACTTGGCTCAGGCTTCACCCTCAGCAACAAGTTTTGATAGCACACACTTACATTCCTGTCCACTCAAAGAGGATTTTCAATACTCTCCCTGGAGGTGGTTTCTGATCTTCAAACTTTTTCATAGCTCTATGAAAATCTGACCTTGAAAACTCTTCCTCCAAAATTGGTATTAGTGATTGAACCATTTTCACTTCCTGTCCAGCTTGGGACAATGAAGTGTATATTAGTTGATTATCACTCAATATTTCATCTGCAGTTGTATCTCCCTCAATCTGACAAGTACTTTTTCTCTT
Organism: Picea glauca; assembly: GCA_000966675.3. Lineage (NCBI taxonomy): Eukaryota > Viridiplantae > Streptophyta > Pinopsida > Pinales > Pinaceae > Picea > Picea glauca. The sequence goes on from JZKD02S1672721.1 coordinate 92,825, forward strand.
AAGTGATTTTCTTATCATGGAGAACCCTCTGTATAATTGAAAAAAAACTTTTCGGTGCTACATGAATAACCCCATTCCTGTAACAAGGATAAAATTGAATATTTATTATCTAGATACTAACATTGGCTCCTTCTGGGGATGAAATACTCCCTTAGAGTTTCTAAGAACAAGAAGACCCTGTGCCTTAATCTTTGCCCATCTCAATCCTCTTTCCAAAATTTGCAATCTTAACCATACTTGAAAACNTTCCTTGAGATTTCCTTGAATATCTGAGGGTTTCAAAACCTCTTTTTGCACTATATTCATTTCCCTGGTGGTTGGCTTCCATGTGACTTGGCGTTTTAATATTTAACTCTACATTCTGAATCTCGATCTATTTTTTCCAGCGTTGACACTTGGAGCAATTTGGGATTAGATACAACGCCCTTGGTGAACTCTCTCCTTCTTGCGCTTTAGTAATGCTCTGTACTAGGCGTTCATAACCATGCTGAATATTAATTCTGAGCGTTCCCTGTGGCATTTTGATTTATGGTGTCTTGGCACTTGTTCTTTCTAATTGTGGTGCTTGGACGTTAGGCTTTGAATTCCATCCTGATGGGCTTAATTAGAGATTGGCTCTAAAACCAATATTTTTGTAAACAGAGCCCGAACACTAACTTTTGGCTTAAAAGCCCAAAAACTTTCATTTGTTCATGTTTACAAAATTTTCCCAAAATAAATTATGATAGAGATATAAACTAAAAACCTTTGACTTGACTTGATGTTGTGTTATGCTTTGTGTTTTAAAGCTAACTCTTGTTTTTTCCATTGTGTAGGTGTTTGTCTCATATGCTCTCGGTTAGTGTTTAGCACTTGAAGGTTTGCTAGAAAGCCAACTTGGCCATAATTTGAAATTTTGTCAGGGGACAACAACTTGTAGAAGTTGGAAAAAGACTTAGCTTAGGCTTTAGGCTCAGGCTTCACCCTCAGCAACAAGTTTTGAAAAAACACACTCATATTCCTGTCCACTCAAAGAGGATTTTCAATACTCTCCCCAGAGGTGGTTTCTGATCTTCAAACTTTTCCATAGCTGTATGAAAATCTGACCTTGAAAACTCTTCCTCCAAAATTGGTATTAGTGATTGAACCATTTTCACTTCCTGTCTAGCTTGGGACAATGGAGTGTATATTAGTTGATGACCACTCAATATTTCATCTATAGTTGTATCTCCCTCAATCTGACAAGTACTTTGTCTCTTAAGTGATTTTATTATCATGGAGAACCCTCTGTATAATTGAAAAAACACTTTTCGGTGCTACAGGAATAACCCCATTCTCGTAACAAGGATAAAATTGAATATTTAGTATCTAGATACTAACAATTCCTTTGCTGATTCAGAATGAGGGATAATCCTTCTGAGGCTTTAATACTCGAAAGATTACAGAGATACAATGTTATAAACTTCTCCATCTCTTTTCTAGTTTTCACTACTTCCAGAGCTTCACATCTTGCCTTATTTTCTGATAACTGCTATTTTAGAATGTCTTCGATTTACTTTGCCTCTTCTAATTCCAATTTTAGCGGAGAAAAGTATTCATCAGGTTTTTTACTGCTTTTCTTGAACTGTATCAACAATTTTTTTTTCTTTCTCTTCTTAAGTCTGAGTCTGTCAATCTCTTCTAGAGCACTGATAAGTTCTCCTTCTAGGTCAACCACAACTTCTTTATCGTCAACAATATTTCCTATGATTTTATTATGATAATCCTCTTGGGCCATAAGCATAAATTCATTGAACTTATCTTCACATGAGGAGTCACTATTTGTGTCTTCTGTAGAGTCATTATTGTTTACACATAAACTTTTATTTTTACCAAATATCTTGGGTTTGAACTTATTTTCACCTTCAGAATTCTGATCCTATTTCTTGTGTGGACATTTAGATGCAAAGTGACCTATCTTTCCACAGTTAAAAAATTTGAAGGGAAACATGCCTTGGTATTTTCCTGATCCTTTCTTTAGTCTTCTCATGAATTTTTCTTCAATTTCATCAAGCTAAGAATCCTCATTCTTGTCTGCTCTAAATGATGCTTCTCTAGAGGTGGGTTTATCTTTAGCTATCCTCATTTCATATGTTGTCAACATTCCTAGAATTTGATCAAAATCCAAATCCTTCAGATCATTAAGTTCTTCTATAGCTGAGACCTTTGGGTTGAACCTATATGGCAGAGATCTCAAAATTTTCTGAACTAAAGAGGGTTCCTCAATTTTTTCACCAAGTGCTTTCATTGCATTTACTAGTTCTTTAACTCTCAGAAAGTACTTCCCAATAGTTTCATCTTCTTTCATATGTAACTGTTCAAACTTTAGTCTATAGGTTTGAATCTTGGCATCTTTTACCTTCTCATTACCTTCATAACTGCTAATGAGTTTGTCCCACATGTCTTTGACAATTTCTAAATGCATAACTTTTACAAATTTTTCTTATGTAAGCCCACTCAGAATAACTTAAATAGCCTTAGTGTTGAAGCTAAATTCTAGCTTGTCATCCTTATTAGCTAGTACAACTGGCTTTACATAACCAGTCTCTACCACATCCCAGACATCTACACCTAGGGCCATTATGTAGGTTCTCATCCTAACTTTCCAGAAGGCAAAGTTTGTTCCATTGAACAGGGGGGCCTTATTGGTCGAACTTTCTTCATGGATTGACATGTTTAATATTCTTGATCTACCTTTAGATAAAAGGAACTGGCTCTGACACCAATTGTTGGAAAACTGAGAGGGGGGGGGGTGTGAATCAGTTGTTACTGTGCTTAAAGAATTATGCCCATTTTTAAACTCTTTACAAAACACTCAATGACGATCATAATAAAGTAGGGAAGTAAGCAATAGAATCTTCAACATCAATCACACACATGAAATATACAGAGACAAATATTTCCTGAGGAAACCCATAAAGGGAAAAACCTCTTCTTCTTGATATGATAAGTAATCTTTAATTTCTATACATTATCATTCTTATGAGCTCCAACTCTTCTTGAGGCTACAACCTCTGTTTTACAAGCAACAACTTGCTGAAAGAACCAACTCTTTGGTTTCTCTACCACCCACTAGAAGGAAGCACCAACTCCTTGAGTGTTCCAGCATGAACTGGATGGAAGAACCAATTTCCAGTCACATAGACACCAACCTGTATAACAGAGAACAATAGTTCTCCCTTGCACCACCCTGCTACCCTAGTGTTTTTGGCTGCAACCAGATGGAAGCTACAACTCCTTGTTTTCAAGCACCCACTTGAAACTCTAAGGACAACAGTCCTCCCTAGAACCTCCCTACTACCTTGATTATAAAAAATTTGTTACTGAAACTTATTACAGTGATGCAATGTTTATCTATAGCTTACTAGTCTCATCAATGTTCTGCTATACTGTTATTCTCTGCCTGCATCAGTGTCTTCTTGCTCACAGTCTTCTTTGATCTTTCCCTTCTTCTGCTCTGTCTCTGAACACACATCTTGTCTTCCTCTTTCTCTCTCAGATATACATTTCTATTCTATGCGCTATGCCTCTTCTATGCGTTTCAGCTGCTGCACACAACCTGCTTTTCCTTGCATGAATAAATCTCAATAGAAGCAACCTCTGTATCTATATTTCGCACATATTTATCATACCAAGTACTTTTACATATCGTCCATGTGACCCATCATATTCTTTGGCTATTAATCTGAGCATGTTCGTCATCATTGGCTTATCCTAAGATTATTTTCCCTCTTCTGCAATGCGACTCTTCGTCTTCTCTGTCACAGTCAATCTTTATCCTCTCTGTTGCAGTTACAGACTTCGACACTTTTCCATCTGTCAATTTTCTCTCTGATCAATCTTAATTCCAATGGAAGTTACCTTGATACTCTTCATATTCTCTAGTGATCACCCTAAATCCTCTTCGAATTCTCTGGCAGAAACCATCAGTGGTTTCTAGCAGTTACACCGAGAACCTCCATGCACTTATGCCTTTGGAACCTTTCCCTTTTTGAGAAATTTATACAGTGGGATTTTAGCTTTTTTGGTTAATCCCCTTCCTTTCACATGACCTTCGGCGGTGACCATATGCCTAACCAATAGTAATTTCACAATTTCTCATTTCGAGTGATCAACTGTGAGTCACCTTGGTTTTCCCGATTCGTGAAACTCCGAAATGGAGCCTAGCATTGCTAGCTCCTTCCCTAAACTTCTCCTATGTGACCATGGCTATGTACACAAGCCAAGTTTTTGAGTACATCATGTTTCACGACTTCGTGGGCCTTCGTTGTGCCTGATCAACGGTCCATGATCCTCAGTGAGCCGACGGTCCAAATCTTCCTTCACAACTTGAGACTTTGTTCTTTGTTGTGATAGATCAACGGTCTAGAATCCTTTGTGATTCGACAGCCCAGATCTTCCTTCGTGACTCAAGACTTCATTCTTTATTGTGACAGATCAATGGTCCAGAACCCTTTGTGATCCGATGACCCATATATTTTTGCGATTTCGCATTTCACAACCTCCTGCTGTGAGTTTCCTCCAAACTCACGATACACGAAACTCCAAAATGACTTCATATCAGATCAACGGTCCATATCTTTCCCTTTGATTGATGCATACGATCAAATCGTGATTTCGCATTTTGCGATTTCCTGCTGTGAGTTGCCTCAAATCTTTCAACTCGCAAAACTCCAAAATGCTTCATATCAGATCAATGGTCGATATTTCTCGGTGATCCGACGACTATCGTTCGCCTCGGGACTTCAGCCTTTGGGAATTTGGGGGAGTGTTGATGGTAAAACTCTCGAACAAAAACTCTCAGGGTGATGTAACTCTTGCGTCACTCGATGACATGTCATGAACTGAGAAACTGCCACATGTCACTTGGATTTTTGATTTCCACGTATCTGAAATGCCAAATCAACTTGAAACTTGTCATTGTCTGATCATGCCACGTGTCCTTGCTAACGTAGTCTTCCAAATGTCCTTGATGAAGTAGTTTTCCACGATCTAACGATCATATCTCTCCATCTAGCCAATGGCTGAGATCAAATCATGATTTCACATTTCATGACTTCGTGAGTTCTTACAACTCTGCCTTTGAATTTCCCAGTTCACGAGTCAGCGAAATGATGATATCTCGCCACGTGTCCTGCCTCAATGGATGACCAGGATTTCTTTGCAGCTTTGGAGTGTTGACTGACTCCTATGCTTATCCTTCTTGCAGATTTTATGAATCTAGTGGCGCACGACTATCAACATTTCTCCCTCCAAGGATTTCTTTAGTTCATCTAAGTTCCTAAGAACGCTATCTCTCTTGAGATTTGGCAACAAGTTAACCTCAGTTCCGGCACACACTTTCACTCTGCGTGCAACTCCATGCTATTCCTCTTGAGCTTCTTGATCTTGATCTTCTGTGTGTTCGCTGCTGTTCTTGCCATGCACACTCTACCTGTAAACCTGCCAACATTTGTTGTTCTTTTCATCAATGACAAGCACATTCTTCCTGTAAACATGCCAACATATAAATCGTGCGATAAAATTTCAGAGCTGTTGTCGAGGAGGATGAAGTCATTATCCTCAATGAAACTTGTTTTGGTAAGCTTCTCCCAAAGCCCTTATATTATAAAATTACCTGGAAACTCCACTGAGGGTAATTCCCTCAACTTCCTTTGATTATCCAAGAGGGATCATATGGAGACTCCACTAACACATTCTTAGGTGCCATCCTAATATCAACTTTGTATACTCTCAACTAATGGAACCATGGCATCTGAGGATAACCATGAAAGATATCATTTTATTGATTCTAAGAACATTCCTAGATACCCACATGAGTTTGTTGTTTGGGGAGACCATCCAATGTTCAAGGGTTATGCATTTATTCATATCATAGAGTTCCTTGAGTACCTATGGGAAATAGAATCACATCTCGAGGACATACAAATAAAATTGTTTATATATTTCTTTCCCTCAGAAGCAGAAAATTGGGTCAAGGATTGTTGCAAACCAAAGGGAATATCTTCACTCATAGATTTCATTAGTATATCTATTGAGTATTGGCGCTCAAATCATAGGACATATGAACATTTCCTTCGATATCTCACATTAGTCATTGAAGACATAGGGTTCACCACTGATGTTGTAGAAGATATCAGGAAGGTGTATCATACTCAAAACCAATAACCTAAGGAAGAGATTTGAAAAGATCCTCTTCATGAAGATGAAGTGTTTGTGTGTGATCCTCCATTTGATGAAGTCATCCAATATTCCATTCCTCTTGCAAAAGAATAAGAGAATGCAGTGAGTTATTTTCCTTTCCAAATCTTTGATGATGCCTTATTTCATGATTTGGAAAATGAAGAAGTGTTAGAGGAACCCTTGGATGCACTTGGCCCTTCATGTTATAATAAAGATGATGATGTGGTTGAAAAAATTGATGAGTTTATACATTTTGGGAGACGTAAATGGGATGTGATTCGTCATGATGAATATCCCATTTATGATATCGAAGGTCATTTTCAATTGTTTCCTTTACAACAACCATATATGATTACCATTGATTTTGATGTTTGGCAGCAAGGAGATGACATGATTACAGATTTCTTCCAAGGACCTAGGGATAATTTCTTGCAGAATTATCATGATTATTTTCGATCATACCCAAGGGGATTTGATACATGTTCTTTTGAGCACTTAGATTTACTCTATGAAGAAACTTTTCAACCACTACTGTGCTCCAATTTTGATGAGGGTAAGGACACAATTGGACTAGAGCATGATTCTTGTAATGAGAGTAAATGCTTGGAATCCATCCATCTTCGATGCTCCATTCATATGATAAATACTTGTTATGTGTTTAAATATTGCGGGTTCAGAATTCATCTATGCTTGATGCTCTGCTCATAGTAATCTATCTTTCTATATTTCATCTAAAGTTACATTGAGAACTCATCATTTGCTAGATTCTCTCAGTGTAATGGGATGCCCCTTTCTATTTTTTGTCTCCATCCAAAATATTACATGTTGCTGAAGAATAACACTTACTTTTCCTTTGTTCTCTATGAGTACACCACCATTCATTAGCTCAATATTTTAATTTTAAAACTCGACTCCATTGCCCAGTGGTACCTTTTCCTTGTCTGTCCTACCAACCCTTTTAAAACAAAAACAAACCCATCCTATCACAAAATCTGACCTTTGTGCCTTTATTGATGAAACCCTTGAGTTATTACCAGTCATTAGACAGTTGAGAGAGCCCTCTTTGGTTGTATAGGTCATAATGAAATCTAAAGTTGGTTGAAATATTTACCTTGGGGTTTTCTTTGATACATCCCAAAGAAATTTCTGAGTGCTAACATTTTGGCACCGTTGTCAGGGACAATTGCTATTATTTTCCTCGGGAAGAACGACATTGTTTTAGTTCTAAGGTCTAAGAGAAGCAGACACTTAGGCATATATTGGTTGTATTTATGCTCTGGCGACTCCACACATCAGGAAATCAGTTTGAAGGTGATTCCACTGGCATAATAATCCAAAGTGAAAGTTTTCACGACAAGTTCATTGTTCAAAGAGATCGAGGTATGAAGATTTTCTTGTATTCAGAATGGCAAGCTTAGCTTTCTATCCAGGTACTTCATCAAACAAACCAACAAGGTTGGTGGCATACCTTGGTTCTTTTCAAAATTTTAGAAAATGGATTGATTTGTCTTCTAAGCATCATTGGTGTGAAGATTTTTGTTCCTTGTTATTATCTTATTTGGATTCGTGTCACATCCTTAGTCAAGAGGACAAGTTAGAATGTTTACAGAAGCTCCTTATGGAACTTGAGATAGAACAGGAAGAGAATGAAATGAAAATAGATGAAACACTATTTGCTGATTCAGAGCAGTATAAAGCATGATATCAGACTGCAATGGCTCACTATTACAAGTACTATGACCTTAGGCCTAAGGTTAGTAATCCGAGGTTTATTCTTCCTGTAGAAAATGAATTTTCAGCCAGCAAGCAACCTTCATGTCAAAATACAAGTGCTGTTAAAAAACTTTTTTATGACATAGAAAATGTGGACAGTCAGAAAGAACCATTTGAAGATGATCTCCTTGTTGTTCATAAGGAAGTGATAGTTGTTTCAGCTCTCAAGGACCCTTTTGCAGCTCTGTTAGAATCTTCAATGGAAATGAGCTATGTAATGATTAAACATGGAAATAGTTCCAAATGGTGGAATAACTTTTCCGATTTCAGTTTTGACTTTATGACTGGAGGAGATGAAAGCAAGCTGCAGTCAAGAAACCACTTGCTTGACTGGATTTATTGGAAGTATGAAATCACTTGATTTGACATTTGTAATTAATAAAGTAGGGTAGGTAGGAGAGTGAATAAGCTTGGTACTACGAGCATTTATTTCAACAATTTCCAGTTTTGATTTTCAGCATGAGTTTTTAGTTTTTAGTTTGGAGTAGTAGTTTTGGCTTAGATTGTCATTGGGTTTCAGATGGATAAGGAACCTAGTCTACTATTCTTTGCTACCTCATAGGGAGGATAGCATCCCCATTGTAGCCAGTTGTTAGCACCATGATTTTCATAACTAGAGTTAGAGGTTTGTCCAAAGTTTTCAAAGTCATGACGTGATGTTGGGAAAATCAAGGCATTCCTAGATGAGTCATAGGTTAGGGTGAATATCATGTCAAAAGGTATTATGGTTCATCATCACCTGTCATGAGGTTAGATAAGGAACAATCATGACACTACATGTCATTGGTATCATTGCAAACCTCAAAAGCATACTCATTGTGCAAGTTTGCTGCGCAAAGGCTTTTGCTTCTTTCATTAGTTGCATGTTGCGTAGAGGGTTTCATCGCGTAGAGGATGTTGTTGCACAGAGGATCTTGTCATGTAGAGGATGATTTCATGCATAGGATTTTGTTGTGCATAGGATGTTGTCGCGCATAGGATTTTGTTACGAAGAGGACATTGTCACACAGAGGATTTCATCGTGCAGGGGATTTCGTCGTGCAGAGGATGTTGTCACGCAGAGGATGTTGTCACTCATATGATGATGTCGCTCATAGTATGTTGTCATGCATAGGATTTTGTCGCGTAGAGGATTTTCCTGCACATAGGCTATAGGGCGCACTGCATAAATGTCTGGTTTAGTGGTCAAATTCAAGATCACCTTCTGACCAACTGGAGAGGAATTTTTAAAATCCCCGAGAGGGTTTTGTCGAGGACAAAAAAAATAATAAAAAAACTCTACTATTTGCAAAAGGTGTAATGGATTTGGATATTCAAAGGAATCTTTGATCCCTATTTTTCAGTTTTCATGATTTCCTGTTTGAGACATGTTTTTGCGACACGTATTTTGTCCAGCTGGAGATGAATTTCAAGAAACCGAGAGAGGTTTTATTTATAATGATCTTACCTAAAAAAATTGTTCTCATGTTTTACACAGCTGTTACATTTTGAGAATTACAAGTGGCGTTTTTAATCCTATTTTTCAATTTCACCTCTTGAAAAGCAAGAAATCAGTTAAAACATGCCATTTTCTATTTGTAACTGTTTCTATTTTGGGAAAGGGGTTGGAGTTTGAAATGGTGAGATTGAAAGGACCTATAGTTATACATATTTCATGTTAAAAGAGAATAGAATGGTTAGACCCTTTGGGGATTGGATTGCGTATATTTTTCCTGAATATATTTATGAGCTAAATGCAGAAGTACCGTGCTTTCATGAAGCATAGATTCATTACGGTGTNGTTCAGAATTCATCTATGCTTGATGCTCTGCTCATAGTAATCTATCTTTCTATATTTCATCTAAAGTTACATTGAGAACTCATCATTTGCTAGATTCTCTCAGTGTAATGGGATGTCCCTTTCTATTTTTTGTCTCCATCCAAAATATTACATGTTGTTGAAGAATAACACTTACTTTTCCTTTGTTCTCTATGAGTACACCACCAGTCATTAGCTCAATATTTTAATTTCAAAACTCGACTCCATTGCCCAGTGGTACATTTTCCTTGTTTGTCCTACCAACCCTTCTAAAACAAAAACAAACCCATCCTATCACAAAATCTGACCTTTGTGCCTTTATTGATGAAACCCTTGAGTTATTACCAGTCATTAGACAGTTGAGAGAGCCCTCTCTGGTTGTATAGGTCATAATGAAATCTAAAGTTGGTTGAAATATTTACCTTGGGGTTTTCTTTGATACATCCCAAAGAAATTTCCGAGTGCTAACATTTTGGCACCGTTGTCGGGGACAATTGCTATTATTTTCCTCGGGAAGAATGACATTGTTTTAGTTCTAAGGTCTAAGAGAAGCAGACACTTAGGCATATATTGGTTGTATTTATGCTTTGGCGACTCCACACATCAGGAAATTAGTTTGAAGGTGATTCCACTGGCATAATAATCCAAAGTGAAAGTTTCACGACAAGTTCATTGTTCAAAGAGATCGAGGTATGAAGAGTTTCTTGTATTCAGAATGGCAAGCTTAGCTTTCTATCCAGGTACTTCATCAAACAAACCAACAAGGTTGGTGGCATACCTTGTTTCTTTTCAAAATTTTAGAAAATGGATTGATTTGTCTTCTAAGCATCATTGGTATGAAGATTTTTGTTCCTTGTTATTATCTTATTTGGATTCGTGTCACATCCTTAGTCAAGAGGACAAGTTAGAATGTTTACAAAAGCTCCTCATGGAACTTGAGATAGAACAAGAAGAGAATGAAATGAAAACACATGAAACACTATTTGCTGATTCAGAGTAGTATAAAGCAGGATATCAGACTGCAATGGCTCACTATTACAAGTACTATGAGCTTAGGCCTAAGGTTAGTACTCCGAGGTTTATTCTTCCTGCAGAAAATGAATTTTCAGCCAGCAAGCAACCTTCATGTCAAAATACAAGTGCTGTTAAAAAACGTTTTTATGACATAGACAATGTGGACAGTTAGAAAGAACCATTTGAAGATGATCTCCTTGTTGTTCATAAGAAAGTGATAGTTGTTTCTTCTCTCAAGGACCCTTTTGCAGCTCTGTTAGAATCTTCAATGGAAATGAGCTATGTAATGATTGAACATGGAAATAGTTCCAAATGGTGGAATAACTTTTCCTATTTCAGTTTTGACTTTATGACTGGAGGAGATGAAAGCAAGCTGCAGTCAAGAAACCACTTGCTTGACTGGATTTATTGGAAGTATGAAATCACTTGATTTGACATTTGTAATTAATAAAGTAGGGTAGGTAGGAGCGTGAATAAGCTCGGTACTACGAGCATTTATTTCAACAATTTCCAGTTTTGATTTTCAGCATGAGTTTTTAGTTTTCAGTTTGGAGTAGTAGTTTTGGCTTAGATTGTCATTGGGTTTCAGATGGATAAGGAACCTAGTATGCTATTCTTTGCTACCTCACAGGGAGGATAGCATCCCCATTGTAGCCAACTGTTAGCACCATGATTTTCATAGCTAGAGTTATAGGTTTGTCCAAAGTTTTCAAAGTCATGACGTGATGTTGGGAAAATCAAGGCATTCCTAGATGAGTCATAGGTTAGGGTGAATATCATGTCAAAAGGTATTATGGTTCATCATCANAGAATTCATCTATGCTTGATGCTCTGCTCATAGTAATCTATCTTTCTATATTTCATCTAAAGTTACATTGAGAACTCATCATTTGCTAGATTCTCTCAGTGTAATGGGATGCCCCTTTCTATTTTTTGTCTCCATCCAAAATATTACATGTTGCTGAAGAATAACACTTACTTTTCCTTTGTTCTCTATGAGTACACCACCATTCATTAGCTCAATATTTTAATTTTAAAACTCGACTCCATTGCCCAGTGGTACCTTTTCCTTGTCTGTCCTACCAACCCTTTTAAAACAAAAACAAACCCATCCTATCACAAAATCTGACCTTTGTGCCTTTATTGATGAAACCCTTGAGTTATTACCAGTCATTAGACAGTTGAGAGAGCCCTCTCTGGTTGTATAGGTCATAATACAATCTAAAGTTGGTTGAAATATTTACCTTGGGGTTTTCTTTGATACATCCCAAAGAAATTTCTGAGTGCTAACATTTTGGCACCATTGTCGGGGACAATTGCTATTATTTTCCTCGGGAAGAATGACATTGTTTTAGTTCTAAGGTCTAACAGAAGCAGACACTTAGGCATATATTGGTTGTATTTATGCTTTGGCAACTCCACACATCAGGAAATCAGTTTGAAGGTGATTCCACTGGCATAATAATCCAAAGTGAAAGTTTTCATGACAAGTTCATTGTTCAAAGAGATCGAGGTATGAAGAGTTTCTTGTATTCAGAATGGCAAGCTTAGCTTTCTATCTAGGTACTTCATCAAACAAACCAACAAGGTTGGTGGCATACCTTGTTTCTTTTCAAAATTTTAGAAAATGGATTGATTTGTCTTCTAAGCATCATTGGTGTGAAGATTTTTGTTCCTTGTTATTATCTTATTTGGATTCGTGTCTCATCCTTAGTCAAGAGGACAAGTTAGAATGTTTACAAAAGCTCCTTATGGAACTTGAGATAGAACAAGAAGAGAATGAAATGAAAACACATGAAACACTATTTGTTGATTCAGAGCAGTATAAAGCAGGATATCAGACTGCAATGGCTCACTATTACAAGTACTATGACCTTAGGCCTAAGGTTAGTACTCCGAGGTTTATTCTTCCTGTAGAAAATGAATTTTCAGCCAGCAAGCAACCTTCATGTCAAAATACAAGTGTTGTTAAAAAACTTTTTTATGACATAGACAATGTGGACAGTCAGAAAGAACCATTTGAAGATGATCTCCTTGTTGTTCATAAGGAAGTGATAGTTKTTTCTWCTYTCAAGGACCCTTTTGCAGCTCTGTTAGAATCTTCAATGKAAATGAGCTATGTAATGATTAAACATGGAAAYAGTTCCAAATGGTGGAATMACTTTTCCTATTTYAGTTTTGACTTTATGACTGGAGGAGATGAAAGCAAGCTGCAGTCAAGAAACCACTTGCTTGACTGGATTTATTGGAAGTATGAAATCACTTGATTTGACATTTGTRATTAATAAAGTAGGGTAGGTAGGAGMRTGAATAAKCTYGGTACTACGAGCATTTATTTCAACAATTTCCAKTTTTKATTTTCAGCATGAGTTTTYAGTTTTYARTTTGGAGTAGTAGTTTTGGCTTAGATTGTCATTGGGTTTCAGATGGATAAGGAACCTAGTMTRCTATTCTTTGCTACCTCAYAGGGAGGATAGCATCCCCATTGKAGCCARYTGTTAGCACCATGATTTTCATARCTAGASTTAKAGGTTTKTCCAAAGTTTTCAAAGTCATGAYGTGATGTTGGGAAAATCAAGGCATTCCTAGATGAGTCATAGGTTAGRGTGAATATCATGTCAAAAGGTATTATGGTTCATCATCACCTTTCATGAGGTTAGATAAGGAACAATCATGACACTCCATGTCATTGGTATCATTGCAAACCTCAAAAGCATACTCATTGTGCAAGTTTGATGCACAAAGGCTTTTACTTCTTTCATTAGTTGCATGTTGCGTAGAGGGTTTCATCGCGTAGAGGATGTTGTTGCACAAAGGATGTTGTCATGTAGAGGATGATTTCATGCATAGGATTTTGTTGCGCATAGGATGTTGTTGCGCATAGGATTTTGTTACGAAGAGGACATTGTCACACAGAGGATTTCATCGCGCAGGGGATTTCGTCGTGCAGAGGATGTTGTCACGCAGAGGATGTTGACGCTCATATGATGATGTCTCTCATAGTATGTTGTCGTGCATAGGATTTTGTCACGCAGAGGATTTTCCTGCACACAGGCTATAGGGCGCACTACATAAATGTCTGGTTTAATGGTCAAATTCAAGATCACCTTCTGACCAACTGGAGAGGAATTTTTAAAATCCCCGAGAGGGTTTTGTTGAGGACAAAAAAAATAATAATAAAACTCTACTATTTGCAAAAGGTGTAATGGATTTGGATATTCAAAGGAATCTTTGAGCCCTTTTTTCCAGTTTTCATGATTTCCTGTTTGAGACATGTTTTTGCGACACGTATTTTGTCCAGCTGGAGATGAATTTCAAGAAACCGAGAGAGGTTTTATTTATAATGATCTTACCTAAAAAAATTGTTCTCATGTTTTACACAGCTGTTACATTTTGAGAATTACAAGTGGCGTTTTTAATCCTATTTTTCAATTTCACCTCTTGAAAAGCAAGAAATCAGTTAAAACATGCCATTTTCTGTTTGTAACTGTTTCTATTTTGGGAAAGGGGTTGGAGTTCGAAATGGTGAGATTGAAAGGACCTATAGTTATACATATTTCATGGTAAAAGAGAATAGAATGGTTAGACCCTTTGGGGATTGGATTGCGTATATTTTTCCTGAATATATTTATGAGCTAAATGCAGAAGTATCGTGCTTTCATGAAGCATAGATTCATTACGGTGTTGTTTTAAGTATGTATTTTCTTTGTAATTATCATCTCCATAATTGTCTGTTATTTGTAGTATTTAGCTGAGAGTAAATGTTTGGGATTCATCCATCTTTGATGCTCCATTCATACGGTAAATACTTGTTATGTGTTTAAAGATTGCAGGTTCATAATTCATCCATGCTTGATGCTCTGCTCATAATTACCTATCTTTATGTATTTCATCTAAAGTTACATTGAGAACTCATCCTTTGCTATATTCTCTCAGTGTAATGGTCTTCCCCTTTCTCTTTTCTGCCTCCATCCAAAATATTGCATGTTGATGAAGAATAACACTTATTTTTTCTTTGTTCTTTGTGAGTACACCACCAGTCATTAGCTCAATATTTTAATTTCAGAACTTGAATCCATTGCCCAATGGTACCTTTTCCTTTTTTGTACTACCGACCCTTTTAAAACAAAAACAAACCCATCCTGTCACAGAATCTGACCTTTGTGCCTTTATTGATGAAAAACTTGAGTTATTACCAGTCATTAGACATCTGAGAGAGCCCTCTCTGGTTGTCTAGGTTAGAATGCAATCTAAAGTTGGTTGAAATAGTAACCTCAGGGTTTTCTTTGATACATCCCAAACAAATTTATGAGTGCTAAACGGTTGAATAATTTAATAAGAAGTTTGACATCTCAATCTTTCAACCTTCCCCTAAGTAATTGTTAATCATCCTCCAGATTCTTGTTCATCCCTTCTCAGGAATTGAGGAGTGATAAGATTCAGATTATTCAACCTTCAAAGTCGTTGAGACAAACTTATGATTCTTCATCTTTTCACAACCCCTTTTAGAGATGGATCGATCCTTCTTGTGGAAACATGACTTGGAATATTTTTGTCTCTCCCTCCCACCTCTATGAGTTAGACTTTATGATTAGTTATGATATAATGCATGTTCTAGCTAATGACCTTTTTTGCTTGAATTAATATTTATTTTGGTTTATGATGAAGCACAGTGGTAGGTGTTGTGATACAATGCTAGAATGGTTTTATTGGATATATGATTATACCTAACATTGATACTAACCTAGATTAGGTAGGTAGGTTAGGGTAGGCATGTACATCCTGCATTGCATTGTATATATGTTGCATCATGCATATCATGGTAGTATAGTTGCATCTTGCTTTCTTTTTCATACATGCTTATGATTTACATGTTATTTTCTTGCATTAGTGCATATTTCTATGTTACATTTATATCTTTTCCATTCTCATATTGACATGTTCGAATAAAAATGTCGAAAAAAATTATTTTCAAGTTTTTCTCTATATTTTTTATAGTTAGTGTATTTTCTCATATGAATAAGGGGTGAGTGTGACACATACGATAATATGATTTTTTTTTTGAGAGTGTGTAGGCACAATTTGTACCAAGATATGCTGAGGTTATTATGCACTCTACGGTGAGAACATGTCCCCATGTAGGAGCTAGATGTTACCCCTCCAGTATATGGGTAACTAAGGAGAACATGTCTCAAGGCCCACAGGTAGAAGACATGGAGTGTCGAGAGTCAAATTGACAAGTAGAGCACACAAGGGCCCTACTATTCATGTTGATCACCACTCATCACTTACAGTAGAGAACCATAGTTGGAAAAATATAAAATACAATCATTATCCTTCAAGATTCTCACCCTAAGGTATTGAGAGCAATAAAGCACTTCTCCATAAAAATCGAGGACCTTCTAACACATAATTACTAGATGTCCTACCTGTTGAGGAAATACATTTTGTAGTGTCATTTACTTTCCATTGCATATGGAACTCTATGTGTTTCTAGCTTTAAGTGGATTTGTGGTACTCCTTACTTTCCATTTCACATAATACCCAATGTTTCGACTATAATAAATTAAATGGAAAGGGATTCCAAAAAGGTTGCATTGCAAACAAGGCTACAACACACCCTCTACAAAGGAACCCATAAATGAGACAATATGAACGCTTGTATGTCAAGAACCCCATGCCTAGAAGTCTTTCCCCAAATCCACCTCATACTCACTACATGACTTAGATAGGTTCCTCTTGGTAAACATTCCTTGACTTGGGGATTGGTATATTACCCCTAACCTAGGGGTAACTAAGGAGATTATGTCTTGAGGCCCATAGGTTGTAGACATAGAGTGTTGAGAGTCATATGGACAGAGCATAGCCCTGAAGGGTCATTATTTCTCATTGATACATTCTACACATCATCAATAGCAACAACATCCACCACACTATCTTGGTCCTAGAGGGCAATGCATCTTTCTCCATGAGGTAACGAGTCTAGGTATCATGGTAAGTGTCACTCTAATATTTGAATCATTTTAACATGTTGCAAAAGATATTTCTTTATTACATAATGTTTTCGTGGAATTTATACTCTTTTTCTTATTTATCCCTAGTGGGTGTCACTTGAAGATTCATTGTCCATTTCCGATCATACTTATCACCTTCCATACTTATTTCCTTTTATCTCCTTATCTTTTTGGATATTTGGGTGTACTAACCCAAGAAGCGATTGTACCTAATTTCATGGGAATAAGGGGATAAAGAACCAGAGGGGAAAGTAGCTGGAAAAATATCAAAGCCAAATCATGAACCTTCCAAATGCTCGCCCAAGAGGTCTTGAGAAACAATGAAGTGTTATCTCTTGAAAGCATATGAACCACAAAAATAATAATTTCACATTTATAAATGTCCCACTTGTTCAGGGATCTACACAAGTTCGTTACAATCTAGACTATACCCCTATGGAACTATGTGTACATCTCCCTTCAAGTGACTCTGTGGTACTGGACCCCAAGCTAATCGATTAACCCTAGGGAGTAAACAATGTTTGGGCCTTAATTAATTAATGGCAATAAATGGGCTTGGAAAAATGTTGCATCATGGATGAAGAGAATCTCACCCTCTACAAAGGCACCCATATATGAGACAATACAAACCCTTGTATGTCATGAACCCCATGCCCAAAAGTTGACCCCAATCCACTTCACATACACACATGGCTTAGATGGGTTTCCCTCAGGAAAACACCTTGGACCTGGGGAATGATTGATACCCCTTCCACACCTAAATTTGATAATTTGTATAATATCTTTGAGCATTTGTTTAGTTTCAAAAAGGGGGGGTTTGATGCACTTGTTCGGGTGGTTTAATTATTAGATGTGGCTTACTTGTTATGATACTTATGACTCATGGACCCTTGGAGGGTGTACTTGTTTGTCTTTTTAGGACCTTTCCCAGTGGACATGTATTCATGAAGAGATGATTAGTTCAGACCTTCATGAGGGCTTGAATCCCAAGGATGTATGCAGAGGCCCCATGCCTGGGGCAATATCGTGATGACCAATTTTCACAGCAAAGGAAGAAGAAGTTTCCTTAGGAGGCACTCTGGTAGGCCTAGACGATTTGTTATCAGCCATTCCCACCTGGATGTTATCCCTTGGAGGCATTGGACGTCACCCTAGCATCCCATGATGTCACCCATGGCTAGGGTTTTGATGCTGGGAGATCCTGTACGACAATTTTGGCACATGTGGCATGGAGGATGGCCTTTGGAGGTCCAACATTCCACTAGATGGCCTTAACATCTCCTTGAGGAGGCCTAAAGTCATCTTAGGAGGGATGACATCACCCTCATTAGGGTTATTTTATGGAAAATTGATTTAATTTTTAAATTTTATGAGCAAATTGACATGTAGGCTCAATTTTATGAAAAGACAAAACTTTTGGTAATTGAGGTTAGGATTTCCCATACAAATATGGCTAACCTCATTTCATTTTTATCATAACTCTCCTCATTTGGAGAGAGGACTGGAATTTTCTCCCTAGTGGCATACTTAGGCTGAAATTTGTGCTATTATTGAGTTTATGGTGTCTTTTTCTTATGCGCTAGGATTAGAGGAGCTTGCTTATGATGTTTCTTGGCTATTTTGGTGGTAATCTCTGCAAACTAGGGTTTTTCATGCTTGATTATTCTTGGTGAAGTAATTAAATGCTACAATTTGTTTACACATTAAATGTTTGTGGTCAATTTTACTAATTCATATTGAATATTATGAAATTTCTTTCTAAGAAACCCTAGGAGAAGGAACATAAGGTATTTCTTCCTTCTTGATCTTTCCACTTATTGTTAAGAAACTCTTTTCTATATTAA
>JZKD02S1672721.1:142318-163069 GCA_000966675.3 Picea glauca
ATGGCCTTAAAACTAATGTTCAAAGGTTTGTGGAAGAATGTTTGGTTTGCCAACAAAATAAAGTGGAAACAATTAAGACCCCAGGTCTTTTACAACCATTATCCATCCCAAGTCAACGCTGGGAGGATGTTTCCATGGATTTCATCACAGGATTACCAAAGTCTGAAGGAAAGAGTGTCATCATGGTGATTGTTGATAGACTAACCAAGTACACACACTTTTGTGCATTCTCTCATCCCTTCAAAGCCAGTACATTTTCCACTGCATTCATGGAGACAGTTCAAAAGCTACATGGCAACCCAAAGATTATTGTAAGTGACAGAGATCCCATCTTCACTGGACATTTTTGGACATAATTATTTTCTTTTTTGGGTATTCAATTGGCTCATAGCTCATCCTATCATCCTCAATCTGATGGACAAACTGAGATAGTGAACAAATGTCTGGAAGGATACCTTATTTTCTTTGTCTCTAATAAACAAACACAATGGTTCAAATGGTTACCCTTGGCATAATGGTGGTATAACACTTCCTTTATAATGCAACACAAATGACACCATTTATGGCACTCTATGGATACCACCCTCGTTCCATCATGATGCAAGAGCATCCCTCACATCAAGTGAGCCAGCGCGGAAGACAAAGGACAGCTGGACAAGCCTAGCCAAATTTTTGAATTTTCCCTTGAAGTTGATGCGCCAAATATAAATGAGATCATTTAATGAAGGCGCCTTGGTATAATGTAATCAGACCTTGAGTGCCCCACTCTCGTCTGAAGTAGATGGAGACATTTATAGTAGTTAATGAAGGTAGATAGGAATTTAATTCTAGATTAGAGTGCTTGAGAGCGCAAGAGGGAAACGGGATATAGACACCCTCATTGTGCATTGTAACATAATTCTGAGCATTGAGAAGAGAAGGAGAGAGCTGTGTAGAAACACCCATGTACAGTTATTTGGATTAATAGAAGAATTTGATTCATATTCATGGCGTTGTGTTGTTCTCTGTGTATGTGTGTTGATTGATATGCTCATGAATGTTTTGTTCCTGTTATACATATGCTTGATATGTTGTGTATATGATTTCATGTTCTAAGTTGAAGTCTGAAGGGTAGAGAGAATGAGTTTCAATTGTTGCTCTATCTGAGCAAGGATTCCTGCAAGGAGTGCAGTTGAAGTTGTCCGCAAGGAGTGCGTTGACAGAAGGCTCAGATAGTTGAACTCTTGTTCTCGTTCACCCAAAAGTGAAATTGGGTTATAGGAGCCATGCAAGGAGTGCGCAGGCTAAGGAAAGTCTCAGTTGTGAATCTGAGTGAAGAATTCAAGGACTGTTGTTGCAGGTGTGCGCAGAGTCAAGGAGTTCTCAGATATTTTGAAAATCTCTAAAGATTTCCACAAGGAGTGCATGCAAGGACCCTCTTTGAGGTTAAAATTTGTGAGAATCTCAGGAGGGATAAGGCTTTCAAGCTCGTCGAAGAGAAGCACTGGAAGTTTGTGCCGTGGAGTGTTTAAATAGGTGTTGCATAGTTGCACCGCAGGTGGACAAGTTCCATGCAGGAATACTTGGTCATTCTCAAGGAATCACCAAAGGGAGGAAATCGACGATCAGGATCTTGTGGAGAGGATTTGTGAAATCCCGCCAGCCGTTGGATCTGCCAAAGAAGCGAGGAGCTTACGGCCATGTTTGGAGTCCAAGCTTGAGGGGTCGTGAGCCGTCGGATCGTTGGTCAGTTAGCCATCAACCATCCAGTTCGACAGGAGTTGCACAGGATTTAAGTCCCTGTGAGCAGAGAAAAACCCTGAGAAGACATCGGGATTTTGGTCATCGGGGTTCATACAAGTGAAGTGGCTAGACTTTTCATTTGGGCGAAGTCCGAGGGAAGATCTGGACCGTCTATCAGTTGAGACGCGTGGCGTAGATCAAGGCGTCAAGATTCGGGATATCGGCATTCCCGTGGACAGGAGATCGGGGAAGTCCATAGTGGAAACCCCGGTATAATCTGAGCCGTCCATTTGGGGAGACAGGTGTCAGAAATCTGAAGAGAGTCGGTATATTGGCACGTTGGGATATCGGTGTTCCTATGGCTGTAAAAGTCGGGACATCACAAGTCTCGAAATTCCGAGAGTTAATCTGAACCGTCCATCTTGAGGGGATGCGTGGCAGAAAACAGAGTGATCGGGGAAAGTCCCGACAGGAAGGATTCTATCGGCATTTGGGTCATTGAGATATCGAGAATCCCGGTGACAAGGTGTTTATGCAAATTGGAATCGTGAAGTTCGAAATCCCGATAAGGGGGGAAGTGCTATTGTGGGATCCAGCTGTCAGCATATCAGAGAAGTGGGAAGTGTCGTTCAAGGGGCCAGCTGTCAGCATAGCGGAGAATCGGGGTTCAAAGGATCGTGAATCCTGAGGACATAAGTATTTGGACATTGGAAAGTCTGAAACCCCGATGGGAGGTATGACGGTGGTCTTATGAGAAACAGTCACGTGGACAAAAGGCTTAGCCTAGGAGGCTAAGGCAGCAGGGGAGTGTATCGGGGATTAGGGATCAGTGAAACAATTTTTTTGGACATTGCAAGTGCCGGAATCCCGATAGGAGGAACCCTGATAACAAAGTAAAAGGCCAGTGTTGATTTGTAAGAAAGGGAGACCCCGTGAGAGAGTCATTGTGGGTGAAAATTTTCCCGATAGGGAAATAGAAGAACCTTTCAGTTCTTTGGGCCGAGGAAGGAGGAAAGATCCTATGAGTGGACGTGCCTTGCGGGCGCGCCTGCGTCAAGTGGTATTAGAGCTTAGAAAAGCTTCTTTTCTTTCTGTAGCAGAGAAAAAGGAGAATTCACCATGCCGCCAAGGAGAAGAGATGGGAAGACACCCGATCCAGAGGAGGAAAGGGAAACGCCCAGAGGAAGGGGTAGATAAGTGCATAATCCAGAAGTGGAAAGAGATCTACATAACTTACGCGCTAGAGTTGTGGACATGGAGATAAGAGAAAGGCGCAAAGCTGATGTAGGAGATATCAGTGAGTCCAAAAATGAAGATGATGTTGGACATGGAGAAGAAGAAATCCCAGTAGAAGATGCAGCAAATGAAATCTTACTTAAAGCTGTTGCAAGAATGAGTGCAAAGGTGAAAATGGAAATTCCAGTTTATGAGGGAAATCTGGATGTAAAAGAGATTCTAGACTGGATTAGAGCTCTAGACACCTATTTTGACTATGAATATATCGAAGAGGACAAGAAAGTCAGGCATGTTGTCACGAGATTAAAAGGACATGCAGCCTTGTGGTGTGATGAACTACAAGCTGACAGGCGTTGCCAAGGCAAGCAGAAAATTAAGAGCTGGGACAGGATGATTGCAAAGATGAAGGAAAAATTCATTCCCAGGGACTATCAAATTTCTCTATTCAGGAGGATGCAGAACCTGAGACAAAAGCTGATGATAGTAAAGGAATATACTGAAGAGTTTTACAGGTTGAATACCAGGGCAGGTCATTGCGAAAGCAATGACGAAAAAGTGGCCAGGTATATGAATGGCCTGAGATATGAGATTCAGGATGAAATGAGTATGGAAACCATCCAAACGGTGGAGGATGCTTATCAAATGGCTTTGAAAGCAGAAGAGAAACTGAGCCGAAAGAAAATTCAGAGGGGCCGAGGCAGGAGTCAGCCCAGGGGAAAATTAGTTGCCTAGGAAAGAACCCAGAAGGCCAGGGACGACTGGAAGAAACCTCAGACTCGGACAGAGAGAGGTGGAACCTCACAGCGAGGGCAGCGATATGCTGAACAGAGAGGACAACATAATGAGCAGAGAGGATATTATGCTGATAACAACACTTTTCCTCATACCAGAGGTAGAGGAAGAGGGAGAGGTGGAGTAATCACATGCTTCACAAGTGGAAAGAATGGGCACAAGTCTTATGAGTGTCCTGATAAAAGGAAAGAGGTTGGAGAGACTCACATTGTCGAGGCACATAGGTGAGATGTTGAGGCAGAATACGCTGAAGGCAGAAGATCACTGGTGATGTGAAAAGTCCTTTTGACACCAAAGAAATAAATGGAAAGCTCAGCCCAAAGAAACAGTATTTTTAGGACTTCTTGCAAGACCAAGGATAGAGTGTGCAAGGTCATTGTGGATAGCAGTAGCATGGATAATCTCATTTCAACCGAGATGGTAGAAAAGCTGGAGCTAGAAACGACTGATCATCCAAGTCCATATAAAGTTTCGTGGCTACAAAAATGACATCAAGTAAATGTCACCAAACAATGTTTAGTTGAATTTAAGATAGGAGGATATAATGATAAGATTTTATGTGATGTTATTCCTATGGATATTTTTCATCTATTGTTGGGTAGGCCATGGCAATATGATAGGAATGTGATTCCTGATGGGAGGATGAACACATACACCCTGGAGAAGAATGGGAGAACTCATATGTTGCATCCAACTAAGGATAAGGAAGTGAAACCGGAAGTAAGCAACAAAGTACTTCTCATGAGTGGGAAGGAACTTCTTACGGAGGTTAAGAAGAAGGAGGAACCGCAATTCTTTGTGGTCAGAAAATTGAAGATTGTTCTGACTAGCACAAGAGTGGACGATTTACCAGGAGAAGTTTAGGAACTGTTGGAAGAGTTCGTTGATATTGTAGTGGACGAATTACCTCATTCGTTTCCACCAATGAGAAGTGTGATTCATCATATGGATCTCATACCCGGAGCCAGTTTACCAAAAAAATCCGCGTACAGATTGACGTCGCAGGAGAATGAAGAGGTCAAAAGACAAGTCCAGGATTTGTTGGACAAAGGTTTGGTCAGGTAAAGCTTGAGTCCGTGTGATGTTCCGATGGTATTCAGTCTGAAGAAAGATGGAGGCTGGAGGATGTGCACTGATTCAATAGCCATTAACAAAATAACTATCAGGTACAGATTCCCATTGCCAAGAATGGATGATCTGATGGACTGTTTAAGTGGAGAATTTTTTTTTTCAAAAATTGATTTGAAGAGGGGATATCACCAGATCCGCATGAGAGAAGGTGATGAATGGAAAACAACATTCAAGAAAAACGAAGGTTTTTAAGAATGGCTTGTTATGCCATTTGGCTTAACAAATGCACCAAGTACCTTTATGAGGTTGATGAATGAAGTCCTGAAAGATTTCATCGGAAAATTTGTTATCATATATCTGGATGATATACTGATTTTTAGTAAAACGGAAGTTGAACATCTGAAGCATTTAGCCACTGTGATGAAGAGATTACAGGAAGAGAAGTTGTTGATAAACATGAAGAAGTCCTCATTCATGAAGACAGATCTTGTTTACTTGGGGTTTGTTATTTCTACAGATGAATTGAGGATGGACCCAGATAAGGTGGAGGTAATAAAAAAATGGCCATCACTGAAGAACATATTTGAGGTGAGAAGTTTTCATGGGTTGGCTAGTTTCTACCAAAAATTCATTAGGAATTCCAGTGGAATTAGTGCAGTGATGATGGATACAGTGAAGAAAAGACATAAATATTTTCACTGGACTAAAGAGGATGAGAAGAGTTTCAATTTGTTGAAACGGAAGATTACGGAACAACCAATTATGGCGTTGTCGGACTTCCAAAAGACATTCCAGGTAAAATGTGATGCAAGCGGGTTTGCAATAGGGGCAATCTTAAGTCAAGATGACAGACCAATTTCATATCTTAGCGAGAAGTTGAATGAAGTGAAGGTGAAGTATTCCACATATGATAAGGAATTTTATGCCATCATCCAGGCATTGAAGAAATGGAGGCACTATTTGATTCCAAAGGAATTTGTTTTATATAGTGATAACCATGCATTGAAGTTTGTTTCTCAATAGGAAAAGTTGAATCAGAGGCATGTTAAATGGGTTGAATACATGCAGAATTTCACTTTTTTGATAAAACATATTTCTGGTACTGCTAACAACGTTACTGATGCTTTGAGCAGGAAGTGTTTGTTGTTGCAGAAGTTAAAAGTCAAGACGTTAGGTTTTGATGATCTCAGAGACATGTACGCAGATGATCCAAAATTTAAGGAAGTGTATGAAGTAGTTGAGAATCCAGTTCTTAGAGATAGAAGCAAATGGGCCGAATACATGATCCAGGAAGGATTGCTATTCAAAGGCAATCAACTGTGTATTCTGAATTGTTCCATGAGGGAGAATTTGTTGAAGGAGAAACACAGCGGAGGATTGGCCGGACACTTCGGTCATGATAAGACATTCACGAGGCTGAGCGAGTCATACTTTTGGCTAGGGATGTGGTCAGAAGTCAAGAGGTTTGTGGACAGATGTAGAATTTGCCAGCATTCAAAGGGAAGGAAGAAGAATGCGGGTTTTTATCAACCATTGCCCATACCTGAGAGGCCGTGGGATGAAATTAGCATGGATCTCATATTGGGATTGCCAAGGATGCAAAGAGGATTTGATTCGATCTTTGTGGTAGTGGATAGATTTTCCAAGATGGCACATTTTATCCCATGTCAGAAAACTAGTGACACGACGCACATCGTGAATCTATTTTTCAAAGAAGTCGTTCGACTTCATGGCTTACCAAGGAGTATAGTTTCGGACAGAGATACAAAGTTCATAGGGAATTTATAGAGAACCTTATGGAAGAAGTTGGGAACTAACTTGTTATTTAGTTTAGCTTATCATCCTCAGATGGATGGAAAGACAGAAGTGGTAAACAGAAGTCTAGGAGACTTGCTGAGGAGCCTGGTGGCAGAGCACCACAATAGTTGGGACAATACATTGCCGCAGGCAGAGTTTGCGTATAACGACTCAGTGAATAGGAGTACAGGATAGAGTCCATTCCAGATTGTATATGGCATGCAGCCGAGAGGAGTTTCTGAATTCATAGATTCAGAACAGACTGTTACTAGGAGTGCTAGTGCAGAATAATTCGCGAAGGCAATGAAATAACTTCACAGCCGGGTGAAGGAGCGACTGTAGAATTCAAGTCAGGAGTATAAGCGGAGAGCAGATTAGCATCGAAGATGACTCTAGTTTGAGGTTGGTGACTTAGTTCTGGAACATTTGAGAAGAGAAAGGTTCCCAAGAGGAACATACAATCAATTGAAGATGAAGAAAATTGGACCATGCAAGGTCTTGAAGAAAATGGGAGAAAATGCTTATGAGATTGAATTACCCGATGGGATCGGAATTTCTCCAATATTCAATGTCTTAGATTTATACCCATATAAACTTGAGGAAACAGGATCAGAAGGTGAATAGCCAGAGGTTCAGTGGTAGAAGCAGATGCTAATTGCAAAGAAGCCATCGATGGAGCAGATACTGGATAAACGAGTGGGTAAGAAGACCAGAAGGAAAGAATGTTTTGAATATTTGGTCAAGTGGAAGGGCCATCCAGTTGAAGATGCCAGCTGGGAGACTAAAGCAGAGATTCTGAAGCATGGACAGACCATGCAGGAGCTCATGGACAGGATCCCATGAAAGTTTTCAAGCGAGGGAGTATGATGCAGGAGCATCCCTCACGTCAAGCGAGCCAGCGCGGAAGACAAAGGACAGCTGGACAAGCCCAGACAAATTTTTGAATTTTCCCTTGAAGTTGATGCACCAAATATAAATGAGATCATTTAATGAAGGGGCATTGGTATAATGTAATCATACCTTGAGTGCCCCGCTCTCATCTGAAGTAGATGGAAGCATTTATAGTAGTTAATGCAGGTAGATAGGAATTTAATTCTAGATTAGACTGTTTGAGAGTGCAAGAGGTAAACGGGATATAGACACCCTCATTGTGCATTGTAACATAATCCTGAGCATTGAGAAGAGAAGCAGAGAGCTGTGTAGAAACACCCATGTACAGTTATTTGGATTAATAGAAGAAGTTGATTCAGATTCATGGCGTTGTGTTGTTCTCTGTGTATGTGTGTTGATTGATATGCTCATGAATGTTTGCTTCCTGTTATACATATGCTTGATATGCTATGTATATGATTTCATGTTCTAATTTGAAGTCTAAAGGGTAGAGAGAATGAGTTTCAATTGTTGCTCTATCTGAGCAAGGATTCCTGCAAGGAGTGCAGTTGAAGTCGTTCGCAAGGAGTGCGTTGACAGAAGGCTTAGATAGTTGAACTCTTGTTCTCGTTCACCCATAAGTGAAATTGGGTTATAGGAGCCATGCAAGGAGTGTGCAGGCTAAGGAAAGTCTTAGTTGTGAATCTGAGTGAAGAATTCAAGGACTGTTGCTATAGGTGTGCGCAGAGTCAAGGAGTTCTCAGATATTTTGAAAATATTTGAAGATTGCTACAAGGAGTGCATGCAAGGACCCTCTTTGAGGTTGAAAGTTGTGAGAAGCTCAGGAGGGATAAGGCTTTCAAGATCGTCAAAGAGAAGCACTGGAAGTTTGTGTCATGGAGTGTTTAAATAGGCATTCACAGTTGCACCGTAGGCGGACAAGTTCCATGGAGGAATACTTGGTCATTCTCAAGGAATCGTCAAAGGGAGGAAATCGACGGTCAGGATCTTGTGGAGAGGATTTATGAAATCCCGCCAGCCATTGGATCTACCAAAGAAGCGAGGAGGTTACGGCCGCGTTTGGAGTCCAAACTCGAGGGGTCGTGAGTCGTCGGATCTTTGGTCAGTTAGCCATCAACCGTCCAATTCAATAGGAGTTGCACAGGATTTAAGTCCCCGTGAGCAGAGGAAAACCCCTGAGAAGACATCCAAATTTTGGTCATCGGGGTTCATACAAGTGAAGTGGCTAGAATTTGCGTTTGGGTGAAGTCCGAGGGAAGCTCTTGACCATCCGTCAGTTGAGACACGTGGCGGAGATCGAGGCGTCAGGAGTTGGGATATCGAAATTCTTGTGGACAGGAGATCGGGGAAGTCCATAGTGGAAACCCTCGTATAATATGAGCCGTCCATTTGGGGAGACAGGTGTCAGAAATCCGAAGAGAGTCGGTATATTGGCATGTCGGGATATCAGAGTTCCTGAGGTTGTAAAAGTCGGGACATCACAAGTCTCGAAATTTCGAGAGTTAATCTGAATCGTCCATCTTGAGGGGACACATGGCAGAAAATGGAGTCATTGGGGAAAGTCCCGACAGGATGGAGTCTATCAGCATTTGGGTCATCGAGATATCGGGAATCCTGGTGACAAGGTGTTTATGCAAATTAGAATCGTGAAGTTTGAAATATCGATAAGGGGGGAAGCGCCATTGTGGGAGCCAGCTGTCATCATATCAGAGAAGTGGGAAGTGTCGTTCAAGGGGCCAGTTGCCAGCATAGTGGAGAATCGGGGTTAGAAGGATCGCGAATCCTGAGGACATAAGTATTTGGACATTGGAAAGTCTGAAACCCTGATGGGAGGTATGACGGTGGTCTTATGAGAAATGTTCATGTGGACAAAAGGCTTAGCCTGGGAGGCTAAGGAAGTAGGGGAGCGTATCGGGGATCGGGGATCGGTGAAACAAATTGTTTGGACATCACAAGTGTCGGAATCCCGATAGGAGGAACCCTGATAATAGAGTAAAAGGCCAGTGTTGATTTGTAATAAAGGGAGACCCCATGAGAGAGTCATTGTGGATGAAAAATTTCCTGATAGGGAAATAGAATAACCTTTCAGTTCTTCGGGTCAAGGAAGGAGGAAAGATCCTGTGAGAAGACGTGCCTTACGGGCGCACTTGCATCACATCACTTCTTCTCTAAAATAAAAATCTAAAGTTCAAGCAGTGGAAGATCACATCGAGCATCAACAACAAGTTCTCCGGACAACCTGACAAGCAGATCAACATCGTAGTGAAAGAAGTTTTGAAGTGTCAGAGTTACTTCACACACACCTAGGATTTGTTTTTCCTAAGGTTATTCCTTGTTTGTTAGTCATAATTAGTCATTATCCAGTCTCCTATATTTTAGGGGAGAATATTCCACCTGGAGAATATTTTCTTTCAGTTGACACTTCAGTTTGACTAGTTGAGTTGAGTTTAGATGTTGCATTGGGATCATCACCATGCAACATTAGGATCATAACCATGCCAATTTTACCTTGCCTTGTTATCATCACCAGAGTGGTGCATTAGCCTTGATTCCCTAAGTTAACTCCTCACTACTCTATGTTCAGTCAGTTAACTGGAGACTAGTTGACTAGTTAACTCAACTAGGTGGCAATTCACTCTTGTAACTGCTTAAGAGACTAGAATAGGTAGAAGTTCACTCCTGTAATTGCTGGTGTGTGTCCATATCACTCTAGACCACCAGTACAACACATTGGTTCACCTCAAGTCAAACTCATTGAGATATACAGAGTATATCATGTGTAAATTATTCATTTTTCACAACGGTTAATGAGAATTCTTTCATTCTTTCTCTCCTTCTTCTTCTTTCTCCAATTCTCTCTACAAATGTGTGTATTATTTTTTACATAGATCTATTATTTGTAGTTTCAACACATTTACATGGTATCAGAGCTGACGAACTTCTAAGAAAAATCTACACCAAAAATTTTTGCAGGTACAAAAGATTGAAGACAGCGGAAAGATGGAATTCCAAAAAGAATTCATTCTTACACCTTACAAATATTTTGCATGGAAGGAGAAAATAGCCATACATATCCGATCCAAAGGGTTGTACATGTTAACCATGAATACAGATACAGAGCTGACATCAGCCATATAAAAATCCAAGTACTTAAATCGCATGGATGAGGCACTCGGAACAATTTGCAGTCTTATTTCTCTCGATCTCATTTTTCATATATCTTCCTGTAAGACTCCCAATGAAGCCTGGACCATATTGGAAGGGATCTTTGGAAAATAGGATGATATGAGGGGACACATGCTGGAGGTGGAGCTTCTCACATTGGATCCAAAAATCTTCGAAAATATCCAAGATTTCTTTACAAAATTCAAGGATTTACTATCACAACTCAAAGCTTGCAGGGTTGATAAATCGAAGGAGGAGAAACAAATGGTTCTCACCATTCTCTCCAAGCTTGGTCATAAATTATCTGTATTCATATATACATTCCATATTGTCAGATTCACCTCTAGAGCCACCTAGAAGATGCCTTCTCTTGAGGACTTTATCGAATCCTTGACACAAGAGGAAACCAAGCTCATCAACATGGGCACAATCAAAGGCCCAAGGGTGCATGCACTCACTGTGCATGATGGCAGCCACAAATATCAGAAATCTAAAGATAAAGACAAAATAAAATCTCATGCACATTCGAATAAGGAAGGGTACACAAAACCCTTCACCGATGCCTCCGGATCCAAAGGAGAAAAGGGAAGAAAAGGGGGAAAATGCACATACTGTCACAAAGGATTCCATTCAGAATCCACATGCATGCAAAAAAAAATATATCTTATGTCTCAAATACTTCAGAAAAACAACCTTGGAGATCGCATCCCCGAGGGTGCAAAGAAGAAGAAGCCAAAATATCCGAATTCCAAGAAAGGCAATTCTAGCCATGCCTTGATTGCAATCAACTCCTCTCCCGATGCTTGGATCGTATATTCAGGAGCATCACATCACATGGATGCCTTAGAAGCATTCTATTCTTCATTGGATGCATGAAAAGGTCCTCCTATTTTGATTGGGGACAACTCTTTTGTCGAGGTCACCGGCAAAGGAAGGATTGAACTCACCAATGGAAGCTTCGAGAATGTGCTGCATGTTCCCAAGATTTTTCTCAACCTTCTCTCCATGTATCAGATGACTAATTCAAGCACCGGAAAGAAATTCATATTCACACCAAACTCTATGGACATCTACAACATGCAAACCAACTCCAGGGTTGTTACTGGTGAGGTAAATCATCAATCTAGATTGTATACATTATTTGAATTCATTGAACCTGATTCTTATTTACTGCTTACTCATGCTGACGAAAGTAGTAGGATATGGCACAAAAGGTTTGGACATTTGAATTTCAGATACATGCAACAACTTAGCAAGCACATATTGGTTGATGGTCCACCAGACATCCATTTCTCCAAGGGAGTGTGTTGGGGATGTGTTCTTGGAAAACACCCTCAAGAGAAATTCGACAAGGGAAAGTCTCAGCGAGTTTCCACACCTTTAGATCTGATCCACCGTGACCTTATGGGTCCTTTTCCACATCCATCCATCAGCAAAGTGAGGTTTGTTCTCATTTTTGTTGATGATTTCTCACGTTTTACTTGGATCTACTTTCTCAGGCAAAAATCTGAGGTCCCTCAACACCTCAAAGATTTCAAAGCTTTGGTTGAGACACAGTCTGGAAAGAAGATCAAATTCCTCTGAACTGATAACAGGGGAGAGTATGTGAATCATGAGATCCATAATATTTTCCATGGGGCGGGGATTCAGTTGCAACACACAGTTACCTATACTCCGCAGCAAAACGGAGTTGTTGAGCAGAAAAACCGATCTCTAAAGGAGATGGCATCTTCCATGTTGCATGCAAAGTCACTACCACAGAGACTATGGGCCAAAGAACTTAATTGTTCAACATACATCCAAAATAGATCTCCCCATAGATATGTCAAGGAGAAGACCCCCTAAAAGGCTAGGAGCGGCCTCAAACTGGAAGTGACCCACTTTCGCATTTTTGGTTCTCGTGCATGGGCCCAGATTCCCTCTAAAAAGAGGAACGCACTTGATCCACAGAGCACTTAGTGCATTTTTGTTGGATACCCCAATGGTGTGAAGGTATATTGGCTTATTGATATTTCCTCAGACCAGCTCATCATTGAGCATAGTTTCCAATTCAAGAAAAGTATCTCGCATGTACCTCAGCAGCCGCATGCAGACATCTTCACTCTTCCACCTATCTGAGATGATGAGCATGCACATGACGACTCTTCTTCAGAAGATAGTTATGATTCAAAGGCCTCAGATGATTCAGATTCAGAGTTAGTACAGTCAGATTCAGAGTTAGATCATCCATATGCAGTTGCACAGCCAGAGAAGAGGCCCAAGTGGGCACGAACTACTCTTTAGGATGCAAGGGATCTCGTTGGTGATCCAGCCGATACTAGGAGGACTCAATCTGATTTCAAGGAGCCTCCTATTGCACTCACTGCCACTGAACCATTTCCTTCTAGGCATCTTTTCTTGGTTCAATCTTCAGATCCACAGTCTTATGGCGAGGCTGCCAGAAATCCCTTTTGGGAATCCGCCATGCAAGAGGAGTACAACTCCCTCCTCGAGAACCAAACTTGGGATATGGTTCCCCTTCCTTCTGGAAAGAAACTTATCATATGAAGATGGGTCTACAGGACCAAGAGCGTAGCAGATGGACAAATTATCAAATACAAAGCCAGGCTTGTTGCCAAAATCTTTCAGCAGGTTCATGGTATTGACTATGATGAGACCTTCACTCCAGTAGTGAAGATGGATTCCATACGATTGGAACTTTCCATTCTGGTAGCCAAGGGATGGGAAGTCCATCAGATGGACATGAAAAATGCATTTATTCATGATGATCTCTCTGAGGAGATCTACATGGAGCATCCCCATGGATTTATGCAGGACTCATCTTTGGTCTGTCAACTGAAGAAGTCACTTTATGGCCTCAAGCAGGCTCTAAGGGCATGGCATGCCAAGATGGATTCCTATCTTTTGTCACAAAACTTTGTATGTTGTAAATTAGACCTGAATGTCTACATGCTCAGGACTACTGATTCACTTCTAATTTTAGTTATGTATGTCGATGATTTGTTGATCATCAGGTGCTTGACTTCAGCGATTGTTGCAGCCAAGAGGATTCTACATGACATGTTTTTGATGATGGACATGGGTCCGCTACACTTCTTCCTTGGAATCGAGATCAATCAGGATGCATCAGGCATCAAACTATCTCAGGACAAGTATGCACGAGATCTCTTTGAGATATTTCACATGATAGACTACAAGTCTACTCCGACTCCGTTCCTATCAGGAGTCAAACTTGAGGATGGCGGGGGGACTCCATTGATTGACAGCACACTGTACAGACAGCTAGTGGGGAGCTTGTTGTATGTTAGGGTCCTAACCCACACATAGGTAGAGCAATATATTAAGATGTAATAGAGGTCAATATTAATAAGGCCTTTCAATAAAATAGAATAAGGTGGATGTAAGAAGACCTAATAGAATCTTCCGCTTCTAGAAGGATCTTCCTCTAGATTTTTCTTTTGATAGACATATTTAGTATAAATAGGAGTCGAGGGTATGAGAACCCTATCTTGGATTTTATTGTAATAGAGCGATGCTCGACTGGAGGTTGCCCCCTCGAAGAGGCCCGTGAACATTTCTTTTTTAATCAAAGTGTTATTCCTATTGTTCTTATATCATTTCTATGTTATTGTGGATATTATGTTGGTTATATTACTGTTATTTTGCCATTTCTAGCATTTTATTTTTGTTCTGCATACTTTTTATATCTGGTATATTACAAGTGGTATTAGAGCACTTTCCTTGGCAGAAATTGTGGGAAATTTTTTTCAGGGTAGAAACGTATTCCGACATCTTTAATCCACAGAGATCTGTCATTATGCACATAAACCCGCGGTTGAGGGATTCATACATGCAAGAAATACAAGTGGTTCTTAAGTGCACATCTGTTGGCCACCCTTGTAACCCCTGTTGGTACCCCTTCAAGTGGTAGTGCATCAGAAAACACCTGTGTACGGATCAGTCTAGATTTCCTGAAGCCCTGTTTAGATAAACCGATCGACCTCCTGACTATTATAGTACCACTAAGAACAGCACTAGGAAAGATACTCTCTAGTACCTGGGTAGTCAGGTAGTATGGCTAAGGGTACAGTCTATCCTCTTTAGTTAGTGCCCTGAGATATTGGGCCGAGTACTACTGTTGGACCCCGCACGTATATCAGAGAGCTATAGCATAGGGAAAACCCTTGTCTGTAGAACCCTTGAATACCTAACCCTTGGGGGACATAAACATAAACAAATTAAAACAAACAAGATCTGTTTCCATGCAACTGTGTTTGGGTTGCCAAATCACTACACTTTTCTTCCTGGTTAAGCATTTGGGGATTTCGTCTCTGCAGTATTCTTCATACCGGAGTATAACTCCGCAGGTGTGAAAAAAAAATGGTCTGGAAATTTTTTCACCATTATTTGAGACCTATTCCATTGGATTCATCTCTTCATGCTTATCACATTCATCCATATCATTTTTCGGCCAAATTTTTGCCCCCCCCCGCCCCTTTTCAATTCCCCCATCCTCATGGCCCATACCCGTAGCCAAGACTTGGAAGCTCGCTTCAATAGCTTGCAATCTGGTCTCCTCGAGACCCAAAAAGAAGTGAAACAACTCAGTGCCAATGTTGCCTCCATCGATACAACCATCCATACAACCATAAATACAACCATTCAATCCTCAATGGAGGAAGTCAAACAAGAACTGACCACCCAGCTTGAATCTGTCTTTTCATCACTCTGCACCAAGCTGAATATCCCTACATATGACCCTTTCTCTAACGCACCTCTAAAGACTAAAGGTGAACATTCCTCCCATTCCAATAACTTTCAACACCATCACTTTCAATGTGACCTATGCCTTCCGCGGGTGGATGTGACCAAATTTGATGGCTCGGACCCCACTGGTTGGG
The DNA here is from genome assembly GCA_000966675.3 of Picea glauca. NCBI lineage: Eukaryota > Viridiplantae > Streptophyta > Pinopsida > Pinales > Pinaceae > Picea > Picea glauca. Next base: position 157,894 of record JZKD02S1672721.1, read on the forward strand.
TAACCCAAATGGAACATTATTTCTCTTTATACGGCATTACAGATGAATTGGCCAAACTCAGGTATGGTGTTCTCCATCTAGATCAAGAGCGTTGGAAATGGTGGCAATGGAGAAAAAATTCCCGTCAAGGGTATATTGTTTGGACACAATTTGTGACTGAGCTTTATGAATGCTTTGACACTGACACCAACCATTTGGGCCATTTGACAAAGTTGAAACAATCAGGAACAGTGGAATACTTTATAGTTGCCTTTGAGTGCCTGGATTTTCGAACTGAGGGCATGACTGATGCTTCTTTTCGAGAGTGTTTTATCAGTGGCCTCAAGGATGAGATTCAGGCCCATGTCCTCGTGGCTCGACCTTCGAGTTGGGTGGAGGCTACTAAAAGAGATAAAGAATCACAACAGACTGTATCTTCTCAAAACCGAAAACCCTCCTTTATCCCTCACCCTAAACCCGTAAATCCCACTACTCCCTTCGCCCCACTAAAGATCCAAAAATTGACCAGGGATGAAATGGTTGAACGCCAACTCAAAGGCCTTTGTTATAATTGTGATGACAAATATTTCTCGGGCCACAAGTGTAAGGAAAAAAATATTTTTATGGCCATCTCTGAGGATATTTTGGAAGAGGATGTTGAAACTCCCCTTGTGTCTGAGTCACCTGAAACCACTCACATAACCCCTCCCTCAGACCCTCCTGAAGTAGAACCATCCATTTCCCTCAATGCTCTCACTGACTTCTTCTCTCCCCAAACCCTCAAGTTAATCGATTACATCAAGAATCGGAAGGTCATCATTCTGGTTGATATTGAAAGCACCCATAATTTTATTCATCACCGCATTGCCCAAGAAAATCATAGCTACATCCATGCCGTCAACAATTTCCAAATCATGATAGCCAATGGTGGTTCCATGAAATGTGGAGGGCACTGTGAAAATGTGCGTCTCCAAATCGGTGACTACCACCTAAAATCCCATATGTTTGTTATCGACATGGGCGGTTGTGACATTGTGTTGGGTGTAGACTCGCTCAGGACTTTGGGTCCAATTCTCATGGATTTTAAGGAATTAACCATGCAATTCGACCAGGAAGGCCACCAATATAAATTCCAAGGCATCACCGTTGGTTCCCCTGATATCATTAGTTCCCATCGCATGGAAAAGCTGCTCAAAAAAGGTCATTCTGGTGTCATTGCCCAACTCCATGCCATACAAGCAACATAGACACCCTTGGTGCTGCAAGACCTCCAAGCCCTCCTTTCTAAACATCAAATGGTATTTTCCACTCCCCAAGGACTCCCTCCTTCCCGTGGTGTTCATGATCATTCCATTCCCCTTGTACCCGGCAGCCTTCCTCCCAATATTCATTTGTATCACCACCCCTTTTCAAAAAAAAATGAAATTGAGAAAATGGTCAAGGAACTCCTTACTGTAGGTGTTATCCACCCTAGTACGAGCCCTTACTCTTCTCCTGTAGTCATGGTCCTAAAGAAAGAAGGTTCTTGGCGAATGTGTCCTGACTTCTGTGCCCTCAACAAACTGACCATTAAAGACAAATTTCCCATTCTTGTCATTGATGACCTCCTAGATGAATTGAGTGCTGCCCAATTCTTTACTAAACTTGATCTTCACTTGGGCTATCACTAGATATGTATGAAAGAGGCAGACATTCCCAAGATTGCCTTTCAAACTCATGAGGGCCACTATGAGTTTTTGGTCATTCCCTTTGGCTTGTGTAATGCCCCCTCCACCTTCCAAAGCCTCATGAATCATGTCTTTCGTTCCTTTCTCTGTCATTTTGTCTTAGTTTTCTTTGATGATATCCTCATCTATAGAAAAACCTAGGCAGACCATCTTACTCATGTGGATCGAGTTCTCCATCTACTCTCTCAGCACCAACTTTTCCTAAAACAGTCTAAATGTGCTTTTGGTGCCTCTGAAGTAGAATACTTGGGTCATCTGGTTGGCAAGGATGGTGTCAAGGCGGATCCAAAAAAGATTGAAGCTATGCAAGACTGGCCGCACCCAAAGACTCTCAAAAACTTGCGTGGATTTCTAGGCTTAACAGGATATTATCGCAAGTTTGTTAAGAATTATGGAAAGATTGCAGCACCTCTCACTGCTCTCCTAAAAAATAACTCTTTCACTTGGACTCCAGCCATTGCTCAAGCTTTTCAAACCTTGAATATGGCCATGTGCACCACTCTGGTTCTAGCCCTTCCTGATTTCACAAAGACCTTTGTGTTGGAATGTGATGCCTCAGGGAAAGGAATTGGTGTTGTCCTTATGCAAGAGGGTCGACCTTACCAGCAAGCAACTATCTGAAAGGAATCTGTTCAAACCCATATATGAAAAGGAAATGTTGGCTATTCTGCATGTCGTTGATCTGTGGCACCCTTATCTCTTGGGGCAACATTTCCAAATTAAGACAAACCATCAAGGCCCCAAGTATTTTCTGGAACAACGCATTTCCTCCCCGGAGCAACAAAAATGGGTGACTAATCTCTTTGGATATGATTATGAGATCATTTACAAGAAAGGAAAAGACAATGTGGTGGTGGATGCACTTTCTCGAAAATATGAAGAAGAAGGATCCCTTTTTTCTCTTTCCTTCATTGTACCAGATTGGCTCCAAGCTGTTTGCCAGGAATGGCTACAAGATCCCAAAAGTTTGCATCTGATCCAGTAATTGCAGTCCAATGCTCCAACTCCCCCAGGGTACTCTTAGCTTCAGGATGAGCTTCGATACAAAGGCTGTTTGTATTTAAGTAAACAATCAAAGCTTAAATCCACGGTACTTTCTAAGCTTCATGCTACACCCATAGTGGGGCACTCTGGGTTCACCAAAACCTATGACAGGGTCAAACGTTCTTTTTTCTGGGATGGTATGAAATAGTACATCTGTAATTTTGTCATTGAATGTGAGGTGTGTCAATGCAACAAGGGAGAAATAGTCAAATCTTCGGGCACACTACAACCGCTTTCGATTCACCTGCTATTTGGAAGGATATCTCTCTAGAATTTATTACCGACTTACCCAAATCGGGAAATAAATCAGTCATAATGATGGTTTTTGATCACCTTCCAAGTATGCTCATTTATGTGCTCTTCAACACCCATTTACTGCATCCACGGTGGCTCAAATTTTCATGGACCAGGTCTTCAAGCTTCATGGCATGCCGCACTCTATTGTTTCTGATCGTGACCCAACTTTCACAAGAAATTTTTGGCAAGAACTATTCAAGCTACAGGGCACCCAATTGCATCTCAGCACAGTTTATCATCCCCAGACTGATGGTCAAACATAAGTTGTCAACAAGTTTTTGGAAACATATCTAAGGTGTTTTTCCTCTGAAAAGAAAAATCAGTGGGCTCAGTGGTTACCCCTAGCTAAATGGTGGTACAACACTTCCTACCATACAGCTACACGCATGACTCCTTTTGAAGCAGTATATGGACAGAATCCACCTTCAGTTCTCTCATACTTACCAGGTACCTCAAAGGTAAAAGCGGTTGACCAAACACTTACAGTTCGAGAGGCTATTCTTTGTACCCTTAAAGAGAACTTGGAAATGGCATAGAATGGCATGAAGAAACAAGTAGATCAAGGTCACTCTGAACGTCAATTTGTAGAAGGGGATCAGGTGTTTCTGCGACTGCAACCTTACAAGTAAACTTCCCTCAAGGCCGAGCATTGTCAAAATCTAGCGCCCAAATTTTATGGTCCTTATACAGTTCTCAAGCATGTGGGACAAGTCACCTATCAGTTATCTTTGCCCAGTCATTCGAAGCTACATCCTGTTTTTCATGTTTCATGCTTAAATAAGGTGATTGGAACTAGGTGCCAAATTCAAACCAACGTTCTCTATTTAGCTAAAGAAGGATCCATTTGGCTACAGCCAGAAGCAGTTTTGGACTAGCATGAGCGTTGCCTATGTTAGAGAACCAGAAAGGAAGTGCTAGTCCAATGTAAAGATACAACTCCAGTAGATGCCACTTGGGAACCAACTACCATTCTGCAGTAGTTTTCACATCTCAAGCCTTGAGGACAAGGTTGTTTTTAAGGGGGAGGACATGTTAGGGTCCTAACCCACACATAGGTAGAGAAATATATTCAGATGTAATAAAGGTCAATATTAATAAGGCCTTTCAATAAAATAGAATAAGGCGGATGTAAGGAGACCTAATAGAAGCTTTCGCTTCTAGAAGGATCTTCCTCTAGATGCTTCTTTTGATAGACATATTTAGTATAAATAGGAGTCGAGGGTATGAGAACCCTAGCTTGGAGATTATTGTAATAGAGCATTGCTCGAATGGAGGTTGCCCCATCGAAGAGGCCCATGAACATTGCTTTCTGAATCAAAGTGTTATTTATGTTGTTGTTCTTATATCATTTATGTGTTATTGTGGAGATTATGCTGGTTATATTACTGTTATTCTGCCATTTCTAGCATTTTATTTATGTTTTGCATACTTTTTATATCTGGTATATTACATTGCATCTTACACACTCTAGACCATACCTCTCATATGCAATTGGCACAGTTTCCAGGTTCATGCAGGAGCTTCATGAGCTACATTGGAAAGCTGCAAAGCATATCCTTCGATACGTATAGGGCACCATCACCTTTGGGATTCATTATGCAGCAGAATCTACATTAGATCTCATTGGTTTTACTGATTTCAACTGGGCTAGCGATAACATTGATTGCAAGTCCACATCTGGTTACTCACTTAGTCTTGGTTCTGGGCCTATCTGTTGGTCAAGAAAGAAGCAAGTTGTCATTGCTCTATCTTCAGCCGAGGCAGAGTAAAGAGGGGTATTTAACATAACCATTCAATCTATGTGGCTACAACATTTTCTCACTAATTTGGGCATTCAGTTTCATCGACCGATCGTCATCTGGTGTGACAACTAGAGCACTCTGAAGTTCAACAGAGATCCATTTCATAGGCAGTGGATGAATCACATCGAGATCCACATGCACTACATCAAGGACTTGGTACATGAGGGGATCATTGACTTATAGTTCTGTCCTTCAGCAGAACAAACGACAGACATTTTCACCAAGACCTTCACTGAGAATAAATTCCATTCTCTGCGAGGTCGTCTTGGAGTGAAGGACACAGTTTCCTAGCAACTGTAGTTCTTATTTTTACATACATTGTACCTT
>JZKD02S1672722.1:0-14392 GCA_000966675.3 Picea glauca
AGCTGTCACTGACATGCCGAAAACTCAGGCATTAGTTCCTTCAATCTCCCCCTTAATGTCAAGTTTGAGGATTCCCAACTGTGATCTGAGTTTCTCCAATCGATCCTTTGGAAAAGCCTTTACAAAATTCAAAAAAGAGAAATTCTTGTTGGACAAGCTCTCTAATGAAGTGATGTTGAATGCCAATATGTTTGTTTCTGCTGTGGAAAACTAGATTCTTTGTCATGGAGATAGTACTTTGATTATCGCAGTAAACTTTGATGGGTTTACATACTTCCATTCCCAAATCTTCCACCGACCTTGACAACCAAATGGCTTGTGTGCTTGTTGATGACGCAATAATATATTCTTCCTTAGCTATAGATAGTGCAACAATGGGTTGCTTTTTGCTTCTCCAAGAAACAAGGTTTCCTCCACAGAGAAAAACATATCCAGAGGTACTCTTTCGATCATCCAAGCTGTCTACCCAATCTGCATCTGTGTATGCTGCAACATTTGAATCATTAGAAGAGGTATAAAACAATCCATAAAATTTAGTACCACTTACATATCTGAGAATCCTTTTGGCTGCCCGCCAATGGGACTCGTGAGGTTGATGCATGAACTTAGCAACTAGACTGACAACAAACATAATGTATGGTCTAGTGGATGTCAGATATATAAGGTTGCCAATCAAAGATCTATAAAGAGTAGCATCACAAAGTGGACTTTCATCATCTTTCATCAGTTTACTCCCAACTACAAGAGGAGTGCTCACAGGTTTACAATTTGGCATGATAAAACTATTCAACATGTTTTCAATATATTTAGCTTGACAAATAGATATAACTTCAGTTGTTTGTTGAATTTGCATTCCCAAGAAATATTGCATTTCTCCCAAATCAGAGATTCGAAATTCTGATTTCATCACCTCTTTAAATTCCTCCATAAGTGGAAATGAGGTGCTAATGAAGATTGAATCATCTACATATAAGCAAAGGATGATGAAATCTGACCCAACAACCCTTTTGTAGACAACACTCTCAAAATAACATTTACCAAAATCATGATCATGAAGATAGTCATCAATTCTAGAGTACCCAGCTCTAGGCGCTTGCTTAAGACCATAAAGTGTCTTCTTAAGCCTATACACCTTATCTTCTTTACCGTCAATAATGAAACCCTTAGATTGATCAACATAAACTTCTTCCTTCAAATACCCATTTAAGAAAAGAGATTTAACATCTATTTGATAAACAATTAACTTTAACTGAAATGCAATGGAAATAAATATCCTTACTGTTTCCATTCTTGCTACAGGAGCAAAAGTCTCATCATAGTCAATGCCTTCTTGTTGCACATATCATTGTGCAACCAAACGTGATTTATGTTTTGAAACGCTGCCATCCATATTAAATTTAAGTTTTTAGATCCACTTTACACCAATAGTAGATTTTCCATGAGGAAGATCAACTAACACTCATGTGTCATTTTTCTGTATTTGTGTAATCTCATCTTCCATGGCTTGCATCCATAACTCATTAGAACAAGCTTCATTAAAACTGAAAGGTTCAACATGTGCAGAAGAAAGAAGAGCAAAACTATGATCAACATACCTAAAGGTCTCATATATTTCTTTTAAACTTTTTATTTTTCTAGGAGGACTGAATGGAGATATTGGTTGGCTATCAACATGAGTTCTTATTGTTGGAGAGGATGAATATACCCTCAATGGAGAACTCCTTGAAGGTGAGCCCATATATCTTGTTGTAGAGGGCTGCAAAGACTCATCATTATTATAAAAAATTGAGCCTTCAATATGTGGATTCATCACTTTAACTTCTCCTTCATTCTTGAAATAAACTTCCCCTTCATCAAAGATCACATCTCTACTAACATAAAGCTTATTGGTAAGTGGATCATGACATCTATAAGCCTTACTTTCTTATGAATATCCAATGAAAACACATCTTACAGTTTTCCATCTAATTTCTCCCTTTGTTGACTAGGAATATAAACAAAGCAGGTAGACCCAAATATTTTAAAATGAGAAACATTAGGCTTTCTATAAAACCAAGCTTTATAAGGAGTAGAATCTTTTACCATCTTTGTAGAACTTCTGTTGAGAATATATATGGTTGAATGGATTGCATCTGCCCAATACATGTTTGGCAAACACATATTTCTCTCAACATACATCTGGCCATTTCTACCCCTGTTATGTTTTTCCTCTCTGCTACTCCATTTTGTTGAGTACTGTAAGCAGTTAGTTAACTCCTTCTTAATGCCATGTGAGTTGCAAAATTCCTTAAATTCATTGGAGGTGAACTCTCCACCTCGATCAATTCTCAAGACTTTCAAACAATATCCTGATTCCTTCTCAACACAAACTTTAAACTTTTGAAAACAACTAAAAGCTTGAGATTTTTGACTTATGAAATAAACCCAAGACATTCTTGAATAATCATCTACAAATAGAAGAAAATACTTGTTGTTTCCAAGTGACAAGGTTTGCATAGGGCCACAAATATCTGAATGTACTAAAGCCAATGGCTCATATGATCTAAACTTGTAATGAGGAAAACTTGTTCTCTGTTGCTTCCCTATGGCACAACCTTCACATATCTTATTATTGGACTCTATGGAAGAATGAAAACCTCTTACTAAATTCTTCTTTTACATAAGGGATAGAGATCCAAAATTAAGGTGTCCAAACCTTTTATGCCAAAGCCAAGAATCATCGACTAAGGCCTTCAAACAAATTACATTTGATTCCATTCTTAACAAAACATCCTATTATCAGTCATGGGAACTTCAGTAACAAGGGCATTGTTGTAAAAAATCTTACTGTACTTTCCTTCAAAAACAATCTTGTAATTGTTAGAATTCAGTTGCCCTATGCTAATCAAGTTGTGCCTTAAATTTGGAACAAACAAGGTATCTTGAACACACATCATTTTTACATTCTTAACTCGTATGGCAATATTACCTTTTCCCATTACATCTCCTTCATTATCATTGCCAAAACTAACTATCCCTTTCACATTCTCATCTAGCTTCACAAACAATTTTTTATTTCCAGTCATATGATTTGAACAACCACTATCCAAATACCATGTAAAATCATCACAAGCTTCAAGTTTGTTACATGTGAGAAATAAAGTTTGAGAATTTTCACCTTCTTCCTTTCTGAAATTTGAATGAGAGGTATCTCTTTTCTTTTGAAAGCAATGACTTTCAAGGTGGCCATCTTTATTACAATAAGTGTAGTGAAAATGACCTCTGCCAGAACTGCTTCTTCTTCCTCTACCTCTGACTCTTCCATGGCCTCTATCTCCTCTGAATGATGTTGAAGAAAATTTATTTCTAACAATGGATGATTGTTTCTTCTTATCATCTACTACCTTCAATTTGCTTTGGAAAGCTTGATCCAAAAGTTCCTCATTCTTTTTCAACTTGTCTTTGTGTACTTGAAGGCTTCCAAACAGATCAACAAGGGTTAGTTGTGTTAAATCCCTTGATTCAAACTTCTTAGGAAGACTTCTTAACACTTTTTCTACAATCTTTCTATCTTCAAGAGTTTCACCATGAGCATGATTAGCATTAACAATATTTTGAACTCTAGTAATAAAACATTCAACACTTTCATTTTCTTTCATAGAAAGAGACTCAAAATCTCTTCTCAACATTTGAAGTTTGACAACTTTTACTTTTACAGAGCCCTTGTATACCTTCTCCAAGGTTTCCCAAGCATCATGGGACATTCCACATTCTGCAATCTTTGGAAAAATTGAAATATCAACTCTTGTTTGAAGAATAAATAGAGCCTTAGCATCCTTTTTCCTATTCTCCTTCAATTCTATCTTCTGATCAACTGATAATGCATTATAAGCAGCTTGATCAGCTAGCTCTATGTACCCTGCAGAAACAAGCATCCATAAATCCCGTGAGATGAGCAAAGTTCTCATCTTCACACTCCAATACTCATAATTTTCCCCACAGAAAAGAGGAATCTGGTATTGGACTGAACTGTTACTTTGGGCCATTGTCTCCTTATTCTGGCTGCAAACAACCACAAACCAATGCTCTGATACCAAATGAAGAATCTGTAAAGTGGATTTAAGTGCTCATTGAGGATTCACGCCCATAAAATACAAATTTAGAAAAAATAAACTCAGTTTGAAAAATTGATCAGTGATTATCAGCTATAGCTTATGAGAAACAAAAAAATCAGATATCATATTCAAGAAATCACTGTCATAACCTTTTATTCCAAATAGTAAAAAAAGGTTACAAAGTACCTCTATTGCAAAACAGTAAAAAACAAAGTATCTTTGTTTTCACACACAGAAATTTCAGACTACAGTCTCTGTTATAGTGCACAAGTAACAAAGCTTTATCACTAACAATACTCACTAAAACACATTGCCCTAAACAAGAAATTACAGTCTCTATAAATAAAGTTTGATGGGCTTCAATTCAGCGAATACAAATGGAAATGTGGAGATTAGGAGGAGAAACGTGGCAATTTCAAAACAACAAATGGCAGAAACGGTTATTCGAAGAAGAGGCCCAACTTATTAGCTCCACAAACATGCCAAAAAATCAGGTATTAGTTCCTTCATGTACTCGTTGGTGTGAGACACTTGGCGCTCTGAGTCATGGTACTATAAGGTTAATCCAACACTTTACTTTTTAGAATAAAGTGTTGGCTTAATTGGTTAGTGCACAACTGTTAAAGTTTTACTTTAACTTTCAAAATCACAAGTTTCACTGAAGTTGCTTTCTACAATGTGGAATATAATCGTGAGCAGATTGTGATAGATGAATGTAAAAAAAATGCTCCCCATATGTGTGAGAAAACGAAGTAAATACACCCCAGATGTGAGAAGACGAAGGAATCATCGGCCCCGCTAACCAGCGTTAAAGTTTCACTCCTAATCAGAACATCAAAGCCTAGACAATGACAGTATTAATAATCTCATTTTTTCTTCCAATCTTGTGATGAGTATCATGGCATGTACGCGGCCATGCCCCGACAATGAATTTCAGTTGTATAATACTTAGGATCCATCCAATTCCAATAATATTGGATGGATATTCATGTTATGTCAATATTCAGTATTCAGTGTGTTTTATATTTCAAGGAAAAATGTAATAGTACTTAAAATAAATGTGTATAGTTTATTTTTTGGAGTTTTTATGGATATATTTTTCGATCAATTTTTATTGAAATTCAGCAAAAAAATTGTTGGAACTCTAAATTTGAGTGATTGAGTATGTATAGTTTGAATGCTCTTAGAGTTTTTCAGGATGCTGAATTCATTTATGCATTCAAAAATACAATTTAAACAACACAAAATGGAGATTTCACACAGATCTGTTTCATCGGTGAAAAAATTCAAAAAATCGAATATTTAGACAAAGCTAAATAAATATTGCAGAAATGATGATTGTATATCTAGAAATTGATGCGCTCAAGGACTTTACAAAAGTTGATGTCACAGTTATCCACGACTCAGCTATAATCATTGGAGCTTGCTTTAGGCCATAGGTAAGCTCCCTCCTTAGAGAAGGAAAGGATAAATACTTGATTAATGCATAGGTTATGACATAATTTGTATTTCTTAAATTTTTTTACACTCAACTTCAATGTGAGCTTGTGTGGAGGGTTTTTATCCCGCCATTAAATGAAATAGATGTTTCTAAGATTGTAAGTGTTTAATCATTGGTATTCAGTTAAATTGAAAATGTGTAAATTGTTTATTCACTCTTTTTAGTTTTTATTCACAAGTAGTTTGAGCTTGTTCTTTTAGTTTTGTGGAGATTTATCTAAAAATGATTGGAAGCAGATTTATCTAAAAATGATTAGAAATGCTTATGAAGTTAAAAATGAAGTGAAAGGGTAGACAAAGGTTTTGGCATTTATCTAAAAATGATTGGAAATGTTTATGAAGTTTAAAATGAAGAGAAAAGGTCTTTAAGTAGACAAAGGTTGTTTTACAAAAAGAGGAAGTATGTTGAAACTAAGTTCATCGAGGTTAACATGGGAAAAACATTGTATATGGAAATTCCCTAGCATATGTTTGCTTAAGCTTAATAATATTGGTAGAAGGAATTTTGAGATACATTAATGCATAATTGATTTAATTTTAATGGTAACTTGAACCTTCCCCTCCCTAAAATAAGATTGATTGTGATGAAAGAGCCACACAAAAGCAACCCAAAATCACCAATAAAAACAATGTGCACATCATATCTAGTTAGTTTATTTAATTAAATCTTATAATGATTTGATTTTGTTGTTTTATTAAGATAGTTAATATGAGTCAAACTACACTTAGATTGTATGAACTAACTCACAACATGTTTTGTTTATAAAATCTTCTAATCCTAAATTATGAAACATGTAAAAACAATTGTATTATAGTTTATTAATGACCACTAAACCTTCAATCATAATTCATATGGATTTATGTTAAAATTAAATCATCAATGATTCAATCAAAACTTATATGGTTTAATGTTAAAATTAATGCAAATATAAAAGGTGGTTAAAACTTATATGGTCTAATGTTAAATTTAATGCAAATACAAAAGGTGATTTGCAGCAAAGTCTTTTCCTTTGTTGGAAAGAGGGGCAAGATGTAGAAAATTTGCAAACAAAAACCATACATATTGCTTTTCATATGGTGATTGTATCCATTAGTAGTAGAAGCATTTTTTATTTTATTTTATAATACTACTCAATTATATGGATTTACTTAAAATTAAATCATCAATGATTCAATCAAAACTTATATAGATTAATGTTAAAATTAATGTAAATACAAAAGGTGGTTTGAAACAGTAAAGTCTGTATTTTCCTTTGTTGGAAAGAGAGGCAAGATGTAAAAAAATTTCAAGCAAAAACCATACATATTACTTTTCATATGGTGATTGTATCCACTAGTGGTAGAAACATTTTTGTTTTATAATACTATTGCAATAGAATGCAAAAAGTGTGAAGAATAATAACAATTTTTGAAGACCTATACCATGTTAAAAATACAAAAAAGGTGACCACAAACTATATCAAAACAATGCAAATATATAGGACTAGAGAGTTTGAACCATTACAGTTCATTAGACATAATAAACACACATGAGATTATACAAACAATATGAGGAATAAGAACACAACTTTATTTATCAAGTAAAATCAAATTGCCAAATAATTAGATATCCAAGAACATTGTTTTAGAATAAATTCTATAAGAAAGAAATGGGTATGCATAATCTAATTGGCTATAAATATGTACTTGTTATAATGACATTGTTGTAATTATGTCCAAAGCACTTGCATTAGAGTATGTTGTTAATTGCAATCAAATTTTTACTTTTAAAACTTTGGTTTAATCATCATAGTTAAGTTAATTCAAATTTATTTTAACTTCAAAAATTAGATTTTATTGAATAACAATTAGACAATTTTTTTTATATGTAAGCATGTCGAATAACTAAATACATATAAGATAAGGTAAAATATTAGATCTTATTGAATAGCAATTAGATAATTTTTTTTATATGTAAGCATGTCGAATAACTAAATACATATAAGATAACGTAAAATAAAATAGGAGTGTTATTTGAAATTACAATAAGTTTTATAAGTATGATACATTGGTGACTGTCAAAGATGATTTTAGGGGTTAAATTTAGCAAATGCGTTAATTTTCTATGGTTTTCCCCAAAAATAGGCCAATTTCCATTTTTTTTAAAAACAATTTGCCCTAATTCCATAGAATAAAATTATTTTACCTTAAAAATCCTCAAAATTTTATAGAAACTATATATAATCCTTAGAAATTTTAAAAGTTTTACAAAAATATTGCCAAACATTTTATATTTTTCATATCAAGGACTAGTAAGATTAGCCCAGGCTTCTACATTTTAATATAAATTTCGATCCTTAAAATTATCAGTGGTGAGAGTACTATTTAAACTAATAAACTAGTAAGCTATGGAATCGAACATTAGTTGTATCAAATTCATAATAGCCAAATATATTAGATGAATAATATATTCATACTCAATGACATTTCATAACATTCCTGCTTATTCACAATAAACAACACACCTTTAAGTGGAGTAGACAAAAACAAGGAAAAAACAAAATGCACACTTTCATGAATTCTTAGCCCACAAAACCTTGATTCTCTTTACAACTTAAACAAAGTCTTGTATTAGCAGAGAAAAAAACTAAACAAGTAACATTACAAATAATATTATGTTCAATGACCAACTTACATGAAGTGTAGAGGTTAATTTTTTTTTCTACCATTTTATTTATGAGAAGTGAGATTGTCTCAACAAAACATCTTAATCTCAAACTTACTTAATAAGTGAAAAAAATAAACATTTTCAATCTATGAAAGAAAATACACAATGAAAAACATAATTTCACATTTGGAGGACAAGACACAATATGTTGGGAAAGTAGTAAAAAAAAAAAAATCAGAACTTGAAACATGTGAAAACAAACACACAAAAAAATTTACATATTAATGCAACTCTATCATCTTTGATTTTTTTTGTGTCAAAGAAAACAAGAGAAGCCTATTTCTATCAATGGCATAATAGAAAGCCTTTTTCTCGTTTTTAGTGTCAATCTCCAATCTAATAAAGTAAATTGATAAACATAGAGTGTACATTGATATGCACACTCTATGTTTATCAAATTACAAAATCAAATTCGTGGAAAGTTAATAAAATTGCTTTCAACATATTGACAAACATATGTTAAACTTTAATTTTAATATTTAAAGTTAATAAATTTAATAATAATTAAAATTTAATCAATTTAATTCAAATGTCCCTCTAATTTCCATTTACCCATGGCATTGACTTTTTTCAAATGTACCTTAAATTTAGAGTAATTAATTTTTAATTTTATAAAATCTTTTTACTATCACTAAATCAAATTCAAGGAAAGTTAATATTGTTGCTTTCAATATTGTCCAATATATATTAAGTTCTAATTTTAATATTTAAAATTAATAAATTTAATCAATATTTTAAATAAAATCTTTTTATTATCACTAAATCAAATTCATGGAAAGTTAATATCATTGCTTTCAGGCTTATATGTTAAACTTTAATTTTAATATTTAAAATTAATAAATTTAATCAATATTTAAAATTTAATTCAACTGTCCCTTTACTTTCCATTTATATGACATTGACTCTTTTTCAAATGTCCCTTAAATTTCGAGTAATTAATTCTTAATTTCATTAATTACTATCACATATTGAAATTTACTTTTCATTTATATGGCATTGACTTTTTTCAAATGTCCCTTAAATTTGGAATAATTAATTATTAATTTCATTAAATCTTTTTAATATCACATATTCAAATTTATGAAAAGTTAATATCGTTGCTTTCAAACATATTAGCTGTCCCTTAAATTTGGAATAATTAATTATTAATTTCATTAAATCTTTTTATTATCACATATTCAAATTTATGAAAAGTTAATATCGTTGCTTTCAAACATATTAACAAATATATGTTAAATATTAATTTAATATTTAAAGTTAATAAATTTAATCAATATTTAAAATTTAATAAATTTAATTCAATTTTTTTAATAATATAATTTAAAATCTCGCAGTGTTAATAATTGTCTACAAAGAACTACACGGTGCTTGGTAAAAGAATGGTGCGTCTCCAAGTATAATTACTGTTCACAAAAACTATACGATGTTATGGAAAAAAATACATGAAAATTATCTAACCATTCTATTTTTGAACTATTATATCCATTAATTTTGGTAATTTCAGTGAGTTCAAAATGTAAAACAATTAAAGTAATCCATTAATTTTGATTGTAATTTCATGGAGTTCAAAATGTAAAACAATTAAACTAATCCGATTTAGAGTGGTTAGGCCAGTGTCAAAGTTGTATTTTTATTAAACTAAGAGAGCGCGAGTTGAACAAATCTTGTACGTTGAGTCCCAAGAATTAATATGAAACGTTTTGAAACAAAAATGAGGTGAACATTGGTTTTTGGTCCTTCAACTCTTTATTCAAATATTATTCTTCTTTGTAAATTATTTTGCTATATCTTTGCCTTTCGCCTCAAACCAATTTTTATGTTAATTTGGATGTAACTCGTATAAAATCTTCTTAAAATTTTAAATATGAGAAAATCAACGTAAATTGTAGATATAGTAATAAATCAATTAATTTGATGATCTATATTTTAAGTGACTTGTGTAAAGGTTTTGTGGTTGCAATGTAAGCGATTTTTGAGAAAGTTGTTTTGGTGGTAATGTAAGTGATTTTTATAATTATTGTATTATTGTAATTGAATTTTCTACAGATTTTAATTGATTATAATAAAGTTTTAATTTACTTCTGATTCAATTATATTATGATAAAGTTTTGGTTTATTTTTTATTTAATAAATTATGATAAAGTTTTGGTTTACTTTTAACCCAATAAACTATGATAATTTTTTAATTTACATCATATCATATGGATGTTTCCATCCATGCCGTAGTGAATTCAAAATTTCTATCCTTTTTACAAAGGGAAATTTTCACTAGATTTTTTTTCAAAAAACTTCACCAAAACTTCCTTTTTGCAAGGTGTCAACATAACCTAGCATCACAATGTTAGAAACATAACTGGATGTCACAATTTGATGCGAGGAACATAACCTAATGTCGTAATGTGATAAACATAACATGGCATCACAATGTGAGGAACATATCTCGACGTCACAATCGAACATAACCTTTCACCAACATCATAGTGTGATGCAATCCAACATAACCCTATGTCGCAATGTGACAAACATATCTTGATCTCACAATTTGATGAACATAGCTTGACGTCGTAATCTGATGTACATACCCCGATGTCGCAATCTAACGTACATAACCCAACAATGAAATGTGACATACAAAATCCTACATTGTAATGTGATGTACAAAACCCAACGTCGCAATGTCACGAGCATAGCCCAACGTGACAAGGAGATGAGCATAACTTGACATTGTAATGGTGATTAACATAACCCAACGTCAAAACGTGATGAACATATCTCAACGTTGCAATGCGACGAACATAACCCAATGTCATAATGTAACAAACAAAAACCAACATTGCATGTGATGACCATAATCTAACAAACATACCCCAACGTCACAATTTGATGTTCAAAACCCTTCATAACAATGTGATGTCGAAAACCCAACATTGCAATATAACGAACATAACTCGATATCATAATGTGTTGAGCATAACTCGACATCGCAATGTGTTGAACATAACTCGACGTCCATGACCATAACCCGACGTCACAATGTGACGAACATAAATAAATGTCGCAATGTGATAAACATAACTCGACGTTGCAATTCGTCGAACATAACTCGATGTCCATGACCATAACCTAATGTCCATGGACATAACCCTATGTCATAATATGACAAATATATCCTAATGTCACAATCTAACGAACATATGTCGACGTCACAATATGACGTACATACCTCGATGTCGTAATGTGATGTACAAAACCCAACAATGCAATGTGACGTACAAAACCCTGCATTGCAATGCAATGTACAAAACCCAACATTGCAATGTCACGAACATAACTCAATGTCACAATAAGAACATAACCTGACAATGCAGTGGTGATTAGCATAACCCAACATCACTATGTGATGAACATATCCCAACATCGCAATGCGGCGAACATAACTCGACGTCATAATGTAACAAAAAAATATCAACGTCACAATGTGATGACCATAATTTGACAAACATACCCCAACGTTGTAATCTGATGTTCGAAGCCCTTCATAGAAATGTGATGTCCATAACCCAACATCATAATGTGATGTACAAAACCCAACGTCGCCATTTTATGCACATAGCCTAATGTCACAAAGCGATGAATATAACCAGGCAATTTAATGTGATGAAAAAAACCTGGCATTGCAATGTGATGACCATATATGAAAGTCACAATATGACAAAGAGAACTCGTCATGGTAATGTAACAAACAAAACCCAATATTGCAATGTGATGACCATAGATTGAGGTCCAAATGTGATGAATAAAACATGATGTTTTGATCTGATGACCATAACTTGACATCCCAATGTGATGAACATAACTCAACGTTGCAATGTGCCGAACAAAACCTTACATTGTAATGTGACAAAAATAACTCATTGTCGCAATGTGTCGAAGAAAACCTTACATGCACTGTGACGAACATAAACTAACATTGCAATGTGACAAACATATCATAATGTACAAAATCACATTGTGATGTAAGCCAACCATAGTAAAAAATACTCAACCAGGTTCAAATATAGTCAACTATGGTCATCTGTGTTCAAATATAGTAAGCCATGGTCAACCATAATCAAACATGGTAAACCATAGTCAAACATGAACACCCTTGGTCAACCATAGTCAACCCATGGTCAATCATTGTCACCCATGGTCACTCATGGTCTACCCATGATTACTCATGGTCTACCCATGTTCAACCGATGATCACCCATGGTCAACCCATGGTCACTCATAGTCACCCATGGTCAACATGGTCTTCCATGGTCGATCATTGTCTAGCATGGCCAACCATAGTCAACCATGGTCAAGAGGTAAATTAAAGTTTAACGTAGTGACCCATGGTCAAGAGGTAAATTAAAGTTTAACGTAGTGACCCATGGTCAAGAGGTAAATTAAAGTTTAACGTAGTGACCCATGGTCAACATAGTTGACCATGGTCTACCCTCGTCAACCATACTCATGCATGGTAAAGAGGTAAATTAAAACTTTATCATAGTCACCCATGGTCAACATGGTCTTCCATAGTCGACCTTGCTCAACCATAGTCAACCATAGTAAATCATATGCAACCATATTCAACCATATGCAACCATGGGAAACCATAGTCAATCTTGGTCAACATGGGAAACATGGTCACCATTGTCAAACGTTGTCAACCTTGGTAAACAACAGTCAATTATAGCCTTCCATGGGTAACCATAGACAACTATGGTTAATCGTGGTCAAACATGGTCATACATAATCTACATGGTCAACCAAGGTTCAAACATAGTCAACCCTCATCATCCTTGTCCAAACATAGTTAACCATGGTAAAACATAGTCACACGTGGTCACCCATGGTTAAACATAGTCAAACATGGTCAACCATTGTCAACCATGGTCTTACATAGTCACTAATGGTCAACATGATCTTCATAGTTGTCCATGGTCTATTGTAGTCTACCATACACCAATTAACATATTAATACATTAATATTGTATTAATGTTTAAATTAATTCAATATTAATGTATTAATACTTAATGTTTAAATAAATTTAATTAATTAATTAAATTAATTAATTGATGTCAAACATGGTTAACCATTAATGTATAAATGAATTAATACAATAATTAATATATTAATGCATTACTTAATGTATTAATGTTTAAACTAAAAAAATACTAATGTACTAATGATGTTGTTGTTGTTGTTGTTGATGATGATGATGATTAACGCCCACTAAGACCTAATTGGTCTATCGGACCTTAGAAGGGTAAGTGATTACTTGTGATTCTTTAGAATTTTCTTTCTGTGCTCGAAAAGCATTAAGAGAAGCTTTCCAAGATCACCGTACTTTTGTTGAGTTAGGAGGTTAGGAAGGTTGGTAGTGTGATCAATATTTTGAAAATTAGATCTAATATGGGTATAGGCTGGACAATCTAAGAGAAAGTACTTTTCATCTTCAACCTTCTTAGTGTCACAAAGGTGACACACACTTTCATCCCATGGCGTTTTAGGAATTGACCAATGCCCAATTTCACTATGGAGCTCGTGAGAATTTGTTCTTATCTTAGCAATGCTTATTTTTTCTTTACAATTGACAAAACATATAGATAATTTTGATCTTCTAGATTAGGGTTGATTACATCTTTATAATACCTTAATTTTCTTTTTTCCTCTAACTTTTTATCACACCACATTTTTTCCTTAAATTTTGATTTGACATTTTTTTTAATAGTATCTTTATTCTACAAAATTGTTTCTTCCATGATTCCCCAATAGTTTAGCCAAGATCGGGCGTCTTTATGCCATTCTTGCTTGAGTCGATGGTGGCTATGACTTGATTTTGAAACAATTTTAGGTAGCCTCTTGTCTTCCGTGTTGTTTAACTTGTTCTTATACATTAGGTATCTAGTCATAGCCATGCTCTCAATGGGGGAGAGGCTTGTTTATACGAGGAGGATGGGATAGGGCATATTTCCTTTAATTTTGAGATTATAGGTTATAAAATTCTTTTGTATTTGCTCTATCTTTCTCCAGGATTCACGAGAGATACTACAACCCCAT
>JZKD02S1672722.1:18192-29807 GCA_000966675.3 Picea glauca
AATTGAAGCAACACTAAATAACTAACTTATGTGTAAAAATCCAGACAAAATAAACTTAGTCACATGTTCAAAATTGTGGCATTGAATAAGCATATGCCCCTATGGCATAGAAATCTCCATTGAAGGAAATTATAGTGATTGTACTCCTACATATATTGGAAGACATCATGGAAGCATTATTTTTTGGATGTGGCATCTTGTCAAGGAAGAGAATGTATCTGTAAATTGTTTTGAAAAATCTAAATTCATCAATATTCAATATCAAGAAAGCAAAGGGAATGAAGAGGCGGTCATTACAAATGTTAAACACTGGCATAATTTCAAATAGTGGCTCCCATAAGAAGGTATAACATATACAATAAAAGATAGTTTGGTAATACAAATTATTCATGATGTACCCAAGTTCCAATATTCATGGTGCATCATTTAAATTGATGAAAGAACAATGGTGTTGATTTCATCCTCAGTGGATACAGAGTTTCATTACAAGAGTATATAATAGTTGGAAAACCTTTCACAACAATTCTTACATCTTATGTTAAATTGAGGAATAAATTTGATGTTGTTGAAGTATAGTAGGAAACAAAGAATTCATGTTATATATGTATAAGATCTTTTTCTAGATGTATCTGAGAACATTTTTTTTCTTGACAAGGCTGATTTTGTACACGTTGAAAGTTGTTAAAATATAAAGTTATTGTATATCCTTAAGACAGTTTGAAACACTGCTACTCATTCTACATAATTGTATAAATAGATTACTTGCAAAGCAGGGGAACTACATAGTCGTGATCCACTGAAGGTGGACACAATACTAAAAAATATGTTACAACATGGTTCAACAAAAGACATTAAGAGACAATATTTCCTCATTGACAGAAACTATGAGACATGGATGGTTTATGAAGTACTACATGCCCCAAAAGCTTTGTCAATTCCCAAGATGATGTGAGAGCATCCTCATGGTACTATAGTTTTGGCATCACTTAAAAGTTCCTATGTGCTTTGTGGGTCCCTATTGGAACTTTGGTTTTGGCATCACCTAAAAGTGCATATGTGCTTTGTGGGTCCTTGTTGTTTGTGTTTGTCTTTTTAGTCCCTTGGCATTATTTAAAATTTCCTTTCTAAGTCCCATGGCTTATGTTTGTATTTATGATACTTTCTTAAATGGAAGTTTGGTCCCATTGCTTGTGTTTGTCTTTATGATGTGTTTTTAAATGCAACTTTGGTGTATGCTTTGTTTAGGGCTATTTATAAGTTGACTTTGCTCTTTAAACTGTTGAGCTTGTGTTTGTCTTTATGATGCATTTTTAAATGAAATTTTGATGTATTCTTCATTGAGGGATATTTATAACTTGACTCTACTCCTTAATTTGTTGGGAGGAATGAGAACTCTTGGTTGAAATTGGCCAGACTTTGTTTTGGTCCATAATTTTTCCTCGTTCTATTGAGTTTATATTCCTTGGTTTTTTGAAGGCATCTTCTTTGATTCTTTAATAAGATGTTATTGTTGAGTTTCAAGCCCAGTTTTGTCGAATGACTGAGTTTACTCTTCACTTTGGGTTCTGAGATTCATTGAGAAGTCCATGTAGCCACTATGAATGGTTGAAGATTGACGAGTGAAATAATCACAGGGCTAAAGGGATCCATCTAACACACATAAATATCAAATAATGGGATGAAAGTGATCCTTTGGGCCCAATTGGTTAACAAGAGTTCAAGATAATAGATTTCCACACATGCTTATACGAGTAATACCTCAAAGCAACACGAGAAGACAATGCACAAAAGAGGATAGATGATTGAAACCCTCTAGGATCATGAATGGAGGTATGTACAAAACAAAGAATACTTAGAGGGTTATGGCACCACTGTCATATGGGTGATCTGCTATTGGGTTCTCCTTGTTATACAATAACAAAAAAATATTCCTTGGGTTTTTTAATGTATATTCTTTGATTATGTAATAAGTTGTTATTGTCGATTTTTGAGCCAAGTTTTCCAAACTGAATGAGTTGAATCTCCACCGTGGGTTCTCAGAGTTATTGTGAATTCCATGTAGCCACTATGAATGGTTGAAGGTTGACAGAGTGAAATAATCCCAAGGCCAAAGGGATCCACTTAACAAACAAAAATATCAAACAATGGGATGAAAGGGTCCCTTTGGGACCAGTTTGTTAACAAGAGTTCAATATCATACATTTACATGCATGCTTGTACTAGTAAGATATCGAAAGCAATGTGGGAAGGCTATGCTCAAAAGAGGGTTGAAACCTTCCAAGCTCATGAATACTCATAGGGTTTTGGCACCACTGTTAGATGGGTCCTCTATTGTTGGGTTCTCCTTATTATACAACCACAAAATAATTATCATGGATGGTCAATAAAAGTAGCACAATAGTTGCTGGAGTGTCCTATTATGTATGCACGGGGATACAAAATTTGATCCTGGGAATACAAGATCAAGGTACTGGGGATACATAATCAAGTCTCAACCATTGCGTCTTCAAATGGAACCATTTATTGCATCTTCACATGGAAATTATTATCGAGATCACTACATGAATTACCTATGGAGATCGCATGAAATTCCCTGATTCAATTACCTATCATTGAGATCATGGAAAATAAGTGGCTCCACTAGCTATAACGAGTAGGAATAAAAGGTAGTGCTCCACCCTCGTTGATGGAACGGGCAATTGAACAACCCTCCTCTTCACAATGTTGGTAAACTTCAACAAAGAAAATCATGTCCATGAAACAACAATTTAAGCACAAGAAGATCATGCACATCCTATCCATGAAGCAGCTTAAACACCACAAGAAAGCACTTGAAGTTTGAAGCACACAACATGACACTAAATTTAAATACTTAACTTGAATTCCAAAACAAACATTTGCTACTATGTAACTTATCCTTGTTTAGAAAGGATAAACAAACATATAAAACAATAAACTAAAATACGAGAATTCAAATTGGCATGAAATGAAAAATTGTGAATTCTACATAGTGAAGGTATTTGGAAACCACCCACCCCCATAATATAAAAAAGAGCGTATTTGGAAACCATCCATCCCCATAATATAAAAAAATTGTGTAAATGGCATTCATTTAAATTCAAAAATGGACTAGTCGCAATCCAAATTACAACCTAAAAAACAAAATATATGCCTTACATGATTAGAAAACTACTATAATCCTCATATAAACATTATTTAAAGAGCAAAACTAAATCTATAAATAAATGAATTAAAATATGAAAATTTAAACTGGAATGAAATGAAATAAAATGGTTGATGACATAAAATCAAAGATCTTTTATTCACTTGGCGAAAATAAAGGATGCCCTCGATTCTGTCTACCTCACCCAACAACATAATCCCTTTCTCATCATGTGTGAGATAAAAACAATGGAATTTCTAAATGAAAAAAAGTATGTTTCTTCAAATTTTGACTTGACATCTTTCTTTGTTCTCATCCAAAATCTTAGAGCCAAATTGTTGGGTGTTTTAATCACCAATGGAATCCATCTCAAAAATGTGAGAATTCCTTGTTCTCACCCAAATTTTGAGAGTGGGTGTTTTAATTTCCATTGCACTCCATCTCCAAGCATGAGAGTGCTTTATTCTCACACAAATTGTGATAGTCATATAAATATGAACTATGTTTGGATAAATCAGTAATCTTTGGTCTACAGTTTTTGTGTAAAGTCCTTTATTGGACTTGTCTCATTTATTTAGATAAACTATAAACCCATTATCATGGATTGAAAGTGAATAAATTGAAATCGAAGTATGTTCTCAAGGATCCATTAGATTCCATTTCAATTTTGGAAGAATTGAATTCATTATTGTTATCATATTATGGAGAATGTTATTGTCTAGTAGATGAGCATGTAATAACATATATTTACTACATTATTTTTTAGTCAGTAAGTCATCCAATTATGAATCGAGTCTGCTAATTTTTGAAGATTAACTCTTCCCCAAATCATTTTTCTATAAAAACATTTATGACATTGATGCGTTCTCTATATGATATATGTTTTTATTTCTCTTTTCTTTACCATAAAATGAATCTATGTAACAAAGATGATTATAATTATGGGTAGCATAGCTCATAGAAAAATCATTTCCCTATTGACTTCATGGTTGGGAATCACATATGAATTGGTCTTAAAATTTCATTAATTGTCATAGATAGAATATGCAAAAGGAATTCCTCAAAAATTGGCTAGAATGTTAATTCCTAAGTGGGTCGAGCACTGGAATGAAAGAAAATGGGTTCTACATAGTGAAAGTACTTGGAAAGCTTCTATCCTAATAATAATAAAAAATGGGTAAAGGTTTTCACATGAGTCATTAGATTTATCACAATGTTTTTCATTGAGTGTTGGTTATGTTATATGCTGGACAAAAGTAGCTAAATGTGTTGCTTCAGGAGAACACCCTAAATGTAAACATACAAATGTTGACAAGAAAGCATGTAATTTATAATATGTAATTTGAGGCTGACGAGATAAAATCAAAGATATTTTATTCACTTGGTGAAAATAAAGGATGCCTTTGATTATATCTACCTCACCCAGCAACATAATCACATTCTCATAATGTGTGAGATAAAAACAATGAAATATCTAAATAAAAGAGTATGCTTCTTCAAAATTTGACTTGACATCTGAAGATTTTTATCATGAATGCAAAAAAAAAGAAAACCATCTAATATTCCTACATGGAAATCTTTAGGACAACTTCACACAAATCTGAAAACGTTTATACAAGTCAAAAAAATAAGTAAGAAATCACCCACTTGTGGTTTTAGAAAAATCCCAGAGTTTTGATTGATAACATCTCAGTTATCATAGTGTGAAATGATAAAACAAAAGAGACCCATTTTTCCTTTTCCATGGGAAACCTGTTTAGAAGTTGTAAATCTCAAAAAGGTTGCTTTTACAGTAAGAAAAATGCAGCTGTTACTGAGGTTGCATCATGGAGGGCGTTTTGGGTGCCTGCAAGAATTTCTCTGGCCGCAAGAAGGGGGATGGATAATAGAGCATGTCGCATAATTTATCTGGCTGACTCGAAGCAACATCATATGTGTTAATGGTGGAGTTCACCCAAGCAATGCAGTGAGTCGATGAAGGGACTGAAAGGTGAATGGTGTCTTCTTGAAACACTTTAAACCTACTCAAAATTGAAACATGTCCCGTTGAAAAATTTTAATTTATTTATATTTTGTTTTATTTATAAATATGGTTGGACAATGAAATGGTATTTACCTGCATAATCATTATTACGATTTCATAGTTGTTATATACCTTTGCAAAGGGTGAAGTTTTATTCTGTACATTCTCTCTTTTTCTTATATTTATGTTTATTATAATTGTAATTTTTCTTATTATTTAGTCAAAGGGATAGGGAGAAGGCATTTTTTCAAGGTGTTAGAGACAAAAATGTTGTCATTGTGCAAACTTGTTTAAGAAGAGGCCAAAATGAGGCTTATTTATGGAGAAGGAAGAGGTTCTAAGAGAGTTGTTTTGAGAGAAAGAGTTTGCAACTATGTTTAAGAAATAAGACTTAAGTGAAATTATTTTTTTGTTTAAAATGAATTACAATTGTTTGATCTTCCAAATTAAGAATGAAGACATGAGAGGAATCGGTTTGTACATTTCAAAATGTGGCCAACTTATTAATCTTAACTTCTGGAAGAAATGGTGAGCTTAATGTAGAGAAGTGCATGTTCTTGAAATATGTTGGTAATGTCAAGAGTTTTCATTGGTGATTAGATGTATTGATACCTTTGTTTGTTGTGAAGGAGCTTAATTCGTTGGATATTTATCATTTTTAAGATTAAAATGAGTTTATTAATTAAATTTATAAATAGTGGGCCTAGACTAGTCAAGTACATGTATTCAAATTGGATATCACCATGACCAAATTAGCCAAATGCCCAACAAAGTTGGTGAGAAAACTCTTTTTATCAAAATTTCAACAATCTGGATCATCTTAAAATAGGTCCAAACTTTTAAAGTCAAAGTTCCCATTAATAAGATGGAACTATAACTTTCAAAATTTTTATTAGATTTAGAAAAAAATGGTGGAATGAGATTGAATTTTTTGCTTATTAACTTACTCTAGAAGTATATACATCTCCCCTAAACTAAGTAGTTAATATTAGATTAATATTATTATTTATCTTAATAATTTTTCAATTACTTTATAAATTGATGACCATCCTTATTCACAAGATGAAATTAACAGAAAATAAATGAATGTTGATATTTTCCAAAGTGCTCACTAAACTACCTGCTATATCAAAATTCCAAAACAATCATTTATGACAATTCTCTTGGATGCATAATTGACATTCTTAAAGGACCATCAAAATAATGTAATGATTCTATAAGAAACAATGGCATTAAGGGGATTCTACATTTATCTATCCTTAAGATGATTGCAAATAGTGAATGATTTCTAAAAATATAAATATGGGTTGTTTCAACAAACAAATTCTACATTTATGCATTTTGGATAGATTAAAGTAGCCAATCATTACAAGATGTGAAAAGCGTCATAATTTCCAAAATCCACATCCTCTATCATTTGGTGTATTGTGTCTTCGTTCTTGAATTTCACTTGCACTAAATTTTTCAACATCCTTATACTGGAAGCAAGATATCGAGATCCTTTGCTTAGATTAAGGACCAAATATCTTGCATTCTTCCTCTACTAGTGTATCTATTTGTTTTGTTTTTTCTAGACTAGAGAATTCATAATTATGGCACTTTGAGAGGTGCACTAATGCACATTTTCATGTACTTTTGTGTATATTAAGAGAAGAGGGAAGTTTTGTTACATTGGATATATTTTTTTTTTTCTTAAAAAGACTCTTCAAACTTCTTGGGATTCCCTATAGTCCATGAATACGTCACACAAAAATAAACAAAGTTGTTAGACAAGAGTCTTAAGGGGACAAAACCTCCACTTGGGATTACCCTAAATCCAAGAAACAGGCAAAACCCCACTACACCATAGAACACACAACACTACCAAAGCACCAAGCATCCTGTAACGAACCTCCTCGTTACGACGACCAACCTCTTAACAAGTGCAATTATATATATATATATATATATATATATATATATTGTGTGTGTGCACGTGTGTACAAGGGTAATAAACACATCCGACTCTGCGTCGCCACCCGACGACGAACAAGACACATATAATGACAACACAACATGATGACCTAAGACGCACATCAAGTATCTGCAAGCATTAAATGACAATCAATCGACTATAAATAAGACTGACTACCTGCCCGTCCTACCCTGCAATTGTTAGGACCTCCAAGACACATAAGCAATGCTCAAGCCCAGGTTCTCATCAATTTTAACCATTTAAGGTCTCAGGGCTGGCGACTGTTCTGAGGAACATGGAGGTGTCTACGTCCCGCTCGACACAAGCAGACCAAGCAATTAAAAGATCACAACCAAGTACAACAATTATTAAATGAGCAACCATGTCTTCTACTGAATGCGCAAGTCAGAAGGACTCTGACAACGACCAACCACTGTTAAGACAAGGTATTTTCTACGACTCAATTGGCATTAATTACAGACCCAATACTCCATTTAAATTCCATTAATCGACAAGTTACCCAACCTTAAAATAATGTAAATTCAGTTAATCACAAATCCCCATTTACTGAATCATACTAGATTATTGAACTTAGTTCAAGACATTACATTGTACCTGTTATCAATGATAATTAAATTTCAACATCGTTACCCTACAAAATAACCACATTACATTTACAATAACTAAATAAAATGACGACCACCTTGCACCTTATAAGTTATCTATAAGCATTACATTAACATTTCCATAAAACAAAATAACGTAGAAATTCAACCTTACCATAAACATTAGTATTAAACTTAATCAATACATTACATTAAATTTTACCATGAACAATAATAGTATTTGAAACTAGCCTTACCCTAAATATTAGTATCAACATCAACATTAATTACATAATTTTTAATGTAAACCATAATATCAATATTTCATTTATCACACTCACCTTGCAATAAGATAACAATCACCTTATATCTTATAGGTGGCCATTAACAATAGAGTTAAAATAACGTTCCCATAATGATAACATCATTAAATTCCATAATAGAAACCGTGCAATAAAATGACAACACGTTACATCTTATCTATCTACACATTCACCTCACCCTTTTACTATTTACAATTGATTACTTTTGTTTCCAAATTACATACACTTCACATTCAAATATTTACTAGTATGATTGGATAATGGATTTTGCCCGATCTTAAATAAATTAGTTTGTTTTTCCCAAATAATCTGTTATCAAGTGGATGAAATGGTTAAGTAATATCATTTACTTATTTAGTTGGGCCCTGCCACAAGATGAAAGTAGTTAAGGAGTTGATCACATTTAACCTATTCAAGATTTATTGTTATTAGATACATTTACCAAAAGTGTAAACAACTGTACACTGTTAGTTATAATAGACTAAAATTTAGTAGCTGATAATGCGCACAGAAGCACAAGAGTTCTAAGTGCATCTCTTTTATAAAAATTATTATAAATTTTAAAAACCACAAATTAATTCCAACAATTGCTATACAATACAAATGTCGACATCATACATAATTACTTAACCACCCATGCATGCTCTAGCAAAAATCTTAAGGGGATTAGTTGCAAAATGCAGGCTCAAAAGATACCAGGTCTTGGTTCTACGCTACGCCTGTGCATAATTCATTAATAATAAAAAGGATAAGAAAATATCCTGCTGGTTAACAACTACCTATCAAGCGGCTTGGCAAAAACTTGAAGATTACCATCATGGAAGATGACCAATAGACATCATTTGGGTCCATGATTCTGCCATACATCCTGCCGCGAAAATAAGGCCGGTCTAGACTGTCTCATAAAGGAATTTTGTCGAAATTTCAAGGGGTTACTGCCAGCACAATAAATAAATTAACCATTTCGTCGACACACTGACCACATTTAACCCGCGACCCCCTCTCTATGCAAGTGTTATATTCGCAGTGGCGGTAAAGTTGGATGCAGTCCTGTCACTTGCTCAGATAGTAAAAAGGCAGACCCCGACAAAAGAGGAGCGGTGTAGGTTCTACAGGTTGCAACCAGACAACGCATTCACGCTCAGACCAACAAACGATGAATAGGTCGTAACATTTAAAGGAACGCAGTCCACCAAAAATGCCCATAGTAATAATAAAACACAGTCATAAAGAAAGCCCATAATGGGTACATAAACGCAGTAAAAAACCAGAGGAAAAATCACAAAATCAAGGCAGCTGTCAAATGGCAAAATCGCCAGAGAAGAGATACCCCAGGAAAACGCGTAGAGGTATTAAAGCATACGCAGATAGAAAAATTACCCAAAATAACATGTAACAATAAACTTATTACCCAACAATGAATCACGTTCTGAGAAAAGGAAGGTGAAATCCGGGTTATCAGAGGAGATAACTATTAAAGCCTGGCTGGGGTCCTAAAATAAGTTCATCCATAAAATAAATAAAGAAAAAAAAGCATTCCAAAGGTTTAAGCACGCGGGTCAAGGGGTGAGGGACAAACGGTGAGTAAAGATGGGCGAGTGAAGCTCAAGGGGTGAACGCTGGCTAGCAACGAGGTCCTCACCAAAATTCAACGCTGCCCAGGACGGTGTTGAGGCCAAGAATAGGGAAGGAAGGGATAAAAACGACGGTTGCCAACTGCTGGGGGCGCCATTCAGTTCGCTGAGAAGGAAGTCTTTAGAACATTCTCGTGTTTCTTTTTTCTTTTTATTTTGCAGAGTTTAAAGACAAGGAAACCAAAACTGAGTTTATCTTAAACTAATCTAGCAGAGCTCGTGACATTCCTGGTGAATCGCTGAGTTCAGAGGTTGAGTTGATAACATCCCCAATTTTTAAAGGGTGGAGTTTAAACGCTGCTGTGAGGTGAAATGCAACCAAGGTCACATTCACAGAGATGAATTCATCTTGGGGTTAAAATTTCAGGCAAGAGATGATAATCTCCTTTAGCGAGATAAGTCGGTCAACCACAGTCTGAGAAAACAAAATTTACTGACATAAATAACAGAGCGGTGGAAAGAGATAAGGGGCATTCTCTCTAGAATTTAACTCGGGACCTCTCACACCCTAAACAAGAATCAATCATAAATGTCAACCTTAAATCTATCCTAGCAGCAACCAAATCGTCGAATCACAAAGGTAAAATGCTATCAAGGTAAGAATGTTGCAGTGGTGGAAATTTAGAGGATGCATAGATACCAACGCATGGTCTCTCAACACCCGAAGGCCCAATCATGACAATCAGCCAAGGACTATGAAAAAGGGGTCCACTAACACTTTAATCATCCCAATCATTTACAAACCATAAGAAAAACCAATCATAAATCCTAAGGCGTTCTACTCTATGAAATAAAAGACATACCGTTGTTGTATCGCCTGCCTCGAATGATGTCCACGCACTCCTTTCCGTTCTCGCTCGTCGACCGTCGAGACTACACCGGTACCTCCCAACCAACGCTAGGGGTAATTTTCTTCCCCCTTAGCCCCCTAAGCCACAAAGGGGCCACACACTATCCATATGGTAGGTCTAGCTCCCAGCTCGCCTCGCAAGGCCGAGCTACCACTCCTATCCGAGATGGGAAATCCCAACTCCTCACAAGTAAATCAGTAAAGTCCCTAATCCGACAGTGTAACATTACACTAACAGTCGATCCCCTTCTTCCTTCTCCTCTCTCTTTTTTATATCATTTTAGAACTTCCCTTCTTTCCCTAATCTCATTAAATTTTAAGTTTTAATAAAAAAATTCCAAAATTTCTCCTTCGTACAAGTGTCATCCATCCCCCACTTTCCTCCAATAATTAGTTTCTTTAAATTAATAAATGTCTCATTTCCCTCACCCACCTACAGTTGCTCCTAAATTTACTCCTAGGTGTTCCTAGATTCCCTTACAGGTTTAAATACTTTCCCTAAAATGAAGTTGCTAAATTAGTTCAATTTAGAAGGTTCTTAATTGCAGATTCTTTACTATGTTGACCTTGCTTTTTACCATAATTTCCCCACTTTCCCTTATTATGTTTCCTCCATTCCTTAGTTTCCTAATTTATATTATTCCCTTCTTTCCTCTTTTTATTAGAGCCAAAATGGCAGTTGCGCAATTTACCCCTTTTTCTTTTTTATTAATAATTTAATACCTTTTTAAACTATCAAAAGTTAAAATAAATTAATTTCTTCTTGACATTTTATATCCACTTTTTCTTTTATTTAAATTCTTGCTCTCTTCATTTTACCCCCAAAAAATTTTATGAAGACCAAAACTATTACTTAAGTGGTTTTTAGTTTAAATTTTATTATTTTATTTTTATAAGGTATATTTTCTTAAGGGTAGACAAAATTTTACCCATAGCGAAGTTTTAGACTTAGGACTTAGATTCTGAACTAGGCGACATTTTAATTAGGGAAGTTGTTTTAAAATTTCTTAAAGTGTTGTCTGTCTTAGGGCCATCTAGGTTCCTCCTTCTATCATCATCAACG
>JZKD02S1672722.1:30417-43077 GCA_000966675.3 Picea glauca
TGTGTGGCCCCTTTACTCCATATGTGAGTCTGGTCGGCAAGCTATCATCAGCCTGCATCATCAACAATCATGTCAGAACATGTCCACATCATATCATCTAATCAAATGTACTAAATCACAGTAAAACAATCAAACCCCAATAACACACTCCCTTACTCGATCCAGAGTCCAAGGGGTTCTGTTGATGCCTTTGCATCCTCAAGGTCCAAAACCCTGCACACTCAGTAAGACTGAGTCAATAGCACCTGTCTATGTCAATGCAGTAAAACATCATGTCATCTATCATAATGCATGATAATCAAGGACAAAACGTTTTAATATCATAATAGTCCGGATCACTTGCGAGCAAGTGTCCTCAAAGAATAAGTTTTCTCAATGCACCAGAGCGGGATGTTACATACACCCTCTTGGTCTAAACTTCATCCCGAAGTTTCATAGTATAAATGATGAATAAGTGTATCACAGTATCATATGTCTATCTATCAAACAAAAATGGAAATTTTTGGCGCATATCATATGCGTCCTCCCAGGTCGCCGAGTGCGGATTATAATTGTCCCACTGGACCTTGACCTGGTCTATCGTTCGACGTCGTAACTGTCGAATGCGATGATCTAAGATGCGGACCGGCTCAGCCGTGAGCGCTCCCTTGTCCGATACCTGCAAGGAACTCATGTCAATCACATGTGTAGGATCACTAATATAATGTCTCAAAACAGATACATGAAAAACATCGTGCATACGCCTCAAAGAATTAGGTAAGGCTAGTCGATAGGCCATGGGCCCCTTTCTCTCCACAATCTCGAAAGGTCCCACAAACCTAGGAGAGAGTTTATATCCCTTTCCAAACTTGATCGAACTCTTGTGTGGTTTAACCCGCAAGAAGACTCAATCGTCGACCTCGTAACTATGGTCGACTCGGTGCGCATCGACATTGTTACACATAAAAAATACTCACTTTGATAGTGTCACAAGTGTCGTCATTACAAAGGTCGCAAGTGTCGCATGTTGCTCACAAGTGTCGCAAGTGTCAAAGAAAGCATGCTGCCATGATGCCTATGTCATGCCTATAACGACATGAGAAGGACACTTAAAACATCTCAAACATTTGATTTGGAAGAGGAGAAATGAGTCAGCAGGCTTACAAACCTTTTGCCATCTGAAATCACCTCAAAAACTGAGTTTTTGGAGGGGAGCTCTCCCCTATACCTCTTCTGGGAGTGCTAGCGCTCCCCCTTACACTATCTGGGAGCGTTATAAAGCTCTTTGTCCCTTCTACAGGAGCGCTCCTACCCTCAGGAGCGTTGGCGCTCCCCTAAAGCCTACTAGGGAGCACTATAGCACTCTGAGTGCCCTTTTGAGGGAGCGCTACCTATTTTAGGCAGCAGTTGAGTTGTTGAGATGAATGGGGAAGGATCCTTCATTCTTGGAAGGCAGTTGGATTCAAATCCCTGGCCTAGCCATGATCTTAGGGCATATCCTCAACTGAAGGAGGAAAATCCTCAACTTCCCCAAGGATATCTCAAGTGGTTAAAGCCTCTCCAAGGCTATATAAGCAAGCTTTCTAATTTATGAAGACCAAAAAATTTATGAAGACCAAAACTATTACTTAAGTGGTTTTTTTTTTTAAATTTTATTATTTTATTTTTATAAGGTATATTTTCTTAAGGGTAGACAAAATTTTAACCCTAGCGAAGTTTTAGACTTAGGACTTAGATTTTGAACTAGGTGACATTTTAATTAGGGAAGTTGTTTTAAAATTTCTTAAAATGTTGTCTGTCTTAGGGCCATCTAGGTTCCTCCTTCTATCATCATCAACGCGACGTGCCCTTCAGGATGCACCAGGTGCTCCAAGGGTCCCACTCGCCTCTTTCGTTTATTTTGTGCGATGTGCCCTTCAGGATGCACCACGTGCTCCAAGGGTGCCACTCACCTTTTTGTTTCTTTTGTGCAATGTGCCCTTCAGGATGCACCAGGTGCTCCAAGGGTGCCACTCGCTTCTTGACTGATTGGTAGACATAAATAACCCCTGGAGTCAACACTCCGCTAGGTGAACTTGTGGGAGACTAAGGGATTCTAAGGAATAAGGCCCCTGCCTTATTGCGCGCCCCTTAGAATCATCGCAAGCGACTGCCGCAGTCTGCCCTCACGGCATCGTGGGTCCTCTCGAACTAGGTAATCGTTAACCTACAGTTCGAGCCACGACGAGAGTGCTAGTAGGTTGTGGCAGTGCGTTTGTCCACACCTCTCCCTCAACCTCTCTGGTAGTTGTGTGTGTGGCCCCTTTACTCCATATGTGAGTCTGGTCGGCAAGCTATTGTCAGCCTGCATCATCAACAATCATGTCAGAACATGTCAACATCATATCATCTAATCAAATGTACTAAATCATATTAAAATAATCAAACCCCAATAGCACACTCCTTGACTCGATCCAGAGTCCAAGGGATTCCATCGATGCCTCTGCATCCTCAAGGTCCAAAACCTTGCACACTCAGTAAAACCAAGTCAATAGCACATGTCTATTTCAATGCAGTAAAACATGATGTCATCTATCATAACACATCATAATCAAGGACAAAATGTTTTAATATCATAACAGTCTGGATCACTTGTGAGCAAGTGTCCTCAATGAATAAGTTTTCTCAGTGCGCCAGAGCATGATGTTACACATCCAAAAAAAATTGAAGTCAAATAAACCAGAAGCACTAGAGCCAATCAAAACCAAGAAACCATACTCCTAGAAGAAAGTGTTTAAAACACCAAAACATAACAACTCACTGAATTATAACCCAAAAGAATAAGAGGAAAATTACAAAATGCAGGTTGAGGATGCATTAACAAAAAAAACAAAACACACAGAGAATATCCAAGATCTAGAACAAATGAATGTCCATGTACAAAGCATGGCCTAAGGTTGAAACCATCAAACATAAATTCTAGAATACCCTCCATAGGTTGATTGAAATTCTTATCGTGCAATTTTTTGATGGATTGTCCTTGATCCAAATGGAAGTGCTTGCTTCTCCCTTGCATATTTCCCTTGTCCTACCTTACCTCTGATAAACCTCACTGGGTGATTCAAGAAGCATGTCTATATTTAGTTCAATCATGCAAGAGGGGGGTGGGTAGGTCATTTTGTATTTAATCACCTATTTTGAACTCAGATGGCTTTGGTAATGTGACATGTGGTGATTTGTCATGATGTTATGTTTCTTCATATGAATACTTATGAAATTCAGGGTACGACTTGATAGTTCCAACCCCCAAATTTTCTTACCCTCATTTTAAGAGTGGTGGCCTCATTGGCAAGATAATTGGATTGATATTTGTGCTCTATTAAAATCTGAAAAAAATGAGACTTTTTGTAGATTGCGAACCTCTTCTCAGAATGAGCTAGGATAGATACAATCCTAATATCAAATGGGGTTGATTGCAAGAGAATCGATTTGATGATTGTGCTTGAGTCACCTATGATGATCAAAGTTTGTTCTGGATTGATTTGCTAGAAGAAGATCTTGAAAAAGAGCATATGCCTTAGATTGATTATTTGTAGAATTTCTTAAACGTCCCTTGGTGTAAGATGTTTCAAGTTTTCCTTTGGGATCCAATATGATATCCTTTGCACCTATCACCCCTGGGTTTCCTTTACATGCTCCATCAAAGAAAATAATGGAATATTTCCCGAGGGATCACAAATTATGAAATTCTTGTGCATACAATCAAAGATGCCATGATAAACATGAACTTATCTTGCAAATGATTGAAATAGAACTTTGGGTTGAAAGAGAAAATTATTGGATCCATTCTTGTTCATCCAAATCTATTATTTATTGAATTGAATTTTGATTTCTCCTTGAATTGAGAAATTATGCAAGGAGTCCTTCTTCCTTTGTTACAACTATGTTGGGGTTGTCTAGTTCTTGATTGAAAATAGCCTTGTTGCGAGCAGGCCAAATTTTCCAACAAAGAAATTTAGGGAGGGAGGTTCACAATCTTATTAGAACGGGTTTGTTTTTTAGAGTCCCCTGTAGATTTTACTCCAAAGAGACAACATGTCTTTCCAAGATTCTGATCTGTGAAATCGATAGCTAACTCTAACAAAAGCAATTTTCCAAACTTGTTTAGTGAATGAACAATAAAATAAGAGATGATGAATAGTCTCCACATTTGAAAAACATAAGGCATAGTGAGAAGGACCTTGAATCCCCATTTTTTGAAGATTTCATGTTGTCAAAAGATTTATGTGGAACACTATCCAACATAATATTGATTTTAAGGAGACCATGGGAGTGCTAAAGTTGATTCCATATGGAAAAACATTGAGGAAGAGGAAGATATTGTAGTTGATGAAGATATTCCATTCTTAACATTGCAATTTGTAGCTCCCTATCCCCTACAATAAAGTGTGGATAGATCCCATGGTGCATATCCTTTGAGGGAATCAAAGACAATAGAGACAAGAGGAATTAAATGAGTAGGAGGAAAATAGATTGACCATCTCATCCAACATCCCATGCGAATTGACCATGATGAAATATCAAAGAGAGTGGTGAAGTTCTGATTATCCATCCAATTTTTTAAAGGAAGAAATTCATGATTTTGTTATGATGGTTGGTTTCTCATGATACCATCCTTCCAAATGTGAATTATATTTTCCATTTACTAGGATCCATGTAATAATT
The DNA here is from genome assembly GCA_000966675.3 of Picea glauca. NCBI lineage: Eukaryota > Viridiplantae > Streptophyta > Pinopsida > Pinales > Pinaceae > Picea > Picea glauca. The sequence goes on from JZKD02S1672722.1 coordinate 35,101, forward strand.
GACTTGATTGTAGGAGCGACTACTTTGAGAATCTTCTAGATAAAAGATCATTTTTTGTTTTCCAACAATCCATCAATGCATTGATTATCGTCTCCACATAAATATTTCTTGAAAAGGAATTTATTCCAGCTTTCTAGCTTACCTGTGATCATCGTTGAGATGAGTTTGGTTCCCAAAGTTAAATTCATAAGTGTAGGGTCTTTAATCTCCAAGCCATCTCAATCCTTTCGGGATCTCACTATGATCCAGGAGGATCCCGAAATGCTAAAAAATAAAAGTTCTCCAATGCTCAAGAAAACTACACCATCTAGGAGGATCCTGAAATGCTCAAAAATAAAAGTTCTCCAATGCTCAAGAAAACTACACCATCGCAAAGTGTTCGTCGCACAATTTATGTCGGTGTAAACGGATCGAAAATCCGAGTCCCTATGCAAAAGATATCACATTATAAAGTTTTCCCCAAACATGGAAAAAGTCAACATGAAAAAATTCAACAATGAAAGGATAGGGTGACATGGCAGTTCATGGAGGTGACACATGATATGCTCAGGTTGACACATGGCAGTGTTCACTGGACTGATGAGTTGGTAGGGTCATTGACTATGTAGATGAGTCAGATGTTGTCTGGATAGAATAGACCAACCATAGGGTGACACGTGGCCCAATCCAATGGTGCCATGTGGCACCTTAGATTAGGCCAAATATGTCGCGGATTCAAAAATTGTTCTATTCCTCCTCCATAGGTATCGAAGTTGAGACCTCCGATAACACACTGACTCACACTCCACGATCTGCACGCTAGACAAAAAAATTCATTAGTCAATTATTAGTTGATGGTGGCACAATTTTATTTATTGGTAAGTGTTTCATAGTGTGTTAATAAATGAATCCAGAGCCATATCAAGAGTCTCGGGCCTTTGAAAGACAAGGTTTCCACTCTTGCAACTCACTTTGAAGCCGTATCAGAAGTCTCGGGCCTTTGAAAGACAAGGTTTCCACTTCTGTGACTTCCTGACAGAGTTACTAGTTTATGCCTGAGCAGTCGGCCAGGAGCCTATCTGAAATCCTCTCTCTCTGGAGCAGAAGACTAAGATTAAACGCCCTGCTTTTCTGTGTAGTCATAGTAATGTCTAGTATATAACACATGGATTCTGCTTCAGTCTGTTTTAGATTGTCCAAAATTGTGTAGAAAGTTTTGCATCTACTTCTGAGTCTCAGTTTTGTTTAATGATTCATTACATGCCTACAATAGAGACTCTAGATCCAAGATTAAAAGATATTTATAAAGGCATGAGACCCCCTGGAACACCAAAGTATGGATTAGGATACATTGAACAATGTGATCAGGTTATTCCAGATTGCAGATTCTCAAACCCTTTACCAGAAAATATGCAAAGACCTTCAACAGATGAAATACACAAATTTCATTCTGTAATAAAAGGGTGTCCCAAAGGATCCATTGAAGAAGCTTGGATCAAAAAGATGTTAAACTGGGATTTGTTTACAAATCCTGAAACAAATGACTTCAATATTTCTGTATCTGATGAAGAAAAAGCAAAACTGTCAAAACTTTGGCAAACCCATATTTCAGAAAACAATACTTGGATTTCCTTTTATGAATGAAGGAAATTAGATCAGAAACTTGAAGTTCAGATGATGGGAGAAAGTTCTGAAACATCTCCCAAACATAAATGGAAAAGTCTCGAAGGGAAAACTGTTGAATCTAATTCTACTTTTCCACCATTCAAGGGCATTGTCTTTGAAGATAACAATAGACAAGTAAAAGCAGTTCCCTTACTGCTTTCTGAGGAAGCTACCCAACTTTCAAGTATTCACAAAAGAGTCTAGTCTGTACCAGAACAAATAAACTGGACAAATACAACTTTGAGAGGCATGGCCACTCATACATTTGTGACCAATGATTATGCCAGAAGAAGACAGATTCTAGATCTACAAGTTTCCACAAATACTATTGTCCATTCTATCAATGAAATACAAGGCAAAGTCATAGATGTCAAAGACAAAATGGACTCTGCTTTATCATAAATATCTTCTAAATCCAGAGAGTCCAACAGAAACCATGAAGAGTTAATGGAAGGATTAGGAAAAGCTTTCTCTAAAATGGGAAAGTCATTATTAGAAATTAAGAAAAAGGATAGTGTCCCTGAAAAACCTATCCCTGATCCCTTCATCCTTCCAAACCATCCTATATCAATTTTGTCTCCTGTATATAAGCCTGAAGAGACAAAAATAGAAAAGAAATTTCCCCATCACTTTCCTCCAGAAAAGGATGATCCTGAATCATCTTCTTCAAAAGAAAATATTTCACTGGTATCCATTCAAAGACCTGCCTATGAAAATCTCCCTCACCATACAAGAAGACCTCTAGCACCTGATTCACTAGGGAAAGGGAAACTACCAGAAAGACAAACATTTGCTGAAGATTGGTTCCAAGAATGGAGCATTGACAATCTATCTATTGGACAGATTAGACAGATGATTGATCGAATGTATGTTTCATACAAGGTCATGTGCATGAAAGGGAAATCAGAAATTGAAGCATGTAATTCAATCATTCACTGCTTTACAGGCACTCTGAGCAAATGGTGGGAAGCAATCTCTTCTCCAATCATGATTGCTAAAATGGAAGCAGAAGTTCTAAGGGATGAACAGGGAGATATAGTATACCACACTGACAGGACTCCTCATAATAACATGATAGGAGCTCTAACCACTGCAATTCTTGAACATTGGTGTGGTACTGAGTCTGAACTGGCAGATAAGCATGAATTAATTCCGATGAATATGAAATGCAGGAAGATGTCTGAATATGAATAATTCCATAAAGATTGGACCCAAAGAATTTTTGAGGTTCAAGACAGTCAGAATCTCCTTTGGAAACAAGTTTACTTAGTAGCCATACCGAGTAAATTTGTTGAGTATTTGAAGATGTATGAAGTTTTCAAACTTCCTTATGAGATGTACACATGGGGAGATATTTATTCTCTTATTACCAAAGCCTTGATCGGGTTATGTGTAAATATGAAAGTTCACAATTCTGTATATAAACTATCTTATCTACCTAACCAAAAATCTATCTGTGAGAAGTATGGCCTGTACATAACAGACCCTGGAAGGAAGAAAAGAAAAAAGAAAAAAGAATTCAAAGAAAAGAAAAGAGAGAAAGAGAAATACAAATACAGGTATAGACCCAGAACACATTACTATGAGCCTGAGGATATTAAATTAAAATCTCATTCTCATCAGGCTAGACAACAAGTACAGTGTTGGATTTGTGGAAAAGCTAGACATATTGCACATAACTGTCCAGAGAACAAAGCATCCAGAATGTCAAAAGGAAAATATTATGAACAGAAAGCCAAAGAAGCCCAGTCTAGCAAACAATTAGCCTTAAAATTACACTGCAATAGATGTGGGGCAAATAATCATGAAACAAACCAATGCCCACACCATCCTTTCCCAAAAAGGGAAGAATTACATCTGCTTCAACAAGGATGTTGTTTAGAATCTACTAGCACCTCTGAGTTTGATTACAGCTAAGAAGAAGAAATCTTGATGAATCAAGATTGCAGTTGTACAAATCCAAATTTTTGCTCCTGTCAAGAAAATTCAGAAAGTTCTGAATCTGAATCAGAACCAAATCTCCGGAGAAAAATAAAAGTATGCATGTTTAGCAATGTGGGAGATCAAGAAGCACAAATGTTGGTGTAGATAAAATCCTTACCAGAAGGCGATATGAAAAATTCGCTTCTTGAAACATTTATGAAAACCGTCAAAACAAAACAAAGGACAAGGTATGTTGAATCCTCCAAAAGAGAACCTTTGTTTTTAGATGCTTCTTTTGATAAAAATACAAAAAAATTTATCAAGTATAATAGAGAAGCAAAATTGAAGAATACTTCAGTAACAGATCTAGCCAAAGAAATGATTCTTTTGAGAAAATAAGTTACTGAGTTAAAAGAAAAATTGAAAAAGATAGAAGAAGAGTCTGAATATAGCTTCAAAATAGATTCTTGGGCAAGGCAAGAGATAAAAGAAATGAAAGACCAATTAAATTCTAAGCCTCCACCTTTAGAGGATGCACCTTTTGAGAATCCAAAATCCTCAGCCCAACTCCAAGGGCTAACTGCAATGAAGATCTTGATTCCAAAAATATCAGGTAAAGATCAAGTTGGAAATCAACTCTGAAATCTTAAATTGAATGCACTATTAGATACAGGTCCAGATATGAATTTAGTGCATAAAGATTTGATCCCTCATAAATATTGGCTTCCTAGTAGCTACTCTGTTATAGGCTTGGGAAATATATCTACAGATATGGATTATGAAATTCCCAAAGGAATTTTACTATTTGATGAATATGCTCTAGGAATGAAATTCTTATTAGCAGATTTACCAGTGGATTGCATTCTAGGAACTCCATTCCTATCTGCAGTAGAGACACATGGCTCTTGTCAAAATTCTAAGGGTGAACCTGGATATTTCATCACCTTACCAAGTATTAATGGCCATCCACCAAAGAAGAAAATTTTGGCCTTTATCTCAAAATCACATGCTCAAATTGCTTACTATTCAAAAAGCATGGTAATAATAAATACTTGAGATGATTACAGAAATGATCCAACAACTAAATATTTAGATGATAATACAAAATGGGAAACATATCGTGAAAATTGGATACCTCAATGGCAGTTGAGATGGTCTGAAGGAATAGAGTTTGGTTTACTAGGATTTTCAAGAAATACTAGTATCCATGTTATCCCTCCACAACATGTGATAGGTCAGATGTATCAAGCATCCACTATTGCATCTAGACAAAAGATGGTAGAAATGGGAGATTTAACCAGAATCAGATCTGCAAATAGAAACTGGTTCTATCAACAAACTCAAACATGGAACCAAACTCCAACATGGAACTTTTTCCAAATCAATAGGATGAGAGGTTTGCAGTCATGGCCACATCAAGATCCAAATGAAATATTATTTGAAATTAATTATTTTCAATATGAAACAATGTGGGATAATGTTTGTTTATGGACTGACAAGTACATATATTATTACCACATGATCAAATTCTCTGTTCAGTTCATCTCATTTCCTGAACCAGACTGGCTCTTAGATTGGTGGAAAAAGTTTGGATTAAATCCAAGTGCCATACATCTAGACGTCATCGATACTGCAAGAATGTTCCTGTTCCCTCATAGATATTTCCCAGACACTGTTTATAATCTTGAGCAGATTTATGAAAGGGATTACAAAATGCTTTTTGTCAGAGAAAGGCATCCATGGGTTATTAGAACAAGATATGTCCTGCAACAAGATGAAGACAGTAATGAGGATCCCGAAATGTACCAAGAAATCTACACCCAACATTCGGATCCAGATCGATTCCGACATTTTCATGACCAACCAATGGAATAATGTCTTACTGGCCGATAGACGGTGCCAGTCGGTTTCCGTGGGTTGACGATACCAACCTCCATAGTGTATCCATGTATTTTCATGTCTAAATGGCCGACAGTGGTGCTATTAGGGTTTAGTGGGTTGCTGTAACCAATATCCACTTTGTAATAATGAGTACCTTAGTGTAATAATAGGTATCTTGGAAACTTGGAGCACTTCTCCAACTTCTGGCGTGGTTTGACCCGCATTTCCAAGATTCCTCTACATGTGTCATCTTATGTTTGTCTTCTGGTCGAGGAATCTTACACGACTACCCTGTCAAATCTACTATTGAATCTACTTTTCTTAGTGGAGAATATAGGCTTTGATTTGGTCGGAAGAATCTTGCACGATTCCTACCGCCAAATCTATAAAGCAGATTTAGTAGAAAACATGTAGGGTCCGAAGTCATATCGAGTCTCATCATCAAAATGATTCCTTCTCCACAAATTTGTATATAAGGATATGTGGAGCTCATTCTGAAGGAGGATTTTTGGAGAGTTCAAGTCAGTTAGTCAGTCCGAGTCTTTCTAAAGCTCCCTTTTGTTTGAGCTTTTGAGTCATTCTGTGTATATGCAATTCTGCATAAGTCTGTAAGTGTGTTGTGTGAGCGAGTAAGAGAATTCTGCTCTGAGCATCCTTCTCATTATTGTATACCCTGGCATCAGAGCTTCAAGCTCTCTATTTTTAATATAAATACTTTTGCAAGCGTATTATGTTCTATGAATATTGTCTCTGAATTATGCGTATGTTATGATTCTCGATTCTACTTGCCTGTAATTGCAATCTGTGTTCCTTGAACGATTCTTTGCTGAAGTTCTCTCGAGAATATAGATATAGTTCTCTCACCCTGGAGATAAGGTTCTTGGAAGATAGCTTTGTTGAGGTTCTCTTAGGTCCCGAATAACACCGGTAGTAAGTCTCGCTAGGCAAGGAGGCCGCTAAGGGTAGTTGTAGGTGTTGAGTTGTTTGAAGGTTCGCTAGGAGTTACTAGATGGTTCACATAAGGCCAGAGGTGGGGTTCACATAAGGATCTTCTTGGGGTTCACTAGGAGAGCTGGATTGTTTCTTTAGAAAGTAGCAAGAAACATAAGGTCAAGTAGCAGAAGGGGACAGACGCACGAGACAAACAATCTTCAAGCTTCATTCTCCGATGGAGGAATCCCCTGATTATAAAATGGTAGATGCATATCAAGGAATATGGTTCTCAAATCATTTAATGTGACATTTAAAATTGGATATGCCACAATAGCCATTTTATGGTGCCCATATATTACATGATCGGCTTGAAACATGGGATTCGACTCCACCTTATATATTCCACACCATATTTTATTGCATATTATATGCCACATTAATATATATGGTGTGACCCATATATTATAAGGATTAAATTCTATCCATTTTCAAAAGGCAATGAATTTGGGTTGTTATTATATGGTTGAAAATAAACCATATATTAATGTATTTTAATCCATTTAAAGTGGATTTAAGCCCCTTTTTGCCCACTAAAGTAGAATTGGACATTATTTAAGGATATTTTGGGATATAGTTTGGATATTAGCCATTTAAAATGGATCTTATCCTATGAAAGTGGATCTAGTGTCAATTTAGTTATGACCCTTTTGCTATATAAGTAAGGGTATTTTTCCAATGTAAGAGGGAATTTTTGTAAAGGTTATTGAGCCCCTTTGAGAGAATAGCATATTTGTTTATGGAAATCATGTATGTAGCAAATTAGAGAGATTTTTCAACAGATTGAAAGCTTCTTATTGATGTAATGAGTATTTGGAGAGAGAAATAAAACGGTCATCACTGGAAGTGGGACTCAAAGATGTAGCAATCAATGGGTGAACTATGTTAACAATCGTGTCTACTTCTCTCTTGTTTATTTCTACTGCTATTCTCCTTATTCTACAATTTCTAGTCTTCTTTAAATTCCGCACTTCATAATTGTTATTCCAAAACAATTTGTAAAGTTTATGTGTTTCACATTCTTATTGATCCAATGGATAAAGTACATAAACTTAACTTGCAAAGTTTTCCAGTAAAACCTTCTCAAATTCAAATCACACTATTTTCCAATTTATAAGATTAATTTTTTGTGTGTTTGATTTCCCTTCTTTCCGTAATTTTCTTTTTCTTGACAAACTTGTTGCATTATTCCCACTCAAGCTAACATGGCCAAACATTGGAATATTGGGAGAGATGAAAGATTTGATTTTATAAGTACAACTCAATTGTTGGTTTCAACCACTGGGATCCCCATTGCTAGAATTTGGAGTTATTTTTTTAATGAAACTATGCCAAGACTGTGCCATTGGGTTTCTCAAGGAGATAGACATTCCAAGTGATCCAGGTGGATATTGGTGGCCACCCACATGTTCCAACTAGCTCCTCTTGATAGTTTTAGTTCAACACATTCTTCTATAATTCTTTGTAATTGTGGGTTCTACACTTCCGAGATTGTCTGAATCCCTACACAAGTTCCATGTGGATATTTTTGGCCACCCA
>JZKD02S1672722.1:45509-64218 GCA_000966675.3 Picea glauca
CATATTCAACAGGTTTTGAGCACTCTACAACTACACAAGTTGTATGCCAACTTGGAAAAATGCTCCTTTGGAATGAAAAGGGTCCAATACTTGAGCTACATTGTTTATGAGCATGGGGCACATGTGGATCCAACTAAGATCCAAGTGATCTATGACTGGCTATCCTCGACCACACTAACCCAGCTTCGAAGCTTCTTGGGGCTTGCCAACTTCTACCGATGGTTCGTGTTGGGATTCTACCATATTGCATGGGCCCTCAACCAAGTGACCAAGGGAGATGGTCGAGAAAATTTCACGCGGAGGAAGGCACAACAACGAGCATTTGATGATCTAAAGCATCGCTTATGCTCAACTCCACTACTCTCCTTACCTGATCTGCAACAACCATTTGATATTGAGACTGATGCATCCGACTATGTTGTAGGTGAAGTTCTCACTCATCATGGACATCCGGTAGCATACCATAGTGAGACACTCTCAGATACTATAAAGAAATACCCCACTTATGAAAAGAAAATGTATTCCATTGTACAAGCCTATCGTCAATGGAAACATTACATTCTAGGATAGGAGACAATCATCCACAATGATCATAAGCCTTTGCAGTTCATACATACATAGGGGAAGTTGTAGAACGACCATCATCAGAAGCGATCCACTTACCTGCAGTAGTTCCATCTAGACATCAATTATAAGGAAGGGAGCACAAATCATGTCACTGACTGCCTCAGTCAACCTCCTGTGGTTGCACTCACCATCATGCTCCATTCCTATGGGCATGAGGCATATGAGTTGCCCCAAATTTATTAGCAAGATCTAAACTTCACCACCACCTATCATTTCTTAGGTACAGGCATGAATGTCACCGATTTTCACATTTAGGACGAAATGTTATTCCATCTGGGCCATCTCTGTGTTCCTGCAAGTGAGCGTGCAAAGCTGATTTGGGAGGCTGACTACAGTTGGATGGCAGGACATTTTAGCGTGGAGAAAAATGTGGTCTTTCTATAAAAAATATTTTATTGGCCAAAACTTCGACAATACGTCAGCAAGTATATCATATCTTTCTCTACTTGTCTCGTTGCCAAGCCATCCATCAAGAAGAAAGGATTATAAACCCCTCTTCCTACTCCAGAGAGGCCTTGGGAATCCATCTCGATGGATTACATGTATTTCCTTCTGTCCACCAAGAAAGGAAATGATTGTGTATTTGTGGTGGTTGATCGGTTTTTGAATATGGCCATTCTCAGGGCCTGTAAGAAGAGCATCACAACAACATATACTTCCAAGTTTTTCAAAACAGTGTGGGTTCATTTTGGGATACCACATACCATAAAATCTGATCAAGACAACAGGTTCCTTGGCAGATTTTGGTCGAGTATCTGATCACTATTGGACACCAAGCTCACTAAATCCACTTCCTTCCACCCTCAAACTGATGGCCAAACATAGATCATCAATCGGATGATTCTGCACATCATGCACATGTATAAATCTAAGCATTCATGTACATGGGATGAGCATCTTCCCTATTTTCAACAGAGCTACAATAGGGATCTTGATGCATACCCCCCTTCTCCCCTAAGGGCTGTGCGACCTCCCAATCTAGGATCGATCAAGAAACTGAGTCTGATTGACTCTTTGTCCCCTTAGGAACCTCAATTAACTGAATAGGCCCCCTTCTTATTAAGGTGCAAGTTCTATGGAACCCACGGTCTTCTCCTTAACACTTTAAATCTTCAACGTAATTTAGACGCTATCTCTCCTGGCTAAGCCCCTCCCTTTATGTGACTAAGGCTATGACTGGTCGCCTAATTGGAAGGCTTGTCGTGACTTTGCGTATCGGGTCTTTACATTCGAGTCACTAGGACTCTCCCAACTCCCGAAATCCTGACAGGAGCCTAGTGCATGCTAGCCCCTCTATTCCCCTTTGTCGATGTGACCCTTCGCTATGACCATGGGCCAATGTTTTGAGCGCTTCGCGATTTCGTGTTTCGCGAGTTCGCACTTTGCGAATCATCTCCCTGGACAATCAATGATCCAGATCTCTCCTCGATTCGACGACTCATATTGAATCGCTATTTCACGTTTCGTGAGTTCTCATAGCTCTTACCTCTGATTTCCTGAGTCACGAACTCCTGACAAGACCATATCTATGGTTCATATCCCTCCTTCGATCAACGACTGTGATCAAATCATGATTTTGTGAGTTCTTGTAACTCTGCCTTTGACTTCTTTAAGTCACGAGTCAGCGAAATGTTGATCTCTCGCCACGTTTTCTCCTTCACAATGGAAGACTCCGATGATTTTGGGGTTTCGTAAGTCTGATTCTTTTGTACACTTTCAAAGCTTTAAGGTCAATGCACTTTACCTTGATCGGAGGACTATGATCCTTTCACGTGCAGATTGGATGGCTAAGATCCTTTCTATGGCTCTCAGATCAAATAACTGAGAGCTTTTCTTTGTGCTTAGATCAGACGACTAAGATATTTTCCTTTGTGCTCACTCCTCGTTGTCTATATGTTGGTTGGACGATCCAGATCTTTTCCCTTGAGCTTATGCTTTCTTCTAACTTAGAATATTTTTCGAAAGATTTAAAGTCTTCGACCTTTATCCTTCCCGCGAGTCTATTTCCTTGGATCTCATCCACACTTCTTGTAAATTTTTGTCCCTTCTGAGCTTGATATCCTCGAAGATTTTGATCTCCCAAGCACTTCTTTATTTTGCGGGAAATTCGTCAAACTCAGATCCAAAGATTCTTGAAAAGAATTATTTCCTGCCTTCCTGATGTTCCTCTGTTATTGTCCTTTGACTTCTTTACAGAGTTGCTTCGACTCTTTGTCAAATTCCAGACCTTTGCACTCTTTGCAATAGATCTTTACAAAAGATTTTATTTCTTGCGACAACTGTGCACAACTTATGGTAGTCACTTTACACTTCTTGTGAATAAACCTTACGCTATTTCTTCTGATCTTCCAAGTCGAGACAGACTCTATCAACGCACTCCTTGCAGGCTGAATTCTAGATCTGTGCACTCCTTGGAGCAGATTCTTACGCAAGATTTGGATTCTTGTGGATGACTGTGCACTCCTTGTAGTAGTCACTTTTCACTCCTTTCAAAGGAAATATTATGCTATTTCTTCTGAGCTTTACGAGTCGAAACAGACCCTGTCAACGCACTCCTTGCGGACTGTGTGCACACCTTGCACCGGCTCACGAAGAAGAGTGATTTAAATTTTATGCAAGCATTTCAAAGTTACATACTCGTTGCAAGATTCATTCATTCTTGAAAATATTGACAACAACAATAGGGAAAATACAAACAACACAGCCTCACACATTTAGATCAATTTTCCTCTGTTATCTTCATTCAATCAAGAAAATGGTTACAGCTAAAATCAAACAACAACTAATGCTTAGAAACTTCTACTTGCTCACAACTCTTGTAACCCCCTTTAGGGCGTACAAAACTTCTCTTTATACAAAAGAAACAAACTAACTGCTACCTAATTGTGGTTACATCGAGACTAGGGTTAAACTCCCAGGTCAAGCGTGATCATTTTTGTCTACGCGCGTGATGTTTCCTTTTTTTGTTTCTATCAGCTGCCAAAGATCTGCAATACTAGATCGCGTTCGAGGTTCTGAATTGGTCCTCAAGTGTTGAGTTTCTCTACCACATGTACTTGTTGATGATTCTCCTGCATCATACTCCCCTGGGAAAAATTTCATGGACTCATGTTCATGAGCTCCTGCACTGAATTTCCATGCTTCTGGATATCATATTCACTCTCCCAACTAGCATCTTCTATTGGGTGTCCCTTCCACTTGACCAGATATTCAAAATAGGTCTTCCTCCTGGTCTTCTTACCAATCCTCTAATCAACGACCTTTTTCATCTATGGTTTTTCTGCTATAGGCATTTGTTTCTCCCACTGAATCTTCTCTTTCTTTGCTGATCCATTTGCGTCGTCCTTCCCGTAAGATATAGGTCTGAAACGTTGAATATTGGAAATATGCCCACATCATCTGACATCTCAATCTCATAGGAATTTGCATCAAACTTCCTCAATAAGTTTCCCAAACTTCTGTTTACCACCTCAGTCTGTCTATTTGTCTAAGGGTGATAAGTTGAGTTGAAGGACAAATCTGTCCCCAGCTTCTTCCACCGTGTTCTCTGAAAATGACCAATAATTTTTGTGTCTCTGTCTGTGACAATGCTTCTGGGTAGGCCGTGAAGTCTCACAACTTCCTTAAAGAATAGATTTGCAACATGTGTTGCATCACTAGTCTTCTGGCATGGGATAAAGTGTGCCATCTTTGATAATCTATCCACCACCACAAATATAGGATCACATTCTCTTTGCGTTCTTGCTAGTCCCACCACAAAAACCATCCTTTCAATAATTGATTTCCCTTGAACAACAATCCCTCTTGAATCATATACCTCATGGCTAGGAAAATCATGAGCTCTTGCTCATGGCTCCCTCTTCTATGTTGTTGAAATCCTCCAGGGTCCCATACTTTTGATGCTATTGTCATATCTTCTCTGTTTCTATGGCAGGTCATCCTCTATTCAACCTCCTCCTACTGACAGGTTCTTGTGCTGACCCCAACATCAAACTTCTGATTTCTTCGATCATCTTGTCCAGTTGTTCAAGTGGTCGGTCCTTGTTTTGCAGACTGCTCTGTTGCACTTCTTCCTTGTCAATGGTTAGATCAACCTGATCTCCCTTGATGCCTTCATCTCCTGTGGCCTTAGCTTGCCATCCTACCGCAAACTCCATTTTTGAAGTCTCACAACTAAGCTTATGCTTAGCTTCTTCCTTTGACAGATCAACTTCTGTCATCTCCTCTGATTTTGGTTCAACTCCAACTTCTTCCAGCTTCTCCCCAGGCTAGTATACTCCTTTACCTTTTTCCAAATTGATCTGTTGGATATGACTTCTCTGCATATCTATCCTCCTCCCCAGGGATTCCAATTCCTCATACAACTCAAAAAAATCTATGTTGTTCGTCTCTTCTTCTGCTGCAGTATCCAATGTTGTAGTTATCTCCCTTTTAGCTTCCTGGCTGAAAATTTTGAGAAATTCTATTGAATGTTCTCCTCCTGAAATCTGCATGACTGTCTCCTGGAAGCCATCCCCTGGGTTTGGATCATTCAACCAATCCCCCATCATCTTCATCTCTCGCTCCCATTGAGTGAGAAATTCATCTAAACTCTCTTTTTTTTTGTTGAGGCAGACATCAATATCTTCTCCTTCTCCTCATCTTTGACAGTCCTTGTTGGCTGTCTTTCTTCTACTGTACCTACATCACAGACATGGTTATCTTTAAAATCATTCGGCCCCATGGCCTCCTTCTCGAATTCTTGTTGCACTACCTCCTCATGTGCAACTCTTGCATTAGTCTCTGCTGGACTATTTGGCAGGAATATTTGAATTCCCCCAACGATCAGAACAAACCTCTGATCCTCCTTCACTATGATGGGAGTATTTAACTTATCATCGTCTTCATTCACATGGTCTGCAAACCCACATGAATCTTCATTTATCAACACTCCTTTTTGTTATGAACTCTTAGATGAGTTCATATCTTTTCCCTTGCCCACCTGGCACTTTGGGATTCCTCCTCTGCCCACCTGGTAGTCTATGAGATCCAATGATCCCCCTTCATTTCCCACCTAACAACTTGAACTTCCATCACTACCCTCCTAGCAGGCTATGAGATCATCCAATTATCTCCTTTTATTGCCCACCTGACAACTTGAAAGTTCACTTCTTCCCTCCTGGCAGTTTATGAGACTTGTAACTGATCTCCCTTCCTCATCACTGAGGGTTTCTTAGACTTCTGGCTCACAGATGAAAACCATCTCTTCCTTTGTTTCACTAAGGTTTTAAGCATACCTTAGCCACTTCCTCAATTCTTGTTGATGTTTTTTGGACAACAACCTTCGGACATGCCATTTGTCTTTCCTCTTCAAAGGCCATTCATATGTCAAACATGTCTTTTTCTCTAGCTGTATCTTCAATGTCAGATGTTCCATTATCTCTCTTATCTCAGTGAGTTCCTCATCAATTTATGCTTTACTTTTCTTTTGGTGGTCTCCTCTTTGACCATGCTCATGGCCTTCAGTAGCCATCTTTTCTATCTTCAACCCTCCTGACTATCTACCATTTGTTGCACACCATGCAACCATATTTACAGACTATCAATAATCTTTCTTCCTTCACCTGTTGTCCACAAGTGAACTTCAACTTCTTCTACCATTTGATGTCATTAGATTATCACTGTTTTCCTTTCCACCTTTGCCTACAATCTGCAAGCATAATCCAATTCTTGACACTACTTGTCGTAGTCATACTGTCTTTTCTATCTCCTTCGCCTGAAATATACAGACGAAATCCACTCTGATACCTCTTTATGGTATGAGACTATCTCCTTTATCTCTTTTCCTCTTTCTCTTTCGCCTGAAATCTACAGACAAAAATTTCAGCTATGATACCACTTGATGCACACCCCCCTTCTCCCCTAAAGGCTGCATGACCTCCCGGTCTAGGATCAATCAAGAAACTGAGTCTGATTGACTCTTTGTCCCCTCAGGAACCTCAATTAACTGAATATTCCCCCTTCTTCTTAAAGCGCGGGTTCTATGGAACTCGCAGGCTTCTCCTTAATGCATTAAAGCTTCAGCGTAATTTATACGCTAGCTCTCTTGGTTAAGCCCCTCCCTTTATGTGACTAAGGCTATGACCAGTCGCCCAATTGAAAGGCACGTCATGACTTCACGTATTGGGTCTTTACATGCAAGTTACTCTGACTCTCCCGACTCCCAAAATCTCGATAAGAGCCTCGCACATGCTAGCCCCTCTATTCCCCTTCCCCGATGTGACCCTAAGCTATGACCGTGGTCCAATCTTTCGAGCACTTCACGAGTTCACACTTTGTGAATCGTCTCCCTGGACAATCAACGGTCCAGATCTCTCCTTGATCGAACAACTCAAAGCGAGTCGTGATTTTTCTTTTTGCGAGTTCTCAGAACTCTTTCTTCTGATTTCCCAAGTCACAAACTCCCGAAAAGACCAGATCTACGGTTCAACTACCTCCTTCGATCAACAACTATGATCAAATCGTGATCTCGCAAGTTCTTGTAACACTGCCTTTGACTTATTTAAGTCACAAGTCAATGAAATGTTGATCTCTCACCATGTGTCCTCCTTGACAATGGATGACTCCGATGATTTTGTGGTTTCATAAGTCCGATTCTCTTGTACACTTTCAAAGCTTTAAGGTTAGTGCACTTTACCTTGATCGGATGAATACAATCCTTTTGCGTGAAGATTGGATGGCTAAGATCCTTTCTCTGGCTCTCAGATCGAACAGCTGAGATCATTTCTTTGTGCTTAGATCAGACGGCTGAGATCTTTTCCTTTTCGCTCACTCCTCGTTGTTTGGACATTGATCAGACGATTCAGATCTTTTCCCTTGAGCTTACACTTTATTCTAACTTAGAATATTTTTTGAAAGATTTAAAGGCTTCAAACTTTATCCTTCCTGTGAGTCCATTTCCTTGGATCTCGTCCACACTTCTTGTAAAGTGTTATCCCTTCTGATTTTGATCTCCTCAAAGGTTTTGATCTCCCAAGCACTTCTTTCTTTTCCAGGAATTTGTCAAAATCAGATCCAAAGATTCTTGAAAAGAATTCTTTCCTGCCTTCCTAGCATTCCTCTGTTATTGTCCTTCGACTTCTTTACAGATTTTCTTCGCCTCTTCATCGAATTCCAAACCTGTGCACTCTTTGCAACCGATCTTTACACAATATTTGAGTTCTTGTGACGACTGTGCACACCTTGCAGCAGTCCCCTTACACTTCTTGTGAAGAAAACTTACGTTGTTTCTTCTGAGCTTCCGAGTCAAGACAGACTCTGTTAAAAAACTCCTTGCGGACTGAATTCTAGATCTGTGCACTTCTTGCAGCAGATTCTTATGCAAGA
Source organism: Picea glauca (assembly GCA_000966675.3). NCBI lineage: Eukaryota > Viridiplantae > Streptophyta > Pinopsida > Pinales > Pinaceae > Picea > Picea glauca. The sequence continues at coordinate 53,502 of JZKD02S1672722.1, forward strand.
TATGAATTCTTGCGGACGACTGTGCACTCCTTGCAACAATCACTTTGCACTCCTTGCAAAGGAAATCTTACACTATTTCTTCTAATCTTTACGAGATGAAACAGACCCTGTCAATGCACTCCTTGTGGACTGTGTGCACACCTTGCATCGGCTCACGAAGAAGAGCGATTTAAATTTTATGCAAGAATTTCAAAGTTACATACACTTGTTGCAAGATTCATTCATTCTTGAAAATATTGACAACAACAACAAGGAAAATACAAACAACACAGCCTCACACATTTAGATCAATTTTCCTATGTTATCTTCATTCAATCAAGAAAATGGTTACAACTAAAATAAAACAACAACTAATGCTCATAAAATTCTACTTGCTCACAACTCTCGTAACCCCCTTTAGGGCATACAAAACCTCTCTTTAAATAAAAGAAACAAACTAAATGCTACCTAATTGCGGTTACATAGAGACTAGGGTTAAACTCCCAGGTCACACATGTTCATTTTTGTCTATACACGTGATCTTTCCTTTTTCTATTTCTATCAGTTGCCAAAGATCTGTAGTATCGGCTCACGTTCGAGGTTCTGAATTGGTCCTCAGGTGTTGAGTTGTCATGCCACCTGTACTTGCTGACGATGCTCCTGCATCAACTCTCCATAGCTCCACTAGCCATAGCCCCTTTCAGGTGGGGATGGGATTCCAACCCTTGCATCCCATTGATGTTGCACTACCTCTTGCAACAACACAGACATATTCTTTCCATGTTGAGTCTGAGGCCGACAAAGCCACCAGATTCATTGAGCGGATTTAACACATCTTCCAACAGGTCCATGAGATTTTGCAGAAAGACAATGCTAAGTACAAGAAGCTCCATGATAAACATTGGGTACCACACAAGTTTCAGGTGGGAGACAAGTTCTATTACATTTTATGAAAGAGCACCTTACATGACCCCATCGGAAACTCCGCCCACTTCGCTATGGGCCTTACATTATCACCAAGGTTGTGGGTAGTAATGTTTTATGAGCTCAACACTCCACGCTTCCTTGGCTTTCACCCAGTGTTCAATGTGAACCTCCTTCAGCCATATTTCCACCATTATTGGACACCTTAGAGATCGTAGAGCAACTGACACCAACAAAGATCAACCCTGACTGCATGGAACAGGCATCCACTAATTAGATAGTGGACACACAGGTCAAGGGAATTCACTAGCAAAGGATCCAACTTTATCGGTTTGTCAAGGTAGAGAAACTCCTACATGAAGGCAAGTGGCTCACCCAGGGCCAATGATCCAGGTGGATATTGGTGGCCACCCACCTATTCCCACCGGCTCCTTGTGTCTATTTTTTATTCAGGACGTCTTTTTGTACTGCTTTATAATTGTGAGTTCTACACTTCTGGGGTTGTCTTAAGACTCACACATTCTGTAGGTGGATACAGGTGGCCTCTCGCCTAATCCAACTGAATTATTTTGTATGTTTTCATGTCAACACATCTTGTTGTACTTCCAGGGTTTTTTTGGGGCCCTAAACATTGTTTTTTTTCACTCGCCACAGTCATACTGTAGACTGATTTAGATTTTGATGGCAGAATGTGTAGTTATCTAAAAGAAATTTCCAACAAGCTATAACGCACCTAAAACAGAGGTCGTATGCAAAATTTATGACCCTAGGAAGTTGAGGTACCAAATGACACCAACTTACCCATAGGGCCCACATGACTTTTGGTGTTTCACCTTCTAGGGTTAGGTTTTTGGATGTCTAGGGTTTTGGAATTCATGAGTAATATGAAAAGGGCATCTGGAGCCTCATTGTAATCAATTCTTTTTAGACGGATGTGTGTAGTAGCCACATCACTTCTCATAGATAGCTACCACCATTTGAGCAAGTTTCAGTTCTACAGTTTTACAATTTCAACCTATTTCATTATTTAATAGAAGATATTGTTCACTAGATATTTGTGTTATTCTTCCTATCTCTATGTTTATTGTATTCAGTTTGTTAATCAGTTTGTTCTTCTCCTAAATTCGTATCAGTGGTATCAGAGTGGTCTTCTCTTCATTTATTTGTCTTCGTGCATGTCCTCAACAAGGTTTGGGTACAAGAAGTTGGGACTCGAACCAATCGATCCATTACCAGATTGGTCGTGCCGAGCCCGAAAAAAACCCATGGTAGATGAAAAGAAAGATGATGGAGCAAGAGATCCTATTAAAATGTTTCTCAAGGAATCCCTCACATGAAAAAGGAATGAAATGATGGACAACTTCACGCAGATCCTTCGACGGTTTCCCACTGGAGAAGCATCTTCATCAAGTGACCATGCAACCCCCTTCAAGGTACAAGTAAATTTTGATATTCCATTATTTGAAGGACTGATAGATGCAGATATTGTAGATAAATGGTTGAATCTGCTCGAAGGATATTTTTCGGTCCACAATTTTTTCGATAGGGAAAATATCACTTTTTCACTCCTCAAGGTCGTTCCCCATGTTAAAGACTGGTGGGATACTTACTCTGAGAAAAGGATCGTGGAGGAATTTTCAATTTTTTTGGTACCCCATACATGGAATTCCTTCCGGGATGCCATTAAAGAACAATACTACCTTGTTGGAAGCTACAAGGACCAGTACACCCCATGGAACACCCTACTTCAAGAAAGGGACTAGACCATACCAGACTTCACCAATATTTTCCATACCCTACACACCAAATTGGGTATCAAATATTTTGAGTGTCATCTAGTGCTCAAATACCACACCTGTTTTCATAGATACATTCAAACAGAAATGGAGTTCCTGGACATAGCCTCATTGGGCACAACTTATAGATACGTCGTCAAGATCGATCAGAAATTTAAGCAGAAACGACGAGAGTCTAGATCTGCAAACCCCTCACAGTCGAAGAAGGGAAAAGGAAACCCCAACCCACATAGCAAGGGACCAAGTCAAGATGGTCACCCTCAGGACAATCCAGCCAAGCCACAACACAATAAGGGAAACGAGAAGATGAAGAAGGACACGCGAAAATGGTGTGAGTACCCTAAAATTATTTGGCACAACACCAATGAATGTCACTCCAAGTAGTCCCTCGTGGCCGAGTTAAAGGCTTCTGATTCAAAGGTCGATTCTGATTCCAAGTCAAATCTTGAAGGAGGGAAGTAGATTGTCGACGTTGAACCTAGTGCCACGGTCGCTACCACCAAAGTCCGGCCAAGAGAACTAGAAGAACCAAAGGAAGGGGAACGCCTCTTTCACTCACAGATGTGGGTCAAGGGGGTTCTGATTCATTTCATTGTTGACAACGGTATTCAGATGAGCCTGATATCAGTAAGGTCATCAAGCGACTGAACCTACCAATGACACCACACTCACATCCCTACACCATCGCCTGGCTTCATCAAGGAAGAGATCTCTATGTCAACCAATAGTGTCATATGCCCTATGACATCAAGCCTTTCAAAGATGAGGTATTGTGTGATATTTCTCCCCTTGAAGTTCATGATGTTATTTTAGGACAACCATATTTGTGAAAGCGTCATGTTGTGTATGAGTCTAGACCCCGTAGTGTTATTATTAATAATTTGGGTAGACAATTGTACAGGATGCCAGAGGTGGCACCGCCTACTGTTATTTCTTTAATCTTTGCTAAGAAATGCAGTAAGGTCATTTCACAGACCGGGAAGTTCATCTTCTTTGTGATCAATGCTCACAGTAAGAAAAAGGTCACTGCCACATCTGTGGCCTCCACACAACACCTCTATTTGCAGCAAAATCAAGTGGACAGGATCGTGGAAGGATACAGAGACATATTCACCTCACCTACAAGGGTACTGACACACTGCCAATTCAAGCATCAAATTGATCTGACCCCCGATGCACCTCTACCTAATGGACCAATCTATTGACGCTCGTTGATGGAGAATGATGAAACCAGGTGTCAAATCCAAGAGCTTCTTCAAAAGGTTCACATCAAACCCATATCCTCCCCTTGTGGAAGCCCAATTGTACTGGTGAAGAAGAAGGATGGGACTTAGCGACTATGCATTGATTACAAAGCCTTAAAAAAAATCACAGTCAGGAATCGCTACCCCATTCATAGGATTGATGACCTTCTTGACCAACTCAAGGGGGATAATTTCTTCAGCAAGATTGACCTGAAATCTAGCTACCACTAGGTTCCCATCGAACCAAGTGATGTTTGTAAGACAACCTTCAAGTCTAAACAAGGTCTCTACGAATGGCTAGTCATGCCCTTTGGCTTAACAGATGCACTAGCCACTTTCATGAGGTTAATGGATGATGTATTGAGACCCTTCACCAACTCCTTTGTGGTAGTATATTTGGATGACATCCTCATCTTCAACAGAACGTGGGAGGATCACATGCGGCATATTCAACAGGTTTTGATCACTCTATGACAACACAAGCTTTATGCCAACCTGGAAAAATGATCTTTTGGCATGAACATGGTCCAATACCTGGGCTACATTTTTAATGAGCATGGGGTACATGTTGATCCAGCTAAGATCCAAGTCATCTGTGACTGGACAACCCTGACCACACTGACCAATATTTGGAGATTTTTGGGACTAACCAATTTCTATCGACGATTCGTGTTGGGATTCTCCCATATTGCATGGTCCCTCAGCTAGGTTACCAAGGGCGGTGGTAGGGCCAAGTTCATGTGGGGGAAGGAGAAACAATGAGCACTCGATGATATGAATCATAGTTTGTGCTCAGCTCCAGTACTCTACTTTCCCGATCTGCAACAACCATTCGAGATTGAGCCTGATGCATCTGACTATGTTGTGGGCACAATTCTCACTCAACATGTGCATCTAGTGGCATACCATAGTGAGACACTCTCTGATACTTTCCGGAAATACCCCACCTATGACAAGGAAATGTATTCAAATGTACAAGCCTGTCGTCAATGGAAACATTACATTATGTGGAAAGAGACGATCATACACATTGATGACAAGCCTCTGCAGTTCATACAAACACAGGGGAAATTGTAGAATGACCACAATCAGAAGTGGTCCACCTACATGCAGCAGTTCCATCTCAACATCAAGTATAAGACAAGTATCTCCAATCATGTCATTGAATTCCTCAGTCGACCTCATGTGGTTGCACTCACCGCTGTGCTCCATTCCTATGGACATGAAACATCAGAGTGTCCCCAACTTTTGTTAAGGTTTAAGCTATTATTAGAGTTCTTTTCATTTCATTAGATAACAATAGCACAAGATAGGATCATTGAGAAATAAACAATCACAAGAGACACATCATTTATCCTAGGAAACCCTCATGTGGGAGAAAACCCCAAAAAACGTCCTTATTATAGATAGCCAATACAATGCCAAGAGATAACTCGAGCAAATACAGAAAGTCCTCTCCCAAGAATGTGCCTCTCTTTCTCTCTCTCTCTTCTCCAACTGTAGGTCTGAAACTTGTCTCTCAAATGAACAAGTGTGTGTGTGTCTAAGTGAGGCACTAGACTCCTTATTTATACAATTCTGGCACGTGTGGAAGTGTCTCTTCACTGGCAGGGCCGACTTCTTCTTCTGGGTGGTTATAACCACCTTTAATATCTTTAGTATATTCTGGGGCTGACTTATTATTCTTCCTATTACAATTACACTTTAACCAATCCGCATAAGGGGATTTTATCTTTTACAATAGCTGACATGATCAATCCGCAATAGGGGATTAATCCAATGAATAATACCACAATAATAATTAGAATACACTTTTCAATTACATTATTTCAACACTCCGCCTTAAACAGAAGGGTATTCTACAACAACATCAGGCGAGAGAGAGGAATGCATCATCAACAACATCAAGTGGGTGAGAGGACAACATCATCAATATCATCTTGGAACATTGACTGACGTATCTATAAATCATCGGAAGTTTTTCTCATCGGAAACATCGTCATTCTCAGTGGAATGAAATCATCATCTGCATCAATATGGATTAGTATAAAACTAATACATCATCATCACAGTAGGAGGCTGGTCACATCATCGCAGCACGAGGCTGGATCATCATCACAGCATGAGGCTGACACACTACACAACAATTAAGCTAGAATCACAATACTAGACCTGCTTTACATCATAGCCATTAAGCTAGAAGCACAGTACTAGGTTGGATTTACGTCACAACAATTAAGCTGGAAGCACAATACTCGGCTTTCATTTCGTCACAAAAATTAAGCTGGAAGCACAATACTCAGCTTGGTTTTCATCACAACAACTAAGTTGGAAGAACAATACTCAGCTTGCTTTTCGTCACAACAATTAATATGGAAGCACAATACTCATCTTTCTTTTCGTCACAACAATTAAGATTGAAGCACAATACTCAGCTTGCTTTTTGTCACAACAATTAAGCTGGAAGCATGGTACTAGACTGGCTTTATGTCACAGCAATTAAGCTGGAAGCACAGTGCTAGGCATATCTCAACATAGCAACTAGACTGGATTTACGTCATCGCGATTAAGCTGGAAGCACAGTACTAGATATATTTCAACACAACACTACTCCCCCTTTCGAGGGAGGTCCTTTCGGACTATACCAAGCTTATCTCAAAAGTGCTCAAAATTTACATGAGATAGAGGCTTGGTAATCACATTGACCACCTGTTCATCTGTGCTAACATATTGGAGCTTTATGGCTCCACTCTGCACCATGTCATGGATGTAATGATACTGTATCTCTATGTCTTTCGACTGCATACTTCCCTTGGTTAAGGAATATTCTCTCTAGGCTCTGCCATACTTCAAGACCTAAGAAATAATGCATTAGGCCAAGGTCTTTCATCTCAAATTCTGAGGCGAGATTCTTCTTACATTCGATGATGATATTTTCTTCTCTAGTTAAGAATAAGTCATCCACATACAACAACAATATCACTGACTCATCATTCATAACCTTGAAGTAGAGGTTATAATCTTCTTTACTCTTGGTAAATCCCAAGCTCGTCAGAAAGCTATCTATCCTGCCATACCAAGCTCTAGGAGCTTGCTTCAATCCGTACAGAGCCTTCTTCAACTTGCAGACATGAGACTTCCTGTCTTCAAATTCAAATCCTTGAGGTTGCTCTATATACACTTCTTCTTCGATGAAACCATTTAGGAAAGTTGTCTTTACGTCCATCTGGTGTAATTTCCACTTCATCATAGCTGCAAGGGATATGATGGTTCTGATCGAAGTGTATCTGGCTATAGGAGTGAATGTCTCTTCATAGTCAATTCCTTCCTTTTGAGAAAATCCACGAGCGACAAGTCTTGTTTTATACTTCTCAATACTTCCATCAACAACATGTTTTATTTTGAAGAGCCATTTGGAAGATACCACATCCTTACTCTTCGGTCTGGGAACTATTTCCCATACATCATTCTTTATTATGGATTGGTATTCCTCTGTCATGGCATCTGCCCATTCTTTCTTTTAAATGGATTCTTCAAAGCAAGTAGGCTTCTTTTCTAGGAGATCACACATCAAAGCCATATAACTGGAGAATGGCTTAGGTCTCTTCACCTGTATCGTGGTTCCTTAGGGAACCCCATACTTCTCTCCATCTTGAATAAGCTCTCTAGCCCAAGATGGATTTCTCTTATGGGAGATCATCATCCGAGGAGGTTCTTGAAATTCTACTATGTCATGATCTTCTAGAATTTTCTCATCAAGGGAAGTTACGACTTCCCTCACTGGTTCTACAGCTCTGGGAACTACAGGTTCTTCTTCATATACTTCTTCAAGCTAGCATATTATCAATTTCTTGAGCGCTGCATCTTCATCAAAAGTCACATCCCTGCTGATCTCAATGTGATGGTGACCTGGTACATAAATCCTAAAGGCCTTGGAGACCTCACAGTATCCCACAAATATTCCCTTCTTTCCCTAGGGTTCCATCTTGTTTCTCTTCTCTTTTTGAATATGTATAAATACTGGGCAACGAAATATTTTGAGATGGCTTACCTCTGGATTCTTTCTGGTGAACATCTCTTTCGGGGTATTGAACCCAAGTGCACTATGGGACAATCGGTTTTTCACATATAAGGTTGTCATTGTTGCTTCTTCCCATAAGCACATCGAAAGATCTTGATCGTGGATCATGGTCTTCACTGCTTCCATTATCATTTTGTTCTTTCTTTCTGCTACATCGTTTTGTTGAGGATTGTAGGGAGTGGTGAGATCCCTCTTGATCCCAACATTTTTTTAGAAGTTCACAAACTCTTTTGAGGTGTATTCTTTTCCATTATCTGACCTGAGTATCTTGATCTTTCTTTCGGAAATATTCTCTATCAAGGCTTTGAATTCCTTGAATTTATTGAACACTTCATCTTTTGATTTCAAAAAGTACACCCAGGTCTTACGAGATTAATCATCAATAAAAGATACATAGTATACATAACCACTGATGGAGGATGATGGCATTGGGCCACACACATCTGAATGAATGAGTTCTAGGACTCCTTCTGCTTTGTTGTCTATCTTCGGAAAAGGGTTCTTGATGTTCTTCCCTTGTGCACATCCATTGCACATGCCTTCATGGTCAACCTTGAGTTCTGGTAGACCTGTGACTGCTTTGCATACATATGGTAGCACCTTGTAGTTGATGTGGGCTAATATTCTATGCCAAATTTCACTTCAATTCTCAATGGCGTGGGTCATCGCAGCTTCTGAGTGACCCTTTAGCTTATACAAGCCACCTTCTTATTTTCCAATGATGATTGCTTCTTTTATGGTTTCTCCTTTAGCCCACATAAGAACTTCTCCATCTATAAAGGCAACTCTGAAGCCTTTCTTTTCTAAAGTTGATATGGAGAGTAGGTTCTTTGTCAAACCTGGTACATAAAGTACTCCCTTCATCTTCATTAAATTCCCTGAATTAAGTTTGTAGTTTGATTCTCCCACTCCCTTGATGGGATATTGATAATCATCTCCAAGTGTCACTTTCTGAGAAAACTTATTTTCTGAAATGTAAGAGAGAATATCTCTTTGTCCTATCATGTGCTTGGAGGCACCACTATCAATGAGCCAAGTGTCCTCTCCAGGTGTTACCGATCCTGAGAAGGCCGAGATTAAGACATAGTTTTTAATTTGTTCTCTTAACATCTTTGCGGGTGGCTCTTCATCTTCAGCTGCATGGGCATGGTGCCTCTTATTTTTCCTCTTGTATTCTTCTCATTTTGCTGGAAAATATCTCGCAATATGTCCTATCTTGTCACAATGATAGCATTGGACAGATGAGTAATCTCTTTTCTTTTGTTGTCCTTTCTTCTGGAATCTCTTTGGATGAGATTCTTTATGACTGAATTTGTTTTGGGGGTGAGACTCTTTATGCGTTTCTTTCTAGAAGTAAGATTTATTTCTTCCTCCTTTGGTGTGAGTAGCTAGGGATTGATATTCATCTCTTTCTAGTAAAGTCTCTCGTTTAGCTACTCTTGTTTCTTCTTGAATGCATTCTTCACATAGACCGTCAAAATTTAGTTTCTCTTTTCTGGCACAAATCATTTGGATGAATGCATCCCACGGTGTTGTGAGCCCATTTAGGGACGTCATTATAAATTCGTCTTCATCTATAGTATCTCTGATTTCTTCTAGTTGTTCCTTGAATTGGGATATTCTGGAGAATTATTCTTGGATTGATTCTCCTTTCTGCATCCTTGTATTCTTGAGCTGAGTTCTTAGATTCATCTTCCAGTTTATGTTATTTCCTTCATATATTCTTCTTAGGGCATCAAACATTTCTTTCAAAGTCTTGTTTGATGACACATAAGGGATCAAGTGATCTTTGATTGAATATGCACTGATTCTTTTGGCCCTGATCGTGTCCTTTTGATGCTTTTCTTTGTCTGCAACATCGTCGAGTTTCATCACTTATTCTTTGAAGAATCTTTCTAGGTCATTCTCTTCAAGAATGAGACCAATCCTATACTTCTAGGCACGAAAGTTTTCCACACCTTCCAGCTTGTCAACAAGCTTAGTGCTTGCAGACATATTTTACCTGGAGCTAGGAAAATGTCCAAAAATGAAAATGCTCAAAATCAAATTTTGAACTTATCGGGAGGTGCGCTTGGCTGAGGCAAGTAGCCTGGTGTGTTTGGATATGAGAAAAAACAACTTTTACACCTCCAAACTTGATCTGTGGATTTATGGACTAGTGCTTCTGGTTTTCTAGTACCTCTAGTACTTTGGTACTTCTGGTACTTTGGTTTTCTGGTACTTTTGGTACTTTGTGAAACTAGGGTTTCACTTTCTAGGAGATCTAGCCACTGAAAATTTGCGCTGAGGATGCCAAAGTGATCCTTGAGGAAGGGCGTACTTTTCTAGATGGTTTTAGGGCTGAAATAATTCATCAACAAAAAACCCTAATTTGCATGTACGACAACAATGACGTTTTTCACTTTCTCTTGTGAAAGATGCTCTCTTCAGCTTAGCTCTGATACCATGTTAAGGTTTAAGCTATTATTAAAGTTATTTGCATTTCATTAGATAACAATATCACAAGATGGGATCACTGGGAAATGCACAATCACAAGAGACACGCCATTTATCCTGGGAAACCCTCATGGGGGAGAAAACCCAAAAAAACTTCCTTATTATAGATAGCTAATGCAATGCCAAGAGATAACTCAAGAAAATACAGAAAGTACTCTCCCAAGAATGTGCCTCTCTCTCTCTCTCTCTCTCTCTCT
>JZKD02S1672722.1:81353-97400 GCA_000966675.3 Picea glauca
AGAGGGATACAACCAAACCATCCAATATTTTAATACAAAATTTATTAGGTACTATTGTCTTAAAGACTTCAAAATTTTAACAAAATTCCTCCATGTCTGCACTATTCTATACATTCTAGAGCTAGAGTTGACTACTTGGCTTGTGTATTTCCATACAAACTAACCTAATAATAAAAATCTCTTGTGTAATATCATTTGATTCAAGGAATATTCGGTCCATACCCACTAGGGGTGTTCATCTTGCTACCAACCTTTGAGGAGAAGTTGGTTGAAGATTATTTCCTTGCTTGCATTGTGACTTGATAATCTATGTCTTCTTCCATGGCTACCATTTCATCCATTCCAAAGGAATAAATAGAGAGAACATGGGAGACTAACACTAAAAGGAAAAAACCCTCTAGCAAAGGTTTTTAGTGTTACAAAATTGGAAAAAACCTTCGCGAAAACATTCGTTTTTGGTAGCGGATGTTTTTGCGAAGATTATAACGAAACCTCATTATAACTAAAAAAAGTTGGGTGGGTGGAGGTTGTAGTGGATTTTTTTCTAGTTGGTGCACTTCATGGTCTATATGCACCGATGCATTCTCAAACATAAAGCATCGGTGCCTACATTACACTGAAAGCACCGAGCTAGTCCTAAAATATTGGGGCACTGGAGCATTTATACAAAATAACACATTGATGCTTTAATAAAAACAATGCATCGATGGAATCCCAAACATCGATGCGTTCTATAACTTAAAGCATCGGTTCTTACAATTATAAGAAATCATCGAGGTTGTAAAAAAGAGATTGGGGCACTAGTGCTCTTATAAGTAATAATGCACCTGTGCCTTAATAAGAATAAGGAACCAGACGAATCGATGATACCATCACCAGTGCGTTAAAAAACAAACCCTACCGATGCATGATATTCAAAACGCACCAAGGTGGAAGTGCGATACAAAAGCATCGGTGCGTTTATTAGTTGCACACACCGATAAAGGTTTTTTAATATTATAATTGTTGGTTAAATTAGTATTAAGATCGGTGTTGGTTCCTTGTATATCAACACCGGTGCAAATTTAATTACGACACTGGTGCATTTTATATTGAAACACACACATGTTGTTTATCATTAAACACACTAGTTGTCATTTTCTCTTTTTAGAAACACCAACCCGTGACAGTGCACAATTATTGTTATTTTTTAATTCCATTATTCATAAAAAAATAAATTGACATATATCTTATAATAGTATTCATATAAATTAAATTTTTATTAGTGCATTTGGATATTATGTTTGGATTAATTTGTTATATCATCAGATTTCACATCTCTTCATTATAATATTTAATCATCCATATATTTAATCAACGATGTAACATTTCACAACAACATTGGACAACACAATAGAATAAAATAAACATATTTTATTATATATGAATAATAGGCTCTTTGTCATACAAAATTGATCGACACTTATTGGTAACCCTTTGTCTTTGAATTGGGACACTGTGTCCATTACATTAAACAAAATGTCTAATTTTCACAGACAATTATTTAAAAAAATAAAACAACTTGCATTGATACCCAAATTTATTGATCATCATTCTTCGTTGGAATTGTTGTCAACACTCGAGCTATTCCATGACTTGGGTTATTTGGTGGAATGTTTTGTAGATTGTCTCGGTTGTTTTCCTCTTCTTCAAATGATTCCATTTACAAAAATAAAAATAAAGTGTAATGAGTGTATCTACATTGGTGAGAATAATGAAATTTGAAATAAATAATATACATGAATATAAATTGAAAAGCGACATACCATAGCAAGAATTGAGTCATGAATGATACACATGTTTTCAAAACAAAATCTCATGCCTTCTGTCAACAGTTCCTCTGTTGGCACGTTTCCATACTTTGTTTCCTGCAAGTTTTATACTCCATATTAAATCATAGATTTAATATAAAAGATATTTTTTGTTCCATTAATTATAAAATGAGAGAAGTAAAACAACATAATATACTTACAAGTTCCAAAATTAATTTTTGATATGCTAACATATACTGACAACCCTTACATAACCCAATGTCAATCAATTCTTGTGATGGCTCTTCTTTGTATGTTAGCTCTTGTTTGAATACATTCAAGGGCGGTTGTTGTAAAACAAATTAAAATATTAAAATATAAAAAAATGAAATCTTAAGTTGATGTTATAAGGAAATAACAATTACTCACAAAATTTGTTATCAACCCTTTTCTTCCTTTTCGTCTTGTTTAATGTGTTGCATAGGTTCCATTTTGTTTTCTTTTCTGCAAGAAAATAATTGAAAAATGATATTTAATGCTAAATTGTTTATTTATATGTACCTAATAGAAATTTTCAATGATTTCATACATTTGAAGCACATTCTTGTTGAGATGGCTCCTCCTGTGATGCAATTATGTCCATTTCTTTTACCATCTCATTGTACACTTTTTTGGACATTCCTACTAACATATTTTGGATATCAACTTGTTGATCCTTTAGGATTTTCATAATCTTCTTGAAAAAAGTAACATGACAATAAACTATTTTTATATTGATATGTGAAAAATAAATATAAAAAAATTGATATTAATAAATAAATGGTTTGTAGTAATATATACATATTCTTGGAAAGCATTTTTAGGAATACTACTTTTTGAATGATTATTTTTTGTTGTTGTATGTTTTTTTTATTGCAAGTCTGACGGGTCTCATTGACCATTGCTCTGGAAACACTTCTTGTAGTTTAGATATAACTTGGTTCTTAGAATCATTGGATTGATTTATGTATTGTAAGTGGAAAGTACATCTATACGTTTGTTCCACTATATCCCTCATAGTTTTGTAAAAAAAAATCCCCCTTTCATTAACCTCCATCACCACTCTAGATGAGCTTAATGACCAATTCATCATCATTTACATCTTCTATAATTTTTATTTTCTTAGGATGAAATTTCGTTCCTTCGTTGTTGGTCCCTGTAGAACATTAAACATATGTGAATTAATAGAGTGTTTGAAACATGTTATCTAATATTTTTAAGTATAATATTAATGAAAATTCAAAAAAGAACTCATATTGAATAGAATTTTTTCATTCGCCCAATTCTTCCTTTTGTAATTTTTCCATCAAGCTTTTACGCTCTTCTGCACTTAGATCACAAAGAATCTTATCGAGCTTCCTCATTTTATGGATCTGCAAGACACACACTAACCAATACATATTAATTAAACTTACATATAGTTCAAACATATTGATTTTGTATAGAATTTACACAAATTGTCTTTTTAACATATTAATTTTGTATAGAATTTACAAAGAACTTGCCTTTTTTTCCTTTCTGGATGTGTTATCATTGTGTCAATCAATTTTTTTTTGTTTTTTTTTGCTTGCTAGTTTGTTTGTAACCTACGGGACTAGCCCGTGGCTAATAAATTGAGACTCGGGGGCATCTAAGCCGTCAAAATCACCTTGGGATCACACTTAACATGAGCCACACCAACCCTTGATATGGATGGATTTTTTGTCCCCACAGGTTTCGAACCGGTGACTTTAACATCACGGAGTTCCTTAAAAACACACTTCGTCACTAACTGTCCTACACCTTGGGGACGTCGATCATAATTTTTTTTACTTGAAATATTCTCACACATTTTTTGTCAATATATATCCTGTACCATTCAATACATAAACTATTAAATACATTTTATAAATAAATCACATAATTTTCTGCAAAAAAACATTTATGATGCACTTTCATAATATAAAAGAACTGGTGTGTTCCATATATGAAACACACTGATATCAAAAATAGATTTTTTAAAAAACTATAAATTACAACAGTGTGATATGTATCGTTATCAACACCGCTCCAATAGAAAAATAAATGAAAATAAAAAATACCATAAACAAATAAAATTACACATCGATGAACATATATTTTTAATTATGTTGCAACATTACCAGTGTGTTTTATCCGAAAGCACACCGGTATGTTATATTCAATTAGGCGCATTGTTACTCGAAACAATTTTTGAAAAAATGTGACAGGGCCGAGAGGGTTTGGATCCAATGCATCACATGTCAAACACCTTTTATATGGAAACATAAACCCATTAAATCTAAAATTCCTAAAATCAAAAGTTGTAATTATGAAGTGGTAGAGGGAGTTAAACCCTAAGGTGAAATTTTGCAATCACATAAGTAAGAAGAAGCAAGGATTTAAGGCAAGTATGATTTTTTTTTTTTAATTTTAATTATATCTAAATAGATATACAAATTATAAAACAAATTATTATTAAAATCAACAGTAAAATTTAAAATTTTTACTATGCAAGGTTTTGAGTGAATCACAAAACCCTTCAAATTCTGATTTTTTGAATAATTTTGTTTCTCCAAAAGAGTTTTTAATGAATCACCATATCCTTCAAATTCTGACCTTCTGAATAAGTCTCATGTTCTAAAGTATTGATTTGTTGCTCCATAGTGCTCCCTATAGGTCTCTCTTGCAAATTCCCCCCTGTAAATTTTGGCAAAATAATAAAATATTAAATAACGTAATACCCAAGAAAGATTTTATGAAAATGGTTTTAAATGAATCACCATAACCTTCAAATTTTGATCTTCTGAATAATCTTGTTGTTCCAAAGTATTCTGCTGTGTTGTTCCAAAGTATTCTGTTGCTCCACAGTGCTCTCTGGTATGGCTCTCTTGAAAATATCTCCACTGTAAATTTTGGTAAAATAATGAAACAGTGAATATATTTTTACTATTTAAATGACTTTATGAAATTAGATTTTAAATTCTCGCTCATTTTTCAATTGTAAAAAAACAAAGCCTTGTTTGTTTTTTTTTTTTAAGTTTTTCGAAATCCCAGTGTGTCTATTAATATAACGCACTGATCCATTTTTGTATACAACACACCGGTGCAGTTAAATTTTTTTATTTTTTGTGAACCAATGTGACTCGTAAATAAACACCCTGGTGCTTTATATTTTTATATATGCATCGATGTGTGTTGTTTAAATAAGCGCACCATTATGTTTTCAAATTTATTTAAATTTTTATTTGCACAAAAAATAGTATATTCATCTTAAATTATTTTTTGGGATGCATCCATATGACTTGTAGTACTCCATAGTATACATTTTCCGCTTAAAGTCTCATTATTCTTAAAATATTATTGTTGATTTTGTCCAAATGCAAGGAGAAAAGCTTATAATATCAAATGGTCAATTCTTAAAATTCTAGTCCATTCCATATTTCTCAAAGTCCATCACAGAGTTCTCCCTTTCCATCTCCAGTAAGTTAAGATTTTATTTATATTTTGATTATCTAATTGAATATTTTTTTTTATCCTTGTCAATGTGAATAAAAATGTATCCAAATTTGCAAGATCCTGATTCAAAATTGAGTTCAGATGCAGATAATATTCCACCAATTCAAAAACATCAGAATACCTTATTAGGAGAAACATATTGCAAGGAGTTAGTAGATGAAAATGGACAACTGCTTTATGCTGTCAATAGTAACATGCCATCTTCTAGCCGCAATCCTGGGTCAAAGATGGTAATAATTAATGTTGGATATAATTTGATTTGAACAAACCAATTGCATTGTGCTTACTAATATCATCGATGTACTAATGTTCAATATTTTTGAAATTAGGATTTTGATGATGAACAACCTACCTATCATCTTCCGTTGCACCCCAATACAATGTCAAATCGAGAGAATGATGCAATAAGAGCACAACTCGGATAGGAAGCATACCAAGAATGGTTGAATAAACCACATATTCAATTCCCACTACGTCGAGATTCACCAATTAGGAATGCCTACAACAATAGTAGTTCTTCACAAGTTGGAAATGGAGTCAATGAAATAGAGGTTGGTATGGATGATTATTTACAGGATACAACTTCCATGGAGCCAATATTTTTAAATGCATTCCAGAACGATGAGCTAAGGGACAATGCTCATATCACTGATACCTTATTGGAAAGTCTGAAATATGCTTCCACCACCCCTCTCTTTGGACCTATCAGGTCAAAGTCTACCAAGTCGTGGACAACAATGTTATTGTACAACTTGAAAGAAAAGTTTGGCATGTCAAACTCATGTTTCTTGGCAATATTGAGGTAACTGACCATCATTAAGTCCCTTATAATTTGAGGAATCTTTTCACACAATCAACATTAAAAACGATCGATTTTATGAACTTTAAATGACATTGTACATTTCTATTTCCCACTAACTATAGGTTATCCAAAGATAAGGTTCTTCTGAGTGATAATGTCTTTCCTAGTAGCTACGAAGAGACAAAGCATATGTTGAAAATATTGGGTGTTGAGTATATATCATATCATGCATGTTTGAATGATTGTATTCTATATAGAGGAGAATATGCAGACAAAGAGATATGTCTGAAATGTGGGAATGGAATATATCATAAATCAAATAAAAAGGGTAAATCACATTGTCCTCTTCATAAGATATTGAGGCACATGCCTATAATCCCAAGGATTTAAAGGATCTTTCATTGCAAAGAATTAGCTATGTTGTAGGGATGGCATGCCTCGCACAGAAGTGAGTCAAGAGTTATGTGATTCCCAACATATTCAATAGCCATGAAGCATATAGAGGATACATGGCCCAAAATTTTCAAGGATGAAGTACAAAGTCTACGACTCAGCATAGTCATGGATGGCATCAACACATATTCCCTCCAAAACACCAACTATTATGGTTGTCCTGAAGTAGTGATCAATAACAATATCCCCCCATTGTTGTTCATGAAGAATGAACATCTTATGTTGAATATTATAGTCCCTAGTAGAAGACAAAAAAAAAACATGATCACTATGGCAACAAGAAAGGAAATATAAGATTGAAGGGACATTACTAGCACTTGATATTCTAATTATTATAATACTTTTCTTAATTCCTCAATTTCCATTTTAAGTAGAATTCATCTTTAATTAAGAACAAGGTTCATAGAATACTTTTTCTACATCCTTCATATGTGAATAAGTTATAATCAAACTATTTGTAAAAATATGCATGCCTATTATTGATTTTACATGGACCAATGCTTCCTAATGCATAAACAATCTATCATATCACATTTTTTACAGATTTGAGTGCCCAGAGATTTCTACCTCATTGAAATAAAATTGAAAAGCATGCCAAGCATCCATACGTTTCATTTTCATCAATGTCTTCATGTGGGATATTTGGCTGGTCATTCACATCTTCAATTATTTGTTCATTATCTTCTAAAAGAGTAGCTTGTGCATTGTTATCAAGTTCTTGGATCAATCTGTTGACATAAATTGTACGTGTTCGCTTCCTTTTGTGTAAAATAACACGCTTAGTGATGCATGAACCACAAGAAGGACAAAGTAAGTCATGTGATTGTTTCTCCTTTAGAACTATGACAATATCTTCTACCTTTCCTATAGATGCACAGTTTTCAAGAGTCCTTTCCCAGTGATTTGTTAGTTGCACCTCATCATGTGCCCTTAATTCATTCATTGGATTCAACATGATAGTTTCAGAGACACTTGGCTAATTCTCATCAACCTCTGTCATGATTTTCTTTGCCATGGTCTGTATCACCTTCTCATCTTTTACTAGTTCAACATCTTTACTTTCATATTCAATTGATTCACCTTATTTGTCCAAAAAATCCTTTCTTTCAGAACCTATAATGATGTATTTGATGTTACACAAATTAGATAGATTGTTTGTAGCCTAACAACAAAATAGTAATCTTTCAACCATACTCGATTGCATAATTTTTATGGAGAGTGTGTTTTTCAATTAAGTGTATATACATTGTTGTTGAGATAGGAAATGTTATTTTTTGAATTTCAACACTATTTGATGATATTTGATTTTCTAAAATGCCAAATACTGATTATCAACAAAAATTTCTCACTTTGACTAGCTACAAGCATGCTTTCTTTTAAGAAATGAGAATATGCAAGTAGAATGCAATTTTTGCAAATCAAATAGCATATTCCATATCATGCAGGAATTCTATATGGACGCCTCTTAATGAAACGGTTAGAAGGCTTGAAGTACAGTCCCAAATGGAAGTTTATACAAACTTAAGGTTCATATATGGATTGCACTCAGTGTTATTTTGGTTATATGCACCCTTACTTTCTATATATGACATAAACTTTTCATATTTCAGTATAATGGTTTGGATTCACATGGATGCAAATGAATATTCGAAACCCACACTTAAGCTTGCATAGTATAACCAATGTAGTTATAATTTCCAACCACTTGATTAAATTGTGAAATTGAACTTGTGGTCACCCAATCCTATCAATTCCATGTATTAAATGGGACCAAGACATGTTTAAACACAAAATTTGCTTCTATGAAATGGCTAAAGCCTCGAACTCCCAAAACATCTTTGAAATATATTTTTTGTAAATTACAAGTATTTCCAATTGGAGTTGTCCAATCAAAGAGGTACATAAGCCACTTATATATGGTATAACAACCATATGCTCAAGAGTCAAAATCATCCCGTGCTATAAATTATGATCCATGGAAATCCATGCTTAAAATTTCATGGCATAACAAATGTATCAACAATAACCAACCACTTGTTTAAATAGTACCATTGAACTTTATCATGCATTGCCTAGTTTTGAAACTAATTTACATCCAATCCTATCAACCCACCAACGATAACCACATCTTTAACATAAAGTGATATATATGGGGTTTGAGGCATTCTTATAACACATTTTTGAACACAAGATTCAAATATAATGTGGTCAAAATCATTATTCTACCATGTTTTCAGTAAAACAAGGCTTGAAGAAGATGATGTAGGTGTGGAAAAAAGAGGTGCTAACCTCATTTTTGAATACATTCAAGAAACATCATTTGTTTAAGTGCCATGGTTTGTTCTAGAAAACATGGTAAAATAAAAAAGAAAAAATATTTAGAACCTCAAAAACACTCATTTATTTAATCACCAACCATATAGATAAGTTTGGAATTATGCAAAGCCTTGTTCAACCTTATCACCCTTACAAGAGACGCCAATTATTATAATTTGAGACAAGTGTAGTATAGTAATGGGTTCTTCTTTAGTGAAACAACCATGCCACTAGAGACACAACAACAATCATCACAAGAAAGCATCCACACATTGGAGATCTATATCGATGTCCATCAATGACTTTTGTTGGCATAAATGGTGATACCAAGTCATCTTTGACACCTTCACCTACAATTGACATTGTTCCCCACACTAGATCACTTGACATCCTCTTAATCTCTGCATGCTAATTTATGGTAAAACTCTGAAATTGAGCAGCAAAAATTCTTGTTTCTCTATGAATAGGCTTTAGATTGTCTTTTAGAACTTGATAAATTCATTTCATTTGATTACATATTAATTATGAGTTGGTGAATACTGCAATATCATTGGCACCTTATTTTTTTTTTGTTTTTATCCCTTCAACAAGGGCAATATAGTATGCTTCATAATTTGTAGTCTTTCCATAAACTTCTCTCTTAGTTTGGAGGACATGATTTAGTGCCATGTTGTGAAAGACATATGTAATATTTTCTTGACCCAGGTTTGGATAAAAAGACACTTCAATGCATAATGTCCACTTCTACACCATTATATATGCCTCCAATTACCTAGAGAAAATAAAACAACAAATTTTGATGAGGCATTAAGAAATAATTTTTTAACATTTAACAAGCTACAATACACAAAGTAAATGAAGATACAATAGAATAAGAAAACAAGACTTTCAAAGAGCAATTTATGTGAGTAATTTTGTTATAATATCATGTGGTTGGTTTTGTGGATGGTCCATACCTCCATTCTACCTTTTGTAGTGTGTGTTGGATATCCATTTAGTTCTTTACTACATTACAATACAAAGGTAAGCTGAAGTTTTGTCATTTCCCCTCTTTTCTCCTCAAAATTTAATTCACTTTTA
Source organism: Picea glauca (assembly GCA_000966675.3). Taxonomy (NCBI): domain Eukaryota; kingdom Viridiplantae; phylum Streptophyta; class Pinopsida; order Pinales; family Pinaceae; genus Picea; species Picea glauca. The sequence goes on from JZKD02S1672722.1 coordinate 91,350, forward strand.
TTATGTTTGTTATCATTCTCATTTTGTTTGTTTTGTGTGGTAACTTGCTAGGGCATTTGAATATCATAAACTTTGAAGCTTATTCCCTTATATAGTTTTGAATCACAAGGTTGTCATTTTATTTCAGAGCGTCCTGGGTATAGTTATTGTTCTCTTTAGTGAAAATTATTACCAAAATGTTTTTTTCGAGTGCAATATTAACCCTATTTTTTTAAGCATTTGGTGTGAAATGGATTTTCCTAAATTGTTGCAGGGAACAAACAATTGTTGAAATGATAGCATCCATAGACATCCTTCAAACATTACTTGTACATTTTTTCCATTTGGGATGCATATCTTATAGATTTTAAATGTTTGCAGCTCAAATAAACTAGATTACAATTGGGAATATGAAATATGTCTTGTATAAGGACTAATGATTTTTATTCTTATCGCAGATGAGGTTTCCAGATCACATAGATTGTAGTAAAATTGATGTTTGTGGTAGGGGTATGTTGGCTCTCCTCAAAACACCGTCATTGTAAAAAAATGGGAAGATTGAAAAGAAAACAACTCCTTAAGGTTTAGCAACAAAATCAACCCTATACAAAACTATACAAACAACATTTTGCAACGAGCAAGCACAATGCACACTAGTCCAATTTCATCCTTCTTGTTGGTAGTCATTAGTAATAGTCCTTGTTTACTTTTTCTAGCTTGTATTGTTGTTGGCAAGTTTGGTTGTATCTATGAGAGTTTACAACCACCATCCCATCTTCAATGGTAAGTGCATTATTGTATTAAGCGTTAATGTCCCAAGAGTTTCAAATTTGATCCATAGTCGTGATATTTAGCTGTTTTGATAAAATTCATGTATGGTGTGTTCCTTAGCTTACTCAGCCTTGTTTCTACTATTAATCGTATGCTTTCTTGTTATTGATACTATCTTATTTCAAGTTGGAACAATCCTCTTGAGATTCAAGTCGAGTATAATGAAACCTATGGGCCACCTGTGTGACTCGAGATCACATGAATTGGAGTCCCTTTCACATGGTTGAAGGGGACTTGTGATGGTATTGGTATGGCTATAAGAGTAACCGGACTTGATCCATTTAGAATGAATCTTACTGAAAATATTTATGATGATATGCATTTGCTTTCAGGCCAAAAATGCTTAAAAATTCCCTCTAATGGTTTCCCTAGTTCACTACCATGATTTATAACCAATCTAACTGATTTAGTTGATTTAGAAATCAATGAAAATTTCTTTGTTGGCAATTTCCCCATTGGATTTTCTAGAGCCAATTTCACAAGACTATAACTTGAGGATATTCGCATGTTTTCCTAGCTTGAGAATTTGGATTTTAGGAGGAAGATTGTTAAAGGAAGTATTTTTATAGGGATAATGGAATCTCCTTGCCATTTTTATTCTCTAGTCTTATCTTTTGCTCGATATTTTGCATGATTGAATCTGCCTACTAGAACTCTTTGGCAAAGTATTTGACAGTGTCATCACACAAATTCGAACCGAAAATAACAAACATATCTCAACGATGATTGTAGGTGAGTTAGCCCTGTCACATGCTAAACGCTTCTATGTTTGAGCTAGTGCGGGCTGGTGCTTTTCCAGCTATAAGGTGGTGTCCCTAAGGTGATTTTCTCTGATTTTTTGTTATCATTCGTTTTTGAAATCTGCATGTAAACTCTGAAATAAATAATCAATTAAGGCTTCCCTTAAAGCACCCTTAGACACATGAGAATAGACAAAAGAGCCATAAAATTCAAAGTAAATCCCTTAAAAACAACAATAAGAATAATAATCTCACAATTTATACTCAGAAACAACCTGAAAATTGCAATGAATACAATGTATCAGGGTCGAATCTTGTAACTATCCTATGAGACGTGCCCTATCGAATACAATGCCCTTGTGAATCTTGTAAGGGCATTGTATTCGATAGTTACAAGGGCATTGTATTCGATAGGGAAAGTCTCATAGGATAGTTACAAGATTCAAACTCCCTAAAGGAACAACAAGCACATTCTAGATCATATGCACAAAGGTAAGGGGCATTTTTTCTCTTATGCTACTATCCTTCTCCAAATTTATCTATCTCCTCCGAGGAACGAGCAAGTTAACAATGAGCCATATTCATTCACGATGTAGATCGATGATGAGCCTAATTTATTCTAAAAAACGACCTAGGTTGAATGAGCACGAGAAACCCTATCTTCTACAACAATGAGATATGGATCCCCTATTTTGATTATGGGGAAAGGAGTCAAATTCGAATCATAAAATGGAGAGGAAGGTTGCAGATAATTCGAATCATGGAATGGTGTGTCACCCTAATCATGGCTCCATTATACATGCCACACCATTGACCTCCACCCATTTTAATTAATACCAGTGAGAAGGATGGCAGAGGTAGAATGACAAAAAGAGTCACATTGTTTCCTTGGCATGGAAATGCGTTGTTTACTTGGGTATAATCTTAATAAGAAAAACCCTGTCGAAATGAAGAGAGGAATTACCCCCAAAAGTTCTGAACAGACCAATTTGAAAAGTAAAAACATAGTGGCACGACAACTTTACGACGAGCTCTCAGACGAATGCAACTCTAAAAACACCCCCGTGACTCTACATACTCAAATGCAGTATTCAATTTAATTTAGTTCAACAAACTCATAACACAGCACGACATTTTAAGGCCATGATGTCCGATGAGGTGAGAAGGATATATCAAATGCAGGCAGAAGTGGGCGGTTAATTGGAATCGCACAATCACTTCTGCTAAAGTCACCGAAAGTTTGATCAGATGAATGCACGTTTGATGCAGAAAAGATCAGAGATGCTTGCATTGTGTGTGCCATTTGTGGCCGTGGGGAGGCCGACCTCGCTTTTTGCAGGTGTCGGGGTAGGGGGATTTCTCTTATAGCGATAAAGAAGGGTCAAAAGTAAGTTTTTAGTTTTATTGATGTTCCTGAAGCCACATTTGTGTCCCATGGAACCAAGTTGCCCTGCATATGCATTCTAAGAAACGCTATGAGCATTGAAGTGTGTAAGAAGAATGGAACATGAGTGTTACAAATACTGGAGAGTAGACTTTCGCAAGCAAACGTGGTGCTCTCTGAGTCCTTGCTACGATCTGAGTTACGACGAACAGGGAATTGAACCTGCCCAGGAGTAGAGGAAACATAGCAAAGGCGCCGGAGAATTCGAATATGATATGCGGGATCTGCAGAGTAGGGGTGGCAGTGCATAACTCGCGGCTGAGAACGTCGAAAGGTAGTGGCTGATAACGCTTGCTCTTAATATTATATTTAGAATGTGTGTTTTTAATATAAAACGTTTGTGGTAATTTGTTTGTAGTAATATGAAACGTTTGACTGTATTAGGTTGATAAATGGAACGTGACAATTACATATCCTTACATTAATTTTTTAATGTGATTAGGTAAATGTTAGAAAGTAAACATGTTAACTGATGTCTTGATAAATGCAAAAAAGTTATGAACAATAAATCTGATTTATTGATTTTGGAGGACGACTAAGAATATGCCAGCATCTTCAATGCATAGCCATAAAGTTAAATAAGGTTAAAAAATCATTAATTGTGCCCATTGTCAATAGATGTAAACCTTTAGACATAATTAAGTCCACCAACTCTTTACTGCCAAAATAAAGACGACAGGCAACGGCAGAGAAGAGGTAACGGAGGAATGACACGCTAACGGAGTTTGGAGGAAACAACAATGGTTGGAGATGGGGTGATGCAGATGAGAAGTATACGTGATCGAAAACCTAAAAGGTAGAATGTTTAGCTTACCCCCTGAAAATAGTCGTAGTGTATGCAATTTGGGCTATATCATTACTTTTCAAATCTGCCGATAACTATGAAGTAACATTTATGAACAAGTAATTACGGGTCAAATAAGGTCAAAAGTTTCTTGCAATCGTCAACTATCTTGCCGGCAGAACGGACAGTATAATAGTCTAAACAGTCAAATCAACTATCTTGCCGGCAGAACGGACAGTGTAATAGTCTAAACAGTCAAATTTAGAAGGCTTTTTCAGTTTGAAATTCCAACCCTGAGGACGTTAATGCTTGAAATAAGACTACTGGAATCTGGTACCCCGGTAATCTAGGCAGGTTAAAAACCCCAACCTCGTAAAAACTGGCTGTGTCCTGTCTCTAATCGGAACGCGCCGATTACGGCCGGTCACATGGTAATACGCGGCGCGCTCACGTCTGCTGCGCCTAAGAATCCGAAAAACAATGGAAGAGAACCAAACCCTGCAAAGATGAAATCACTGAAATGTCAGCCGGTGGATTAACGGAGAATTCTGGATTCGGTAACGAGCGGAAACCGACGGAAGTTGACTGTGGGCCTCTCGAATCTGAATGAATTCCCTCTGAGTGTAGAGTACAGAGTGTAGGCTGGACTGTACAATACAGCATCTTATTTAAATAAATGGTTTTGTCCTCTATCCTAATTTTCTTTGTTAACAACGTAAATGTTTTATTTTTTGAGTTTGGGGTATTTGAATTATACAAACTTAGTCAGTCAAATCTGCAGATCTAATTATTCATCACTAGATTTTGGGTAAAATCAAACTGAAAATATTTCGGTTCCGTGAGACAGCTCAGACGGTAAGACAAGCGAACCTTGCTTAATCTTGGAAATGGTTGAATATAAACGAGGAATTTTACCGTGGAAAAAAACTGAAAATATTTCATTTTAAATAATTAAGGCTTTTAAATTATTTTTCATTTTAAATTTCAATTTTTTGCATTTTAAATACTTTGAATTTCATTTTCTTTAAAGTTTGATTTCAAATTTCAAGTTTTTGCATTTTAAATACTTTAAATTTAATTTTCTTTAAAGTTTATACACTTAAAATGAATTTTTTCATTTTAAATACTTTGAATTTAATTTTTTTTAAAGTTTATGATGATCATGATGATTAACCTCCACTAAGATCGAATCGGTTTATCGGACCTTAAGACTGTAAGTGATTACTTGTGGATCTTTAGAATTTTGTTTTTGTGCTCTAAGAGAAAGTGTTTTTCATCTTCAACCTTCTTAGTGTCACAAATGTGACACACTCTTTTATCCCATGGCTTTTTAGGAATTGACCAACACCCAATTTCACTATGGAGCTGGTGAGAATTTGTTGTGATCTTAGCAATGCTTATTTTTTTTCTTTACACTTGGCAAAACAGATAGATAATTTTGATCTTCTAGATTAGGGTTGATGGTGGTTATGACTTGATTTTGAAGCAATTTTAAGTACCCTCTTGTCTTTCATGTTGTTTAACTTGTTCTTATACATTAGGTATCTAGTCATAGTCATGCTCTCAATGGGGGAGAGGCTTGTTTCTAAGAGAAGGATGGGATATGGCGTATTTCCTTTAATTTTGAGATTATAGGTTATAAAATTCTTTTGTATTTGCTCTATCTTTCTCCAGGATTTATGAGAGATACTACGACCCCAGAATTTACATCCATAAAAAATAACAGGTGTAACAAGAGTCTCAAAGATGAGTTTCTTCTTATCCCAACTCCAAAGATTCGTTGATTTACAATTGTTTCCAAGCCCTTAATAAACTTTCCATCCCCTACTTTTCCGGTGTCTAAATTAAATTTCATTAAAATAAATTATGGAAAAGGATAAAATCTAACATGGCCCTTCCAGAGACGCCCGAAAATAACAACGTTGGTAAATAGTCTCATTGAAATGAGTTATTTTTATATTTGGTTTACATTTCAAATTGTAAATTCAAATGTGATCAGTGAAACTACAAACAAAGAATTTAAACCATATGATATTCCTTCGGGATTGCAGAATTTGTTCATCAAATCTACAAACAAAGAATTTAAACCATATGATATTCCTTCGGGATTGCAGAATTTGTTCATCAGATTTGTTTAACTAGGCAAAGATTTATGTATATATATATCTAAATTTGACTAACATAGTAGTGTTATTATTTATTATAATTAATATTGTTTTTACCATTAATTTAATAATTATATTTCATTATTATTATTTTTAAATTCAATTAAA
>JZKD02S1672722.1:101479-116073 GCA_000966675.3 Picea glauca
GTAATCTCGGCCAGTTACTAATTCCCCTAGATCTACAAAAAAAAACTTAGTGTTGTCTTCAACAATGGAGGCTATTGAGCAATGGTGTCATAACCATGCATACAAAACACTGTAAGAAGTGAAGTGATAGGAGGTCGACTAGGGTAATCAATGATTATATTGGTTGTCTTTTTTTGCTTAATTAACAATAAAGATTGTTGTAGGTAACTAATCCAATTCCATTGTCTTGTTTTCTGCAACATGGACTATAGAAGGGAAAACTCTAGAGGCTTATGGTTGGTATGCATAACCATTCTCTACCTAGAATGTAGTGTCTTCATTGTTTAAGTGTTTCCATAGTAGCATACAACTCCCTTTCACTAGTAGAATACTTACAAATAATATCATTGAAAATGTTTATAAATGGAATGTCATTGGGTGACCAACTTGAGTTTTAATGACTCCCATAGGATAGTCTATATAACTAGTCTTTATTTCAAATTGCTAATTTAAATTAGGTAGAGCGAGAACTAGAGCTTTACAAAGCTTTTCTTTGACCTATTCAATAACTTACATGATTTTTGTGTTGATGTACATTTGGATATTATTTTTCCGCCTCCCTTCATTCATTAAATCATTACCAAGAAATGTGGTTGAATCCTAAAAAAAACGTGTGATAAAAATGTGCTAAGACAAGGAAACACCTTAAACTCATGAATGTTTCTTAGTGCTAAGCAATCCTTCATGACTTTAATTTTCTCTAGGTCAACTCAAATGGCTATAGAATCAATCGAATAAAGAAGATAGCTATTACTTTTCATTGAAAAAGAGAACTTCTCCATTTTTTTATAGAGTTTACATTGTTTGAGAGTATTAAGCACCCATTGGCGTTACAACAAACACTTTTCCCACGATCTGTTGTAAATCACTATCATAGATCCCTACAGTTGATGCACATACAACATCTCCCATTTTTATTAGGAACTAAAACCACTACACTACTAGAAGGAGAGGAAATAGGTCGAATATGTCCTTTGTTGATTGATTCATTTTTTAATGGATTTCTTCATTTTGGACTAAAACAAACCCTTCATAAATAGATACATTGAATAATGAACCTGAAACAAGATCTATGGTTTTTTTTCCGTGACAATGCAGAGTCCTTGAAAAAATATTTGTATTCTTCAATTACTATATGAAATTCGACATTGTTGGTTGGTTGAGAGTGTTGATGTTACGGTAGCTACGAGAGGTATTAAACTCAACATATAAACTTTGAATAGAATGGAATATTTCGAAAGCAAGGGAAACCCTAAACATATGTGTGAAACCCCTAGAAGACAAGTCAGCCTAGAAGAATAAATAATATCATAATATTATCTTACAAAAAGACAAGTCGGCTCCAGAGGAAAAAGATAAACAAAAAATATAATTACCAGAAAGTCAGGTCGACCTAGTTAGAAAAGTCACTAGACAAATTAATATAAATAGAGGATGTTTTAGCTCATTTGTACACCCAGTCAGAGCGTAAGTCTTGTGGAGAGTGTTAGAGCAAGATTTGCCTCACCCTATGCAATCTTGCAGAGAGTGTGTAGGTTGATCCACTACAGCCTGCGTACATCAGGATTTGTGTCATAAAATCCAAATTAAAAGTTGGGTTTTCATGTCGCGACAGGAGATCTCTGATCCTTAGCCTTCCACATACTGGAAACGTTCCGACTCGACCCTTCAGATCCATTTTGAAGGCTATAAATGGGCCAATTCTGAGCTATGGAAAAAGAGAGAGAATTCAACTTTGAGAGAAAAGTTACTCTAGAGGAATTATTTACTTCATATTGATTCTGCATCCCTTTGTCCTTTAAGTCTGAACATATTGTTCAGCCCCCAAGCTCTTCCCTGATTGATGGAGAACCTCATTGTCTCCCTTTTATGAGATTGCCTTTGGTGGAGGATTGAAGTGGTCGAGGCCCAGTTGGAAGGAACTTGGTTTCTCGGTTCTGAACCATGCCGACATGGAAGTCTGTAATATTTTCACTTTTGTTGATCATTTATTAATAGAAATACTCCTTTCTCGTCCAATTGATATCTTGCGAATATATGAGTTATTATCCATGGGCATATTTGTTATGTATATTGATGGATTATGCTATCTAATGTGTTAACCTTTTATATTACCACCATATGCTTGTTTTTCTTGTTTGTTGAGAAGATGTTGCAGGTATATAGTTTTGGGTCAAAGTGCTCAACGATGGACTTCATCAAACATTTGGACGAGATAGGCCTCTTTCTTATCTTGTTTGCATATTGGTTTATATAGCATATGTTTGGAATGGAGTTGATTTCTGCAGTCATTTCCATCTGTTGTGGTTTACCCTAGCCATAGAGAGGTTTTCCTCGTAACAAAGAGATGCAGTTGCAGCTGCAAGGAGGATTCGGGGCATATGGTCATCTCTTGGTCTTGGTATCTCTCTAGCGCTATCAAGTGATATTCTTGGTGATGTACAAGATAAGTATGGCACAATTTTGAAATAGTAGTGCAACTGTTGCTGCTGCAGTTTTGTATGGTACTTTTTCTATGGATATGGAGACTCTCTCTTTTTCTCTACCCTTGGAGAAGGAGCACTCTACTTGTCTTGATTTGTTGTTGTATTTAACAACTAAGGTTTATCTCTTGGTTCTAGTATGGCTTTTCAGAATAATTCAGCCAAAGGTTAAAGGTGCTCAGGGGTGGCTGCGTGCCTATGGTTGGGTGACAATATTGTGATATTGTCTATGGTAAAATGAGAGAATCAATTATTTTAACAGGTTATGGGCCCACACTATCTTCAGACAATCTAACCACTAAAAGGTAGATTGGGAAGTTCATTGTCAAGCTCGTTATAGCACAAGTTGCAGTTACAGTTGTAGTCAAGTTTTGCAACAACAACAAACCCTAACCCATTTGTTCGGGCACCTATAGTAAAGAATTTGGCATATTTCTTTGACATTATAGTGCACCCTATCATATCACACCTCTTGATACACTAAACTAGCAAAAACGTTAGGTAAAATGTGCATTTATGGAAGAGAGCTTCCGTATATGTGAATTTTGGCCTCCATAAATTGCATATATGGAAGGTAAAATGCACATATATGGAAGTTATCTTCCGTATATGTGCATTTACGAAAGGTAAAAATGTTCATTTACGGAAGATAACTTCCATATAGGCGCATTTTGGCTTCTGTATATGTGTATTTACAGAAACCAAAATGTGCATACTTTTGTATAGGCTCATTTTTCCTTTCGTATATGTGCATTTTGGCTTCTATATATGCAGATTTATGGAAACCAAAATGCGCATATACGGAAGCTATCTTCCGTATATGCACATTTTTCCTTCCGTAAATGCGTATTTTGGCTTTCGTAAATGTGCATTTTTTCCTTCTATAAATGCGCATATATGGAAGCCAAACTGCGCATATACGAAAAATTACGCATATACGGAAGCCAAAATGAGCATATATAGAAGCTCCCTTCTGTATATGCGCATTTTTTATTTCATATATGCGCATTTACGGAAGACAAAAATGTGCATTTACGGAAGAGAGTTTCCATAGATGCACATTTTGGCTTTCGTATATGCACATTTACAGACAAAATTGCGAAAGACAAAATGCGCATATACAGAAGAGAGCTTCCGTATATGCGCATTTTGGATTTCGAAAATGCCAATATGCACATATATGGAAATCTCTCTTTCATAAATGCACATTTTTGTCTTTCCTAATTGCGCATATACAGAAGAGAGCTTCAGTATATGCGCATTTTGGCTTCTGTATATGCGCATTTACGGAAGGAAAAAATGTGCATTTACGGAAGCCAAAATGCACATATATGGAAGCTCTCTTCCATATATGTTGGTCTTTCGTATATGCGCATTTATGAAAGAAAAAATGTGCATCTACGAAAGACAAAATGCACATATACGGAAGAGAGCTTTCGTATATGTGCATTGTGGCTTCCGTAAATGTGCATATACGGAAGCCAAAATGCGCATATACGGAAGCAAAAAATGCACATATACGAAAACTCTCTCTTCCGTAAATGCACATTTCTGCCTTTTGTAAATGCACATATACGGAAGGAAAGCATAGATGGAAGAGAGCTTCTGTATATGCGCATTTTGGCTTCCGTAAATGTGCACGCATTTACAGAAGCCAAAAATGCACATATACGGAATCTCTCTTCCATAAATGCACATTTCTGCCATCCGTAAATGCACATATACAGAAGGAAAGCATAGATGGAAGAGAGATTCCATTGCGCATTTTGGCTTCCGTAAATATACATTTTTTTATTTTGTAAATGCGCATATATGGAAGCCAAAATGTGCATAAACGGAAGCTCTCTTCCGCATATGCACATTTTGGCTTCAGGAAATGCACATTTTTTTCTTCCTTAAATGCGCATATACGAAATCCAAAATGCACATATACGAAAGAGAGCTTCCGTATATGCGCATTTTGGCTTCTGTAAATGTGCAGATACAGAAGCCAAAATGCACATATATGAAACCTTTCTTCCGTAAATGCGCATATATAGAAGACAAAATGCGCATTCATGGAAGGAAAAAATGTGCATTTACGGAAGCCAAAATGCGCATATATGGAAGCTCTCTTCCATATATGTTTGCCTTCCATATATGCGCATTTACGTAAGCCAAAATGCACATATACGGAAGAGAGATTCCGTAAATGCGCATATACGAAAGCCAAAATGTGCATTTATGAAAGATCTCTTCCGTAAATGCACATTTCTGCCTTTCGTAAATGCACATATACGGAAGAAAAACATATATGGAAGAGAGCTTTCGTATATGCACATTTTGGCTTCCGTAAATGCACATTTTTTCCTTCCGTAAATGCGCATATACAGAAGCCAAAATGTGCATATATGAGAGCTTTCGTATATGCACATTTTGGTTTCCGTATAAGCTTCTGTATAAGATTTCATATATGTGCATTTTGGCTTCCGTAAATACGTATATACAGAAGCCAAAATGCAAATATATGGAAGCTCTCTTCCGTAAATGCACATTTTGTCTTCTGTAAATGTGCATATATGGAGGAGAGCTTTCGTATATGCACATTTACGGAAGAAAAAAATGCTCATTTACGAAAGCCAAAATGTGCATGTATAGAAACTCTCTTCCATATATGTTTTCCTTCTGTATATGCACATTTACGGAAGGCAAAAATGTGCATTTACAGAAGAAAGCTTCCATATATCGCATTTTAGCTTTCGTATAGGCGCATTTATGGAAGCCAAAATGTGCATATACGGAAGCAAAGCAAGGGAAAGCCATCAGTAACCAACCAATCCCATATCTCCCGACATCCTACTCAAAATCAAACCAGAAATATGTTGCAATCCATATTACATCTCACTCATATATGAAACCATTAATAGGCTATTAAAATTGGCCTGGTCTCATGAAACATAAACAAAAATATGTTACAATCCAATGTAGACAATGTGGATATCGAATTCTATATAGGAAATGCACTCCTAAAGGTGAGTTTAGTTACATTCAAGCTCATATTTCAACATATAACAACACCAAATCTATGAAAAATAAATAAACCAAGCTTAAAGGGCTAAGGATGCCTAAATTCCATGGTGGTATTTTGGTTATATTGAATACAAGGATTAATATGGAAAAAGGGAAACACGAGGATTACAAGGATTAATATGGAAAAATTGATAATTGGAATAAGGGAAACACGAGAGTGGGAAGGGAAAGATACACTAGAGGAGGTTACTGTGAATCTAAAATTGGTACCCCTTTAACTTTACATATTTTTGTAAAAACTCTACCGATCTAAAATTAGTAGCAAAGGAGTCATAATATTAAGTTTTTAAACAACGACAAACATCAAAGGCATGCCTACCACAAAAATTCTTAATACTACATGTGTTTTAAAAAAAACAAAAACCTTATCAATTCACTCAATACCCTTTACTGTACGCTGACGCTCCTCAAATCTACCAATTCGTGAATATATATATATATATATATATATATAAACACCAAGTTTTCGTTACCTTCCCGATTACTTGCTCGTTAAGAAACACGCGATATAGTCGTGAGTGACTTGGGACTTCCATCCAACGATTCATTTGGTGATATAAATTTTCAGAAATGAGCATGGATCTTCTTCTGAAAGTAGAGACAGAGTTGGTAAGGTCCGAGACAAGAAAAATTTACCCCTTCTGTGTTGTGCTTCTTCAAAGTATGATCTCTTGCTTCTGCGTTGGCTTAGTTATTCTCAACGATTGGTTGGTAGCTTAGTTTAATTGCAATAAATTCATAACACTTCATCTACGTCAAGTCTCTCTGACGATGATGGGTGGTAATTAAGATCGATTTAATTGCAGGTGAATTCATAACACTTCATCTACGTCAAGTCTCTTGTGCTACGAAATGTTGGCAGGGCCTGGGGGATAGTTCCACAACACGAACAGGGGGTCGTCGAAAATCTACCTACCGAAGTAAGGACACTCGGGAGGGAAGATTTCTCTCGAGTTAGCCTACTCCTAATAATAGAAAATCAAAGCGCACTTATACGATATCTTTCGAAATTAACTGTGATATTCAGATGGTTGAAATGACCGATGACATGCATGGAATTTCAAATTCCCTCTTTCAGTTAATTTTTTTGAGATTCCTTCATTTTACCCAAATTTATCTTATGTCAACATTCAATCGATATAAGAGATTGTGTATGATAATATAAGGGCAATGTTGGTATACCTATATTTGGGGGAGAAACTACACACCTATATAGAGATCCCACAATGACCTATAGTCTCTGTGGTCCAAGAAACCCCTCAAATTTCCCTTCCTACACCTCTAATAACATTGGCAATTTCCTCCTTGCCTATGAGGTAACCCTAGTAGAAGTGGATATGAGAATCTAATATTTGAGGAAGAAAAGTTTGATCCTTATTTTAATTATCAATGAAATCTAGCAATATAATTATTGGTGAAATTGTTTTCAGTGCCATATAATTATTTATAAAATTACAGTTATGTAATTCTAACAATTTCTAATTCTATTTCGAGCAAAATTGATATGAAAATAATATCTAAAACCTGTCTAATAAAATAAAAAATATATTCAAAACACATTTTATTATATTTTAATTAACAACAACCATTTAAATTTTCATCCAAGGTGAGTTTAATTGAGTTGTTAATATCATGTTTACATAATCATCTACATATTATCATATTTTCTTAAAATTTTCAATACAATTTTATCATAAAATATCATCATTAATAATTAACAATTAAAAGTATCCTAATATTCATTTAAAAAACTTAAATTTGATTGTTTGCATTTTTTCTTTTATCCATTATCTACTTAATGTAAATTAAAAACAAAAACATAAACTATATTCAAAAAAAAAAAAAATGTTACCATATTCTCCTCTAAAAAAAAGTTTCAAATTCAAATTTCCAAATTACATAACAATTCTAAGTGGTAAACAAAGTTTAAATAATAAATATAATTATCATACACCCATCCATTTCACTGAAAACATTAACAATTAATGACAAAATTTTATATTTTTTTACTAATAATTTTAACAATTAATTACAAAATGAAAAAACTTTTTGAAAATAAACATTGAATATATATTTAAAAATATTTTTTTTTAGCAATTACCTAAAAAGGAAACTTTTAACAATTCTAAGTGGTAAACAAAGTTTAAATAATAAATACAATTATCATACACCCATCCATTTCACTGAAACATTAACAATTAATGACAAAATTTTATATTTTTTTACTAATAACTTTAACAATTAATTACAAAGTGAAAAAACTTTTTGAAAATAAACATTGAATATATATTTAATAAACATTGAATATATATTTAAAAATATTTTTTTTTAACAATTACCTAAAAAAAAATTTTAGATAAACAAAGGGAAGACACTAAGTACTAAGAATGCTATCGTATTAGGCTGTGTAGTAATAATACACACTTCAACATACATACAGAACATTTAATATTGTATAGGCAAGTGCTTATTGCTCCCTTAAACAGAAAACAAATTAATCTTTCCTGGCCCAGACTTACTCTAACAACGATCATCAACTAAGATATTTTCTTCATAGTACGAAAAGATGGTCTGCTACCCAGATATCGTATATTTCTTTCTCAATTTCATCTTCTCAGGTTGAGAAACTGAAGTCATCCTTCCATTTTTAACTTTGTATTTGCTATCTATTTCTCGAAAGTCCAACTGATTTCTTTTTTCATCTGCCCCTAATCCACGAAAGGAAAAGAAAGTCTAATTAATTTTTATTAGAACTGTTGGTAATAAAAAATTTGACGGTCTATGTGTGAATAGACCTGTCACAGCTACGTTTTCGAATTGTAATAAGCCATAGTGTTCTACGTTTGATATTTGATTATACCTGTGAAATGCGTCTTGAATAAAAAATACATGCTTTGCTTAGAGACATTTGCCCCTCCGTTTTAAACAGATCAATTGCTAGAACATCCAGGCTACTAGGCTCAGACTAGTCTTCTAAACTATAAAGCTGCTGGAGCAATCTCTGTGATTTCTTGGAAGCACTAACTACGGCGGCAACAAGCTCTTCTTGTGATGGCAGATTAATGTTTCCTCGGTGGTCCACATCGATCCCGGCCAAGTTGTCCTCAGAAGCAACTGCAACGGCGTTTCTTACCAGCAAAAGTTGCCCGGTGCTTATTTCTCGTTTGGCATAAAGCCCCAATCCCCCGGCCGCAGTCGTCTTTGGTCATCTTGATCTTTACGGGGCCCATGAAATCGGCCTCTTCCAGAATAGAAGATCTGCGTTCGAGCAGGTGGTCCGAGATGTCATGCTTGCAGAGTGTATTCCAAATCGGATGAATGGAATGGCGCTAGTCACTCAATGGGCACGCTCAAATTCGAATTCAGAATGGTATTGAATGTTTCAACAATGGGCCGGCTCAAATTCGAATTCAAATTGACCATGACGGCCGCGCCTCATCGAATTCAAATCGAACAATCAACCATGAATGTTTCCGTCCCTTCGCCGAATCAACATGACTGTTTGCCCACGTTCATTTCATTAATGTGTTCCACATCGTGATTGGGATATTGAATGCAGCTGCATTGGGCAATGGAGGTGCCTACGACGGACTGTTTAAGACAACTGAAACGGAAACAGAAACAACCCTTCCTGTGCTGGAGGGCGGTCGTCGGAACTGAGCGCGGACGTCGAGGGTGGCGGCATGATGGTCATGCTCCTTGGCATCATGGATGGGCATTCTGCTGACAGATTCTTAAAGACTCTGCAGCAGGCTGGATATTGCTCGCCAAATTTAATAAGCAATTTAGTTATGTACTGGTAGGGGGAGTGCATGTACGATCTTGAAACCTTCACTTATTAATATCTAAATTGACAACTTATCAATCTATAAACCAATGTCATAGATGATCCATAGCGGGGTTGGAACCTACGACGTGAGAATGCAGATGCATTCTACCCAGAAAACCGCTCACAGGTCGGGGAGGGAACGTGAAGCCAGGTGGGGGCTGCTTCCATAAGTAACCAACCTTTCTATGAACCATTTTATTTACTAAGTTCATTGCCTTTCCGACAGTTGAAAACATGGACCAGGAAGATAATTGATACTCGAAGACCTTCTTCAAAGGCCTGCTCTCCGACTAGTTTATACAACACGCATCATAGAATCAACCTATGAGCTTTGATGTGCTCCATTCTCCATATAAATAAAGGGCCCTTATTGGATAGACTGGGGACATCAGTGGGTAGGATATGTTGTTGTACCGTAGGTGCATGTATGAGAATTTAATAAGCAACTTAATTATGTAATTATAGCAGATGGTTTGTGTACGTGCGCACAACAAGTGCATGTACTAATTTAAAAGTTTTGATGTACTGGAATAAAACACATGTATTTTATTTACTAAGGGATTAATAATTATTTTTTATTAAATTAATAATTAAATTTTATTAAATTAGTAAATAGTTATTAATGGGCCTAATGGTTAAGAACATGTGTTTCCTTTTAAGAGGTCACAGGTTCAAATCTAGAGGGGGGTAGGGTATGTATACCTTCGTAGACTTTACCAGTCAAATAGCTAGGCGGAGGGGGGTCCCTTGTCCCACAAACAAGGGGCTCTCATACACCAATCTGGTGTGCTGGCTTGGCCTTGACCTTAAAAATAGATTATTATTATTAATATTTTAATTATTTGTATAGAACTATATTAAAAAATTTCAAAAATAGTTTTTACATCAACTAATAGACAAACATGTGCGAGGATATACATGTCCAAAGTTGCGGAAACTACTATATTTATGTGCTTAAGATATATAATTAACTTTTATTAAGTTAATAATTATCTTTCATTTTTAATATGCGTATATACATAAAAATCAATTTGTTAAGCATATGCATAACCATATTCTATTATTAATAACATTGATAAGTATTGATATACCTGTGCAGAAGCTATATTTGTGGAGACTATATGTTTGTGATGAAGATGTTTAATTACCATGTGCAAAGATATGTTTGTGTGGAGATATACATGTGTGGAGGTGCAAACAAATTGTCAAAGCAAAATTCTCTACACATAAGCAACGACGCATTGCACATTGCAATATTGAACACATGTCACAACGAGTGCATGTACGAGTCTCAAATTTTCGATGTAACAGGTGTATTTTATTTATTAAGTGTTCATTTTCTTGAAGATATATAATTAACTTTTATTAAATTAATAAACAATTATTAATATTTTAATTATTTGTATAGGGCTATATTAAAAAAATTAAATAACAGACATATTTGTGCGGGGATATACATGTGCAGAGGTGCGGAAGCTATATTTGTGTGAATTACATGTCTATGTTGAAGATATATGATTATTAATAATTAACTGTGATTTTTAAAATATGTATTTTTTTAAGCATATGCATATGCATAACAATATTCTATTATTGATAACTATTAGACTAGGTATTCGTTGTGCAGTCATATACGTGTGCAGAGGTGTATACGTTATATGTGTGCGAACTATATGTATATTCTATTTACTAATTGTTCATTGTGAGGGGATACACTTGTACGGAGGTGCGGAAGTTATATCTATGCATAGTATATGTCTGTGTTGAAGATGTATAATTAATTTTTATTAAATTAATAATCAAATTTTAATATACATATACATATATACTTTAAAAAAAAAAAACATTTTGTTAAGCATATGCATATTTTATTAAGTTTTACTCCACATTGAACACTTTACCTTTTTGCTTATTTTTACAAAGTTTTATGCTAAATGTTTTTATTCCAAACACTTTACATTGCTTCCTGTATATGCTAAGTTAAAGAGACTACATTGCCATGCAACCCTTGTTACTCTTGTATTAAACTCAACTGTCTCATATTATATGAATCTAAGTTAAAGGGAATCTTTATTAAATGATACTAAAAACAATTCATTTCTTTTTCTAGTGACCTTAAAATATTTAGGGGTGGTAAGGGTTGGTCATATTTGATTCCAAAAAACATCAAGATTCACAAGGTCTTGGCTAAGTAACATATAATATTGCAGAGCTGATGATTGTGTATCTAGGATTCAATCTTCTCAAGGACCTTATAAGAGTTGAAGTCACAGTTATGAGTGACTCCACTATAATCATCAAAAGAGAACTCAAAGACCACCTCCTTCCTTGTCCCCTTTGAAACACATTTATTTAAAAATGTATTTTCTTTTCAATGTTTTTGAGACCACCTCATTTTTTCAAGTGAAGTATCGATTCAACCACAAAACAAACAAAATGACAAACCAAGGTACCACTATCTTTAGAAAGAATTATATGTGTTTGGAACTAAGGGTATGTGATATCCTCGCTCACCCCTACACCATGACCTATGAATCTAAGTGAAGTAAGGTGGGGGGCGTTGTGTCACTCTCCTCACCCATGAAAAAGGTGCATAGGTCCATTGAACCTTTAGTTTTCTCATTGGTCATGTAAGGGAAGGATAAATGGCCAATTAATTTGCAGGCTATGGAACGATTCTTATGCCTTGAACTCTCCTCATTCACCTTCAAATTGAGGTATTGTGGAGGTGTTTTCTCTTGCTATGCGACGAATGGCTCTAAGTTTGCAAGCGTTTTGGCCCTATCAAGCAATTATTGTAGGTGATATGCATTGGTCATTGTTCCTCATTAAATTGGAACTCTATAGACCGCAACCTCACTCTTTCACTATGTGTTGACCACCCATAGTTATTCTTGACAAGTAGTTAAGCCTCTCCTTTGAATTTTATGGAGGTTTACCTAGACCTAGTCTTCGATTTCACCATGAATTAAACTCTCCTCCAAATGAACTATGACTTTGTTGTTTGGTGATGGTTGAAGATGTTCATGAAGTCAAAAGAGAAGTGGAAAGTTGTTTGGCCTCTATATTTTCCATGTGGTTCACACTGACAAAAGGTGTTGCACATAGAGAGGCATAGAGGGAGCAAGTTGTATATAAGTTCATCAAGGAGAAAAAGGATAAATATGTATTGTATATAGGAGTTTCCTAGCACATCATTTCTTTGTAATATTGGGAGAAGGAATCTTGGACACATTGGCCAAAAAAAGGAGACAAATGAATGCACTAGCAAGTATAGTCTCTATGTTTCCCAAGATTTGCTAGCTCACCTCCTTAGTCACTTTAACCTTGACACATCCTTGAAATATCAGTGGACAATGTTGTGATTCATTGGGTCTTAGAAGAGCCGCAAGACCAACCCGAAATCACCAGTTAAGGCAATGTGGACATTGTATCTAGTTAATTTATTTGCTTAAATCTTGTAATTGTTTGGATTTATTCTTTGATTATATTAGGACAGTTTGTTAAATATTTTACTTGCAAAATGTGGAGTAGGAGAACAATATACTTTTCAAATATGTGCATGCCTGAAGTTACTCTCTTTCTATTACCACCCAAAATGTAGGTTCATTTTGAGACATTATTTTCAGCAGCACTATACTAGGGAGATGTGGATTTAGCAGCATACTTCTAGCATCCTCTTATTTATCACCTTTTTCGTTCACATGTTTGGAGGATGCTCACATATTTCAAGGTGTGTTTGATGGTTGAGTTCAAAGACTTGGAGGCATGCTTGCACATGTGGAAAACATTCACTTTTTGGAGCCCTTATCTACATATTTTCATGCATATTTGTTCATTGAGGGTGCATCTCACAGTGTTAGAGGAATACTCCTTCATATTTGGAGGAATTTTACACCATTGAAGTTCCTAGGAGGGCACATTGCATTAGATATGGAAACATGGTATACAAATCCCATCTACAAGATCAATCATGTTATCTAGGTGGAGCACCCATCATCCAAGGAGGATTGCATGGCATCAAACATGCATCAAACACTGAGAGTAGGGAAGTGCTCTACCTTTAGAGAAAGTTTAATATATTATATGGCACATGTGTTTAGCACTAATTAATAGGTTAAACCAAGATTCAAGAAGGTTTGCACATATATCTAGAGTGCCCACGTCTGAAGGATTATTTTAGTGTTCTTTTCCCTATATCTAAGGGTGACCATAACCACCCTCATCCACTATTTGCACATTCTTCAAGGTTGCACCACTTCTTGAAGCATGATTGATACCATTTTTTGTTGATCAAAAGGTCAAAGCTACAAGACACATGGAATTATTGCACACTTCTCAAGAGCATTCATTATTATGTTTCTATATATGGACTATTTATTGAGGGTGCTCCCACTACTTGCACATCTCTCAAGGGTGTACCTTATCCAAGGAAAATGGCACATGTTCAAAGGGTGCATCACTCTTTTGGAAGTTTTATGAATGAGGATGTGGTTAAAATGGCCCAAAAGCTTCTTCTACACTCTTTTGAAAGAAAACACCTCAATAATAGAAGGGTGCTCCACATCCCTAGGGGGTTAATGAGCCCTTAACCACCTCTTGCACAATTATAAAGGGTACACCTATTTTAACAAAAAAAAAATTGTAATTTGAAGTGATCAAAGGGGCCTTTTTCAAGAGCACTCTCTTGAGAGGGCGACACATGGAATCTAGAACATTCCCCAAGGCCTAATAATATGCTATATGGAGGAGCATTCCCATTGATTTGGAATTTATCATTATTTTAGTGGGAGTGGTTACCAGGTGGTCGTCTTGAAGAGTGCTCCAAGGAGAAAAAAAACACATGGCATAAAAAACCCTATTGTATGGTCAAAAAAGCACATTTCAAAGTGTTTTTCATATAAGGTTGACAATTGGCATCAAAGGCTCATTAAAGGCCTATTTTATGCATATTTTATTGTTATCCCTGATATCTAGGGATAACTAGGAGATCATGTCTCGAGGCCCACATGGTCCTAGACATGGAGTACCGAGAGCAGGAGCGACTTGAGCATGGTCCTCCTGGAGGACCCATCTTCTTTTTCTCAGCCAGACTTGTCCTGCCAGCAGTACCAGCATCCATCACTACCGGCCTGGGCTTGCATCAGAAAAGGCTCTTGCTCCATGAGGTAATT
>JZKD02S1672722.1:116083-169541 GCA_000966675.3 Picea glauca
GGAGCGAAACCCAGGGAATTTCCATGGCTATCGAACCACTCAACTCTACAAGCATACAAAGAAGACAAGGGAGGTAATTCTGGTGTAGTGGCACGTTCAAGAGGGTGGTCCGGAGAGGTGGCGCGAGTTGAGGCCTGGGGGAGCTCCAGAGTGGAGGCACGAGCAGTGTCCTGAGGCAAGCTTTGAGGAGATTTCTTGCCACAACCCCTCGAACCTCTGCCTCCTGCTGCCTACTAGGCCGCCCCCCACTTAGACTTACACAGAAGGAAAGGCATCAAGAGATAAACAGAGAACCAGAGGTGCAGCTCGAGGCCGTGGTTGAGCAAAGGAGAAGGTTCGATCTAGGACCAAGAACATATGTAGACTGAAGGATGAGTGTGAGGCGCGGGAGGCCAAGAGCATGAATGATGGTGGAAGGGAGGAGGAAGCTCGAACGAGAGCCAAAGAAGAATGCAGTCTGGTGGAAGAGGGTGAGACACAGGAGGCCAAGTGCGCAAATGAGCCATGTCTTTCCAAAGCTCGGGCCAAACTGATCTGGGCGAGTTGACGGGACTAGGCCTGCATCCATCCCATAGAATTTATCATTCCCACGAGTTGGAGCGCCATGGAATTAAACTGGACAGAGTGCAAATGAATGTGGGGGTGTGTCGAATGAGGATTTAAATGCATGGAGTAAAGGTTGAGGTGAGTGCAGGCTGAGTTGGCGCGTTGTGGCTAGGTGTCTGCCCGGTTTTCCATCCACTCGTCGGTTCCGATGACACCCCATCCGAGGGAGTATCCAAATGATATTGAATTATATAAAATAAATATTTTTTAAACTATAGAAGTGTATATCATCTATGTCATTCATTAACACATAAAATAATAACAATCTAGAAAAAAACTATTTTAAAATTATCGACAACCATACAACTAACAACTATGTAAAAATTTGAGATTCAAATTAAAACCCCAAAAAATTAAGAAAGTGTTAAGACTAAATAAATGTGAATGCAAGAATTATTAGGTATTTTCATGTCAATACCGTCATATAACTTGAATGGGCCTAATGGTTAAGAAGATGTGTTTCCTCTTTGGAGGTTGTATGTTCAAATTGAGAGGGGGGTAGGGTATGTATACATTCATAGACTTTAATAGTAAAATCGCTACGCGAAGACGGTCCCTTGTCCCACAAACAAGGAGGTGTCATACACCAATTTGGTGTCGGACTTGATCGTGACCTTAAAAATAGATTATTTATCATTATTTATTATTATTATAAATGAGTACCAAATATATATATTATATATTTATGTATTGAATGCATCATTTGATTATTTAGGAAAACAAAGCTTACTCAATATTCAAGAGTTGATGACGAGTCAGCATGAGATCTCAACAATGATTTTAGTATGTGGTAGTTTTTCTCATTTTAACATTAGGTTATAAGTTGAAATTTCATATCTATGATTATTTTTCTTTAAAAAATTATAAATTAATATATAACTTATTTTAATTTTATTTATTTTGTGATTTTTTTGTTAATAATTTTGTTTATTATTTGAAAAAAAGTGAATTCCATTTTACAACTTAGTATTAGGAAAATATGTAATGTCTATACTTAACACTAATATAATATGTAGTATATAACATGACAACAACGTTAATATTGATATCTTTTTTAACACACCCATGTAATGTAGGAGGAAGAATAGAGGTGGAAGGAGCAGGGTGAGTGCCTAGGGTTCTACGTGTGTTAATGGTACATTGTTCTCTGTCAGAAGGGAATTTGAAGGGTACATGACTGTGGCGGGAGGTTCACAGAAGGGATGGAAGAACACATGCCAAATTCAGAAACCAGGGAGGATTTGTCAGCGACAGTAAGGAAGTCTTCTAAGGACACCGTAGCAGATATCCTGGAGTCACGGGGGGAAGATGTAGAAATGGGGGGTGTAGGAAATGGGTAGACGGATCTAAAGGATTAGGTCGACAAGGGGAAAAACAAGGACCGAGAGAGTAAGTGTATGAAGAATGAATGTCTGGCCAAAGAAAGCGAGAACTCCCAATACGAGGTCACCTCGGTGAGCATTTGATACTACATTCAATGGATGAAAGACCATGTGCTTATCGAGAAATTTACGGGTATTTGGCCCTCAGAAAGGGCCTTGCAAACATGGATCAAATCTCAATGGAAGGTGAAAGGAAAAATAGATATGTAGTTGGGATCTAAGGGCTTCTTCATTGTCATATTTTCCGCAACGGAGGATAGAGATAAATTCTTTGAAGAGGGTCCTTATTTCTTCAAATCTACCGATATACACATGGGGTACTGGACGAAAAGATTTACCCCAGAGAAGGAATATTTTATAACAACTCCAGTATGGATCAGAATGTACTCACTACCACGAGAGTTCTGGTACCATGAAACCTTGGAGGGAATCAGGAATAGATTAGGCTCCTTCATCAAAGTCTCAGAGGTAACCAAATCAACCAAATACATTTCTTATGCCATAATTTGTGTTTACATGAATGTATCAGGCACCCTTCTAGATTCAATCATAGTTTCATATCAAGATAATGACTGGACTCAAATAATAGACTATGAGAATATATCGTCCCATTGCAGAAAATGCCACATTCATGACCACCTTTTCAGGGAACTTCCCCAAAATGTGACAAACCCATCAAGCAAATAAAAGGAGGAAGATGACTGGGAGGGTTTCTCGAAAATCCCAAGTAATAGGAAGGAAGACATAAGGTAAAATAAACAACCAGGGGTTGCTCCAGAGAAGAATAATGCTAATAGATTCCAAGCCTTGGAGGGGGATACTAGTGAACATAAAGAGGAATAAAAAACACAAGATCAAAATGAATCCACACATAACACAAGAAAAAAGGGGGAGTAAGTACCAAAACGAAGGAATACTTCCCGAAATCTAGGGATAGATCAACTAGCAGAGGGGGAAATAGAGATGAAAGATACCTAGGATCAAGAATATGAGTCGAAAGAGGAAGCAAAAGCATAGACTACACAACATATGGATCTAGAGGAAGTGGAGGTGGACATGACAACCCTAATAACAGAGCATGGAGAGAAAAAATTCAATAATATACCAATTCCCCAAATGCACAAGATGCAAAGGGATATGCTAAAAGGAAAAGGTTTAGGAGCATATGAAGCTTCCCTATCCTCCACCATGGGCAACTTGGGGATCAAAACAAACCCCCTCAAAACTCTGAAAAAAAGTCCATGGGAGGAGAGGAAGAGAGGTAGAAAACCTTACAAGAATAAAATTGAGGAAACAAGCAACCTTGGTAGATTCAAGCCAAATGGTAGGACTTCTGGATGAATATTTCCCCTCCCAAGAAAAGTGTTGAAATGAATATCATGTCATGGAATGTTAGAGGAATTAATGCCCCATCTAAACATAGGATGTTACAGAAGAGGATTAGTCATGAGAAATTAGATTTAGTTAAGTTACAAGAAACAAAATGTGATATGAAAACGATAAAAAGTATAGCCTAGAAAGTTTGGAAAGGATGTGTGGTGGAAGCGATTGAAGCAGACGGGGCCTCAGGAAGGTTGGCCATCTTGTGGGATCCGAAGGTCCTGAATGTTTAGGTGCACTCTACTCTTTAGTGAATCCTAACAGTAATATTCAGGGTCGTTGGCTCTATGGAGCAAGGGTACGTTTCAAATGCATACAATCCCCGGGCCCTAGGCCAAAAAAGGGATTTCTTGGATGAGTTAAATTTTGTCGGGCACTACTATGCAACAACAACACTCGATCGTGGGGGGAGATTTTAATATGATAAAATCCTTATCATGAAAAAAAGAGGAATTGGGTGACTAGACTCGGAGAATAAGGGCTTCAGATCGATGATAAAGCTCCTTAGATTAATAGACATCCCTTCTAGGAGTGGTATTTTCACTTGGAACAACAAAAGAGGAAAAAACAAAAGGATAATGGTACGTCTAGACAACTTTTTAGTATCTAAAACCTTTTTCCAATTTAAGCAATATCTCTTTGCAGACATCTTATCCTATTATGTGTCATACCACTAGCCCATTATAATAGAATTATAAAGAAACATAAGGTAGGGACCCAAGACCTTTAGGTTTGAGAAATTATGGCTGGAACATCCCAACTTCCAACAAAACTTGGAATTCTGGTGGAAGGAGAAAAAAAATTGAATGGAACAAAGATGTTTCAGTTCAAGAAGAGACTTAGACATGTTTGTAACCGCATAAAGGCCTAAAAAAAAGAATTTTTGGAAACATGTTTAATGAGAAAAGGAGATTGGAAGAAGATATGGGGGAGATATAAGCTGAGGACATTCAAGGGGTTTGCTCAGAGACAACAGTTGCAAGGGAATAAGAGTTATGATTGGAACTAAACAAAAGAGAAAAAAAGAAGAAGAAATTTTATGGAGATAAAATTCCAGGATCAGATGGATAAGAGAGGGGGACAACAATACTAAGTTTTTCCATAATGCTCTCCTGCAAAGGAGAAGTAGGAATAGGATCTCATCCCTAAGATATATAAAAGGGGAAATCAGAGAAACCCAGGAGGACATTAATGTAGAGATGACAAACCACTTCAGTTTTCCGTTCACTGAGCCAGACCAACATAGGGAGGAATCCATACAGAGGATCACAGAGTCGATTCCCAAATTGGTTTCCCCAGAGAATAACCAAATTCTCATGAGGCCAATGTATTTGGAGTAGGTGGAAAAAATAACAAATATATGGCCTCGAGAAAATCTTCGGGCCGGGATATATTTACCACATATTTCTTCCAAGCAAGTTGGCCAATTCTAGGGTGGGATATTTCGGAAGTGGTTGAGGAGTCACGATATTCTAGATCCATCCTACAGACCTTCAATGCCTCTTTTATCATTTTAGTTCCCAAGGCAAAGGAATCCATCACTGCAGATAAGTTTCGACCTATATCTCTCTGTAATGTCATTTATAAAATCATTACTAAGCTAATAGCTAATAGACTCAAACCTATCCTATCCATCATCATCTCCTAAGAACAAGGAGTTTTTTTGGAGGGTCGACAAATTCTTAATGGTATTGTGGTGACCCACGAGACCATCCAGTCCCTTAATTCCACGAGGAAAGAATGGATAATGATGAATATTGATATGTCCAAATATTATGACCATATGAACTGGGTCTTCCTTAGGAAGATACTGGACGCATTTGGTTTCAGGGAGGATTGGGTCAAATGGGTTTTAAACATGGTCTCCTTGGATTTTTTCTCAATCCTAGTAAATGGATTTCCCTTTATAACCTTCAAACCTTACAAGGGCCTAAGACAAGGTGACCCCCTTTCCCCTTTTCTATATATCATTCTGGTGAAGGGATTGGGCCAAAGGATAAAGCATACCAAAGAAGAAGGATCCATTCAAGGTATCTCCCTGCACTCCCTATACGAACCTCTCTTACATATGGAATTTTTGGATGATACCTTCCTCATATGTCAACCAATAGTTACAGAATCCGTGGCCTTTAAGAAGGTCTTGTAATTATTCAACAAAGCTTATGAGACCCTAATCAAACTAGAAAAATCCCAATTTTTTTTCTTTAACCCTCCCCAACCAATCGAGAAAAATATAGTCCGTCTTCTTGGATTCCAATAAGCGTCGCTCCCTTCTAAATACCTGGGAGCTCTACTCATTAAAAAATCCATCTACAATGCCTCATGGGAAGAACTCTTGGACAAAGTAAAAGCCAAGCTCTCTAGATGGAAACATCATTTACTCTGTTTCCAAAGGAGAATTATGTAGATTAAATCAATCCCAATGTCCATGCCGATGTATTTATTCTTGGTCATGGAAGCTCTAAAGAACATTCTAAAGAAAATCATCAACCTACAATACTCTTTTCTCTATGGAGGGGTGAATAAAGAAAAAATATGGGTGTTGTTGGCATGAAAGAATCTATGAAAACCCAAGGACCAGGGTGGTTTTGAGGGGTCCTAAATCCATTTAACTCAACAGTAGGAACCAAACCCACCACCGAGGCCCAATTAGACTTTGCAACATTTAATGGTGGAATGGTTTTCCATATCTTGCGATTCAACCAATTAATCGATGGGCTTTACATAGTGATTGGCAGTATGTCTTCTTGTGAAAACTCCTTCAGTTTGAGAGTTCTCTTTTTGTATTTTCTCTTATAGGTGGGACCGATACAATATGAATGTTGGTATAAACCCGCTAGGTAACAAAGGGGAATGGACTTAACTACTTAAGAAGGCTTAGCTCAGGATAACCCTCATAATCAAGCATGCAGACACTGATTCTTCCACCTACAACAAGTATAGTACTAATACATTAACTCGATGGTGCTCCAATTATTGACTGAGATACAATTATCAGAAGAAAAACATACATGAAATAAACGACGGCAAGAAAAATAGTTTTCTTAACTCTAATTATCAATCACATATTAACACAACGATTTACCCTTCATCATTAGAGACAAGAACTATAAACATATTGAATTAGATAACTTATCAACATATTTAGAGGCTCTTACTCATTACAACATCCATTCATGAGATGAAATCAGAAATAATTCTTCTTTAGGTCCAATCATACACGCTTTTGTTGAAAAAACATAAAAACTTTGTCTCTGGTCCTAAACATGACTTCTCAATTAAGGCAGCTCTGAAATAGTTCTTTAGAATCTAAAAATGAGGGTCTTTGCAGAAACCATCGACCATTTCTAACAGGTCGATCCTCTTATTTATAACATATTATTAACTAAAAATAACTATCAAAAGTGCAGCTAAGTAAAACAAAAAATTGCCACATGGCACCTTCATCTCTTAGTATTCTAAGAGTCATCAAATGATCTCACTTGAGTGGATGACTCTTCTCATACTCTGACCATTTAACAAAGAGTTCCTCGCACGTGTTGGTGTATGGGAACCTGTATTGGTCCATTGGGGTTGAAAGGATCGCCTTTATCTCCACTGTCCGTGCTCGATATTTGACTACTTTAGCACTTAACTGCTATAGCATTGTCCGAGCCTTGATATGGTTCTCCATGAACTATTGTAATTTTCATTGCACCATGTTTTCCACCTGTGTTATCTCCGCAGCCCACAATGAGTCTTGTTCGACATGTAATTTGACTATGTCGCTGAAGTCTACAAAGTCATCATGTGTGTTGAATTCTAGGAGGCCATTATCTCCCATCGTCCGGTTGATCTTGGTCTAGCTCTTTTCACACTCGACCCATTTCTCTTGGATTTACTCGTGAGTTTCTTGGGCCATTTCACCCAGTAGTCAACCGACTTATTTAAGCAATCAATGTTGATATCCCTTAGTATCTGAATGTCGTGTTCTTCGACGTATCGACCCTACTGAACGACGTTGATGTATTCGATCCTTTCTACTGTTTGGTGTGATTTTTCATACCATATTTCCATGTCTTTGCATTTCGCCAGCACCATGAGGGTGTCTTCTTGGAAATCATATATTCCTATAGTGAACAGGTGCCGCTCATTTGTGAATTTACTGTAGGTGTCTTGGAATTCGCTTCTGGAGAACACTGTGGCATGTGTGGAGTCCTGATAATATTTTTCCAAATGGAGTAGATGTTCCAACTCCTTCAGTGCAATGTCTAGCTCCTCTTCATCCCTTATCTCTCTATCCAGGGTGGCATCTATGATTTCCATCCCTACGCCGATAAGCTCAGATGTCTTGGCATGCTCCATACTAATCAGTTTTCCTCTATGGTGATGAGGATGGAGAGATATAGAGTAAGACTCCTCTTCCTAGTAGTTCTCTTCACGATGGATTTCCTCTTCTGGTCATAGGAGATGTCTTGTATATCAGCAACCTCATCCATAGGTTCAGGGATTTGCTGATCTCCCCAGGTAAGCATATTTCCCAGGCTCCCGATAGTGTATATTTGTTCAAGATTGGGTTCTTGAACCTCTTCCGTGTGTTCCGAAGGTCTGGCCTTTGGTTGTTTCTCATTGGGAAGTAAAGTACTCACTAAAATTGAAGCATCAGGGGCAGGCTCGGTACTTACTTGATAATCAGTAGTTGAGATGTTGATTTCCTACTGTGGAACTTCTTCTTCTTGTTCACCCGACCCTGGCTCGTCCTTTGGGCTATCCGCATGGGTCTCCAGTACATTGAGTAGTTTAGTGTCTAAGACACTTTTGAAACCTCCTGGTCATTTTGTGGAAGGCCTTGAAGTTGAGCATCGGGAGCTGGGGAAGATGCCTTCTCAGGATACTTTTCCTTTGTGATTTGCACCGGAGTCACCAAGGACATCTCCGAACTCTCCTCATCGTCATAGATTTTTATTAATTCATGGAGGGGGTTTGGTGCACTTTCTCTCCCTGATGTCATTGCTATCTCTAGCTAAGATGAAACTTCCCCTGGTGATCTGACCTGTGGCATTGTAACTTCAGGGTTATCTAACCCGTTGATTTTGTCAATTTGTATTAGCTCCGGGCCACTTGGACCTACCCGAATTTCGATTGGGTTGTCGGTAGGGAACCTTGTTGTTTCTACGAGGTTTGGGTCATCCTTTAAATGATTGATTACTCTATGTTCTTGTTCTATCATGAGAAATCCCATTTCATGTGCCTCTGGTGTCATTGGAGATCCCATGTTCTGCAACGGAGCCACCACGGAAACCTATGTTGCCTCTGTCGCTCTTATTTCTTCCTTTGCTCTGAGGGCCTCTTGAGATGACTGTTATATTTTCATCACCTATTCATTCAGGCTCATGGCCCTAAACCTGGTCATTTTCGGGTCGACCATCCTTTGTACCACCTCGTCCCAGTACTGGGCATTTTCTGTGAAGACTTTGTCTTCAAATTTGTCGTGGGCGTACAAAGAACGGGATGACACTTGTGAAGCATGTTGCAATACTATGCCCTTTGGATTGTTCTTGCAGAATCATCCCATCGATAATCTAAACTCGAATTGGCTCATCCCTTCTTGTTTGGCTTGAGCGGTATCCTTTACCAAGTATAACCCTACATGGAAACCATAGGGTATGAACATTTGTTTCTTGTCCTTGACCAAGGTGGCATTGTAGCCTTGCAATATGGTTTGATAGCATATTTCTCCTACGACACGTCGATACGGGACATGAGCTGGTAGGATATGTGGTGCTCTGGTGGCCCCAAACACCCTGATGTAGGTGGCGCGCTCATCCAAATACCAATGGCCTACCTTGGATATCATGTTTTTGGCTACCATTGATAGCCTTGGGCATTCCTTCATGAAAAGAATAAAATAAATTCGAGCGATGAATTCATCGCAGATCAGAGAGTAGGATTTCTTATACATGTTTTCCCATAGCACACTGAAGTAGACATGGACCGGGAGTTCTGCAACATGCCAGCTCAGATTCATGTCAGCGAAGACGTTTCTGGTGCACATGACATCAAGAAAGTATGAAGCCCTGTAAAACATTGGTGCTTCCCCTTCCTTCGACATCTGGGCATGCTTCACATAGATGCTCGGTTGCTTGGAGATTATTTCTCCCCAGTTGAAGCTGCATCCGACGATCACAACTTTGTATGCCAAAGGCATCCATGCCTCTGAAAACCTGGAGAAATATTTCTCTCCGTACAATCAGAAGATGAGATCCATCATATAGACGTATGGCTCCCTTAAATTAACTGTCCTGTACCAGCCAGTGCTTTAGTTGGTGAAATTCTTGTCCTCGCTCCACCATGAGGCCATCACTCGGCTGATTTCGTGGTGTTCCTAGAACTTCACCACAAAGTATGTGTTTAGAGGATCCTTGAGGTATCTAAGTTTGTAATACTTATGAAATTCTATCGAGAGGAAAATCCGACACACCCACCATTGTCATCATTGATTAGACACTTATGTGTGTCTATGTGGTCGATGAGTCATTTAAGAACCTCTATGCAGGGAAAAATGGGGGTTTTGCTTTCTACCATATGTATATGTGGTCGTCGGATGTTCGGGAACACCTGGTCATCAAGCACCCTTATGTTTGGATCACTGTGTGGGACATATTCCAGGTACTCTTCTTGGCTAATCGGGTTAAATATATCCCCCCAATGTGGGAGTGCCATCTTGGACCCTGTGCTTGCCTCTGTATTGAGAAAGGTCATAGGTTGGATGAAAACCTTCTTTGTTGTTGTCTTAATGACAGGTTCTGGCCTTGGGGCGTATTCCAATTGTTTTGCGATCCCTGGAGAAGATCCTTCGCCTACCTCTAGTTCTTTCAGCTTTGGTGCCCTCGACGATCGTCTAGTAGTTGGATTTCTTGGTGGCATTGTTCCTGCAACTTAAAATAAAATTTCAAAGATTGTGTAAAAACAAAAACCGAATAACATATAAATTATAGCCATGTAAAGTTTACATACTTGGATACATACCTCTGGAGATTGTTAAAATCTGGTTATTTTGATAATCGTGGAGTTGATACAGCCTTTGAGTCACTCGTCTTGCTCCTTTAGATGCTCTGGGATTCTTTTATGCGCAGATTGATTTTGTTTACAACGAATCAAGAGAATTTAAACATGGAATATCTTACCATATCACATCATCCATTCAATTCAAGTTATGAGTGATATTTTAACAAATATGTCTCCAAATCTCTATAACTTAAATTCATCGTGGGGTGGCGGTGGAGGTGTGGGTGGTGTTGTGGTCTATCGGTGATTTTAAAAGGTTGTTTTGATTGGTGCATGAGGTAGCGACTAATGAGATATCGAGTATTAATTAGATCCTTAAATGCTAAAAATCCGATCCTATCTAATGCTAAAAGGTCCCATCGTGTCTCTCTCTCAATGGGAAGATTGAGGATGGGGGATGTGTTATGAACGTTTTCGTTGATGTCCTCTTGAAAAAATATCTGACGTCGATCGATATTACCGTACAATGCTGTCGTGGCAAAGTCTGACTCAGAGGTGTGACTCAGACCTAGGGAACCAATAATGGCTCGGGATAAAACTATACCGTGTGATCCTCCTACCAGGTAAAGACACATGGCACTGAAGACCGGTGACTTAATTAGCATGTATTAATTGGAGTCAAGACTTTCCTTAAGTTATCCATTCTAAAACAAACTTTATCTTTCCGATGCCGAAAAAGTATCCAGGGTCGGCTATCGATGATAAAACTATCAATTGATTTCAGATTGACTTCCTTGAAAAAGTCTCGATGCAAGAGATTCTTTGGGAATAGATGACCGGGAATAACTTTTATCGTGGTCAGAATGTTTGCTGCGATCCTTCTAGGTTTTCCCCGATTCCGATAAGCGCATTGGGCATTGTCTATCGATGATGTATTTTCATTCTTCATTAAATCTTGTCCCATACCATCTTTTACCAATGCTGAAGCGGAATCGACTATCGACGATATATTTATGTGCAAATCAAAAATTCCTTTTTTTGATGCCGACGGATATCGACACTCGATGGGTGAGATTTTTCGAGTGGTTCCTTTTCCTTCATTGAATTCCTTTCGATGTCAACCCTGAGCGCATTTGGTGAAGTGTTTGGATGTCGATTATTTATTCAGGTGTTAAGGTCTTTTTTACTCATGAGGTTTCATAAGTTCAAGTAAACCTGAATGGGTGATGAGATTCATGAAAATAAGCAAAGACAAAACATTTTATAAGAATGAAATCAAATCAGATAGCACAGAAGATCAAGTGGTACCCAAAAAAGTAAAACCTTGACAAAGGATTTTTTAGGGTGTGTTGAGTGCTCAACAAATTGTGACTTACTGGGAGAAAGAAAAATCTTTGTTCCTACCTCGGGCTCTACTGATGAAAAAGCTGGTTAAGAACTCAACTGGATTTTAATCAGAGCCTCTTTTATCCTTGCATTTGAATTTCCCCAGTTGATGCATTTGGGCCTACCTGTGGGGTTTTCAACCTTTATTCCACCTTCATTTCCTGTAACCCTGACTAACGCCCCCTTTGAAAAGAGTCGAGTAAAGAATTCACTAGCCCCAAGCCCTTTAGTTAAACTTATTCACTTGCTATGGTGTTGCTCTGCTGCCAACAAGTGTCCATAGCCCCGGGGAAGTCACCCCGACGTCACATACCTTTCTCCGCTACCAACGAGCGTCCATAGCCCTGGAAGATTTATCTACATACCCTCTCCTACTGTGAAATCATTCGATATTGTTTCTTTTATTTCGACAGAATTTCTTGAGCGAGTGGGAGAGGAGGACGTCTATTATTTGAAAAATGAGATGGTTAAGGTGAATTTTTTCTAGCTTTGTCTTCCAGGTACATGTAGTCCTTTCCATCTTACCAACTTTCCTTTAAGTTTTTACCAGACCACCAGGCATACACTTCATCATTTTTTCAAGGTTGCTCATCTGTAGGTTAGATAGAAAACTCTTTAAAACAACTACATGTCTCTCGACGCTTCTTGTGTTGTATGTAAGCGATGAGTTAGGAACAAAGTTCATCATATCGTATGAATTGAGGTCAACCACTGTTTTGTTAAATACAATCTTCAAAAGATCAGAAGTACTATAGAAAGAAACATAAACAAAAAATGAATTCTGCAATCGACCTACCCTACAACAAAACATCGTGAAATCACACATACAATTTTTTATTTTTTTAATGAAAATATTGTTTTAGGGATTGGCCATTCACCGGGAGGGCATTAGGTTCCCCCCTCAGATTCTGAAACCGATACGTGCCTACCCCAATTTTATCGACCACCTGAAAAGGTTCGAGCCATAGATTCTGAAACTTAGAATGTTTTTCTTTCGGCTCGTTTTATCTGTCCCATTTTAGGACTAAGTCTCCCACTTCAAATTATTTCTCTTTAGCCTTATTCTTATCAAACCACCTTTTAACTATCTGTTGATGAGATATGAAATTTGATTTTTATTTCTCCCTTTCTTCTTCCAGCATGAAGAGGGTATCAATTGTTTGTTGTATGAATAATAAGGGTTGTCCTCTAGAATCATGAGCAAGTTGAAGAGATGGAAGATATATCCCGTTCAGGATAATGGCTTCTTGTCCGTATACCAGGAAGTATGGGGAATTTACTATAGCTTCCTTGGGTGTTACTCTATCAGCCCAGAAAGCGCTATGGAGTGAACTGTTCCAATTCCTTTTATTTTTTGCAACTGTTTTCTTTAATATCCTCACTAGGTTCTTATTGGTTGATTCTACCACTTTGTTCCCCTGCGGATAGTAGTTTGCAAAGTATCTGATTATGATTCCTTTATCTAGAGAAAACTCTGTTAATAGGGTGGAAGAAAAGTATGAGGCATTATAAAAAACAAGGACGAAGGGAACACCGAACCTTGTGATCAATTTTTGTTCTATGAATTGGATCACCACATTTTCATTTACATGAGTCAGAGGGATGGCCTCTGCCCATTTTGTGAAATATTTTGTGTAAGTTAGTATGTATCTATGTTGTTTTGAAGAACTCGGTGTAATTTCTCCTATGATATCTAACCCCCATTGCTCGAATGGCCTGAAAACAACCATAGGTTGGAGTGGGACAATTGATCTCTTTTCCCTCCCCTCACTTATTTGACAAGTTGTACAGTTTCTAGTGTATGTGTGAGCGTCCCTGAACATAGTAGGACAATAATAGCCATCTCTCAGTATTTTATGAGCAGTGGTGTTTCCTGCAAAATGTCCACCTGCAGGACCATAATGGAGCTCCTTCATAAATTTGTTTGCATCTTTGTGTTCGAGACATATTAAAAGTACCCCATCATAATTAACATGAAAGAGCACGGAATTATGAGGCGATATTGTGCTGATTTTAACCAGAGGGCTCTCCTTTCCCTAGGATTTAGGATTTCTCGGCAAGTTCCATGATGCAGGAGATAAGTCATTTTCTCATACCAAGACTTCTGCCCTAGGGAGACATATGAAGCTTCACCACACCACAATGCTAATTCATTCTCCCATCCAGGGTCCTCATTTATTTGGTCTTGGGATTCAACTGCCAGTTTGCACAACCCTTGTCCTTTAACCAGTTTAGCAGGTTTTATATCTAGATAAAATTCTTGGGCCACTACCATCCAATTTCTTCTTTCCCCCATCTCCTTTTCAGTGAATGGGGATCAGACCGCAGGGTGAGGCACGATGACTTTGGTATGGTTCTTAAGGATGTAAGACCTAAAGTGTTTCACTGCCTTGTATACTGCATAAGCCTGCTTGTCTATAGTAGGGAAATTTAGTTTAGCCCCTTATAGATTAGTGCTCATGAATGATACTGGGGCCTCGTTGTTTTCATCATCCTTTTGAGTCAATACTGCATCTAACGATTGGATGGAGGCGAAAGTATAGAGGAATAAATATTTTCTAAAATCAGGACTTCACAATACTGGGGCTTGGGATATTGCAGCCTTAATATTGTTGAAATAACTTTTTATTTCATCATCCCACTTAAATTCGGTATCTTTACACATCATTTTTTGTAAGGGTTTGATAGTTTCAGCGAAATCGGGGGTGAATTTCCTCACAAAATTGATTTTCCCGAAGAATGATTGCATAGCCCTTTTTTTTGTGGGGTAATAGAAGTTGAGCTATAGCCTTGATCCTTTCTGGGTCTATGCGAATCCCTGCTTGAGATATAATATTACCTAGCAATTTACCTTCCTCGACACCAAAGATAGTTTTCTTAGGGTTTAAGGATATACCGTATTTCCTACACCTTTCAAAAATTTGGGTTAAGTGTTGGATGTGATATTCTCTGTTCTCTGAATACACAGTCGCGTCGTCCAAATAGGCTACAACACACTTGTTTATTAGTCCCCGAAATGCTACATCCATGGCCCTTTGGAAGGTCTCCCCTGCATTGATTAATCCAAAGGGAATAAGTTTATAAGTGAAGGTTCCCCACTTGGTTCAGAAGGTAGTCTTCAAATGGTCTTCCTCTGAAACTAGAACTTGGTTATAACTTGAAAAACCATCCATCAGGGAGAAAATCTCGGAGCCAGACACGGTCTGAAAGAGTTGCTCCATTGTTGGGACTGAGTAGTTGTCCTTTTCTGAAGCTCTATTGAGGTTTAT
Organism: Picea glauca; assembly: GCA_000966675.3. Classification (NCBI taxonomy): domain Eukaryota; kingdom Viridiplantae; phylum Streptophyta; class Pinopsida; order Pinales; family Pinaceae; genus Picea; species Picea glauca. Next base: position 131,094 of record JZKD02S1672722.1, read on the forward strand.
GAAATCTATGCATAGACAGATCTCCCCAGAATTTTTCCTCACAGGAACCAAAATATGCTACCCATGCAGAGTGTCTAACCTGGAATATAATCTTGGCATCTAGTAGTTTCTTTAACTCCTGACACATGAGAGCTCTAGGCATGGGTGGTACTTCTGGAGCTTCTGTTGGAAGGTTTTCACTTCAGGATTTAATGGGATAGTGTGTTGAATGATACTAGTATCATAAGTTTTTAGATCTCGGTAGGACCAAGCAAAAACATCTTGATATTGTCTGAAAATTTTGAGATAGGCCTTCCTTTCCTCTTTAGATACTGTCTTGCTGAGATTTATATTCTTGGGGTTTTTCGAGGTTCCTAGATTTATAGTTTCGTGCATGGGACAAGAAATCCTAATCTTTGCGTTCTTTGACCCTTTAAATATTTCCCTTAGGTCAAAAATGCTTTCTAAATTGGACACTCCCTTCGGTATCATGTAAGACCTTGGTTTGTCAGTCAGTTGCTCTGTATGAGGATCAGTTTCTGCTAATTTCTCTTGGAATACTTCATCGTCAATAGCCAAGTCTTTAAAGTTATCCTGCTTGGTCAAATTTTTTATGATCTGTTCATCCCCTTCAAAGACCTTCCAATTAGAAATATTATTAGGAACCGATGGTTTGTAGAGTAGCTCCATAGTGAACCAGGAGGCTTCATAGTCTTCTATAGGTGATAGCCTTTAGGCAATGGTATCCATAGAATCCACAAGAGTGTTCTTTGTTCTGGGAATCGTTGTAATGTTGAAGGCTTAAAAATGTTCTATTAGTCTCTGCACTTCTTGTTGGTAATTCCTCAGGTGGGGAGAGTTGCAATGTATAGTGTTCCTTAATTGCATAACGATGATTTCAGAATCTTCGAAAACCTTCAATTTTTTAACATTTAATTCTATGGATTTCTTTATCCTTTGTACTAGAGCTTCATACTCGACGGTGTTGTTTGTGCATTCAAATTCTAAAAGGACATGAAATTTTGTTTACCTCTTGGATCAATGAGGATCCACCCTGCCCCTGAACCTTCTTGCGATTTAGATCCATCGAAGTATAAGGTCCAAACTTGTGGGAAAAACCTATCAACTTGCTCTTTCTTATCACTTTCCTCCTTTCCTCCTTTATGTTCCGTGGTTTCTAACATCGGTTCCTGACAGAAGAGGGTTTCCTCTGTCGTCATTGGAAATTTTTCTTGAAAAATTACTTTGGAGTTTTGAGTAAGAGAAACATCAGATGAGAGGGGGGAGACATTCCCAAAATCAGAATCATAGGAATAATTTCCTAGAACAGGAAAGTCTGTTGATGAGGGCTCGTTAAGGGTTTCCATGTCAGTGACCGTGTGTTTTAGATATCTTTCCCTATCGATTCTGATCATATTCGTGTGTCTCTTTAATGGAAACCAAAGGTGAGCCCATTCTATACAAAAGTATCTATTTAACTTCTCAGGCCAGTCTTGACTCAGTAGCAATCCATAGGCTTCTGGGATATCTACTACAATGATGTCAATTACTTGAAAACATTTAGGGTGTGTTGTTATTATGATCATTACATCTTTGAGCTCTCCCATAACCTTCACCTGGGATCTGTCTAGTTGTATTACATGCTTATCACTTTTGAGAGGGATTGCGTTTAATTTTTTGAAAATAGACAGTGGCATAACATTGGAGGATGCTCTTGAGTCAACCAAACTGTTATGGAGGTTTCTATTGAAGACTTCAAATGTCAAAAGGAACGGTGGGACAAAAGGTTTTGCCTTTTTATCTTCAGAGAATGCGCTCACAATTGGTTTATTTCTTATATCTGTGGGAGTTATATTGTCTCCTTGGTCAGTTCTTATAGTAGGATTTTCTACTGATTCCAATGCTTGTAACAGAAAGACCTTTTGCTGAGGGATTCTACACATGTCCATGACATATATATTTGCCTTCAACTTCTTCAAATATTATATTATGTTGTAGTCTAGCTTGGGCGATTCTCGTGTATGGATGTTTATAGGGTTTCTTCAGGGGACAAAAGGTGCTTTTGGGTGCTCGAGAGCTGGTTCTCCTCCCGAAGTTTGGGTCGTGGTGAGGTCGTTTGAGACATATTGACCCCTACTTCGTGTTTGCACAACCAAGACTTTTGCGGGTGGTTCTTGAATCTCAAATAGGTCATCAGAAGGCATTGGTAGGTCAAGGTCCCATATCAACATGGTTTTTTCTTTTGGTGGATCAAATTCTTCCAGATCGACAATATTCATAGTTGAGCCGCTTGACTATTTGGTCAGGGAAACCTTATCTAGGAACCAGTTGGCCATCAAATTCATGGCATGCACCAAATGTGGGAAGTCTCTTTCAGAGTATTTCTCTTAGTGATAGGTACAGAAAGAGTCGGATGCTACATTTTCCAGATCGATGTTTAATTTGGTTGGGGGGGGGTTTAGTTTATTTGAAAGGTGGGTTTCTTTTAAAAAAGGGTTTATAGGGCCTCTGGCCTTGGTTCCCTTCCCCTACACTTATTTTCATGTCTATGATTTCGTTTGATAATTTATTAACCATGTGTTGTAGGTCTTCTATGTATCCACTTCCCTTTTCGGGACCTTGTTCTATTTGATTCCCTGGGGGTCTATTCAACAGAAGTCCTCTCCTGGGAGGAGGTTGAAATTCCTTCTTAACTAGTGAGATCCAGCCTTCTTTACATCCCTTCATTTGAAATTCTATTGTTTTGGCTTCTTCAAAATTCTCAGCTAAGTTTGCTTTGGAATCCCTCTTCACAAACATGGAAATAGAAGCGAGCAGAGCGTTAGCATATACTTTGATTTGCAACTCCTGAGTGGGTTTAGCTTTGGGTTGAATTTTTTTTAGGATAGTGGTGAACCGTTGATTAAAGTATTTAACCTTATCCTTTGAAATCATGCTGGCGGCGAACAACTCGGCCATAAACACTCTTGTAGTGGTTTCTTCTTTAAATTTATCTAAAAAATCCTTTTGAAACTTCATCCAACTAGTTATGGATCCTACAGGTAAGTTAAAATACCACATGGAGGCCAAATTATTGAAAGTATAGGGTAAAATCTTGCATACTACATCTTCATGTTGAACATTCATCAATCTGATAGCTATTGTGAATTTTTTGATATGGTCTTCAGGAAATCCTGAGGTTTCAGGGTCAAATTTAGGGAGTAACTTCTCTGTATGTCAGGGAAGGTTATGTACTCGTCCAGGGATGTCTAGAGAATCTTTGGCCAACCAAGGTTGACTATTCTGAGGTGGGTTTCCCCTTTATTCATTATGATCATTGTTATCTTCCATGTCGTCCAACCCCGAAGCTCAACATTCTGAGTTAACCCCTTCCTCATTAGAAAAGTCGGCGGGCTCGGAGCAGTTACCGACAGGTGTTTTGGGGATTAGATTGAGAGGATGTTCGATTTTAGTGAGGGGGAAATCTATCAGGACTTCTACTGTGTGCACAAAATCCTGGTCGGGGGTATCGAACACTAGTCTACTTACTTGTTTTCTACGAGGAAGTAACAGAGCTAATGGAAACACTCTGATCTGTCAGGCATAAGCTCTTGTGATCCTTATGAATGAGTTCAAATCCTCGTGAGGAAGAGTGTAAGGTATCTCAAGGAATATATGTTCTTCCTCTTGTTGGGGTGAGTTACTCATTTCAGGAGTACTCAGTGTGTGTGGGTTGTCTTGAGAATGACTAGCCATGCATGTGTGTTGTTTTGAATCTACATGTTGTGTGAAATATTGTGTAAAAAATATTATCACCCATTCATTCTTCATCCCCTCCTTCTAGCACCAATTATGTTGAGGGGTCCTAAATCCCTTTAACTCAATAGTAGGAACCAAACCCGCCATCGAGGCCCAATTAGACTCTGCATCATTTAATGGTGGAATGGTTCTCCAGATCTTGCGATCCAACCAATTAATCGATGGGATTTACATAGTGATTGGTAGGATGTCTTCTTGTGAAAACTCCTACTTCAGTTCGAACATTCTCTTTTTGTATTTTATCTTATAGGTGGGACCGATACAAGATGAATGTTGGTATAAACCAACTGGGTAACAAAGGGGAAAGGACTTAACTACTGAAGAAGGCTGATCTCGGGATAACCCTCATACTCAAGAATGAAGACAATGATTCTTACACCTACAACAAGTCTAGTACTAATATATTAACCTGTTGGTGCTCCAATTATTGACTGAGATATTTTTATTAGAAGAAAACCATAGATGCAATAAATGACGACAAGAAAAATATTTTTCTAAACTCTAATCATCAATCACATATTAACACAATGATTTAATATTCATCATTAGAGACAAGAACTATAAACATATTTAATTAGATAACTTATCAACATATTCATAGGCTCTTACTCATTACAACATCCATTCATGAGATGAACTCAAAAATAATTCTTCTTTAGATCCAATCATACACGCTTTTGATGAAAAAATAGAAAAACTTTGTCTCTGGTCCTAAACATGACTTCTCAATTAAGGCATCTCCGAAATAGTTCTTTACAATCCAAAAATGAGGGTCTTTGCAAAAACCATCAACCATTTCAAATAGGTCGATCCTCTTATTTATAACATACTATTAACTAAAAATAACTATCAAAAGTGTAGCTAAGTAAAATAAAAAATCGCCTCATGGCGCTTTCATCTCTCAGTCTTCTAATAGTCATCAAATGATCTCACTTGAGTGGATGAGTCTTCTCATAATTCGCCCATTTAACAAAGAGTTCCTCGGACGTGTTGGCATATGAGAACCTGTGTTGGTCCATCGGGGCTGAAAGGATCTCCTTTATCTCCATTGCCTATGCCCGATATTTGACTACTTTAGCACTGAACTGTTGTAGCACTGTATGAGCCTTGATTAGGTGCTCCATGAACTATTGTACTTGTCCTGGCGCCATGTTCACCACCTTTTTTTTATCTCCACAACCCACGGTGAGTCTTGTTCGGCATGTAATTTTACTATGTTGTGCAAGTCGACAAAGTCATCGGGTGTGCCGAATTTTGGGAGGCTGATGTCTATTATTGCCCGATTTATCTTGGTCCAACTCTTTTCACACTCGACCCATTTATCTTGGATTTCCTGGTGAGGTTCTTGGGCCATTTCCACCCAGTAGTCGTCCAACTTCTTTATGCGATCAATGTTTCTATCCCTTAGTATTCGAATGTCGTGTTCTTTGGCGTCTCGGCCCTGCTAAATTACGCTGATGTATTTGATCCTTTCCACTACCTGGGGTGATTTTTCATACCATATTTCCATGTCTTTGCATGTTGCTAGCGCCATGAGGGTGTCTTCTTGGAAATCGACTATTCCTGCAGTGAATAGGCACCGCTCATTTGCGAATTTACTGTAGGCGTCTTGGAATTCACTTCTCAAGAACATCGTGGCCTGTGTGGAGTCTTGATGATATTTCATCAAATTGCGTAGATGTTCCAACTCCTCCAATGTAGAGGCCAACTCCTCTTCATCCCTTATCGCTCTATCCATGGTGGCATATGTGATTTCCATCCCTGCACCGATAAGCTCAGATGTCTTGGCATGCTATGTGCTAATCAATTTTTCCTCTATGGTGATGAGGATGGAGTGATACATAGTAAGCCTCTTCTTCTTGGTAGTTCTCTTCATGATGGATTTCCTTTTACGGTCATAGGAGATGTCTTGTATATAAACAACCTCATCCATGGGTTCAGGGGTTTTTTGATTTGCCCAGGTAAGCATATTTCCCAGGCTCCCAACAATGTATATATGTTCAATATTGGGTTCTTGAACCTCTTCCGTGTGTTTCGAAGGTCCGACCTCTGGTTGTTTCTCATTGGTAAGTAAAGTACTGGCTGAAATTGAAGCATCAGGGACAAGCTCGGTATTTAATTGATAATCAACTATTGAGATATCAATTTCCCATTGTGGAACTTATTCTTCTTGTTCGCTCGACCTTGGCTCGTCCTTCAGGTTATCTGATTGGGTCTCTGGTACATCGCGTAGCTCAGTGTCTAAGAAAGTTTTGACCTCTTGGTCATTTTGCGGAAGGCCTTGAATTTGAGCATCGATAGCTAGGGAAGATGCCTTCTCGGGTTCCTTTTCCTCTGTGATCTGCACCATAGTCTCAAAGGACACTGCCGAACTCTCCTCGCCGTCATAGATTGTTATTAAGTCAGGGAGGGGGTTTGGTGCAGTTTCTCTCCCTTATGTCATTGTTATCTCTAGCTGAGCTAAAACATCCCCTGGTGATCCAGACTATGGTGTTGTAACTTCAGGGTTATCTAACCCAGTGATTTCGTCAATTTGTATTAGCTCTGGGCCACTTGGACCTACCCGACTTTCGATTGGGTTGTTGGCAAGGACCCTTGTTATTTCTACGAGGTCCAGGTCCTCCTGCAACTGATCAATACTCTCTGTGCTTGTTCTATCATGAGAAATTCCCTTTCCCGTGCCTCTGGTGTCATAGGAAATCCACTGTTATGCATCGGAGCCACCAGGGAAACCTATGTTTCCTCTGTCGCTTTGATTTCTTCCCTAGCTCTAAGGGCCTCTTGAGCCAACTATTCTATTTTTGTTTCTTGTTCATCCAGGATCATGGCCCTGAACCTAGTCATTTTTGGGTCAGCCATCCTTTGTACCACCTCGTCCCAATCCTAGGCATTTTCTGTGAAGACTTCATCTTTGAATTTGTTGTGGGCGTATGGCCATCAGGATGAGATAGGTGAAGCATGTTACAAGACCAGGCCCTTTGGATCATGCTTGCGAAATCGACCTGTTGGGAATTCGAACTCGAGTTGGCTCAACTCTTCTTGCTTGGCTTGAGCGGTATCCTTTATCAAGTAGAACCGTACATGGAAACCATAGGGTATGGATGTTCATTTCTTATCCTTGACCTAGGTGGCGTTGTAGCCTTGCAAGATGGTTTGATAGCATATTTCTCCTACGACATGTTGGTCCGGGACATGAGCCAGTAGGATATGTGGTGCTATGGTGGCCTCAAACACCCTGATGTAGGTGGCGCGCTCATCCAAATACCAATGGCCTACCTTGTATATCATATTTTTGGCTGTCGTTGATAGCCTTGGGAATTCATTCTTGAAAAGAATAAAATAAATTCAAGCGATGAATACATCGCAGATGAGAGAGTAATATTTCTTATACATGTTTTCCCATAGTGCGTTGAAGTTGACGTGGACCGGGAGTTCTGCAAGATGCCAACTCAGATTCACGACGGTGAAGTTGTTTCTGGTGCACATGACATCGAGCAAGTATGAAGCCATGTCAAAAGTTGGTCCCCTTCCTTCGGCACATGGGCCTGCTGCACATAGATGCTCAGTTGCTTGGATATTATTGCTCCCCAGTTGAATTTGCATCTGGCAATCACAACTGTGTAAACCAAAGGCATCCATGCCTCTGAAAACCTTTAGCAATCTTTCTCTCCATACAATCGGAAGATGAGAGCCATCATATAGATGTATGGCTCCCTTAAATTGACTGTCCAATACCAGACAATGCTCCATTTGGTGAACTTCTTGTCCTCCCTCCACCATGAGGCCATCACCCGACTGGTGTCGTGTTGTTTGTAGAACTTCACCATGAAGTTTGTGTTTAGACACTCCTCAGGGTCTCTGAGTTTGTAATACTTCTGAACTTCTACCAGGAGGAAAAATCTGACACACCCACCATTTTCATCATTGATTAGACACTTCTTTGTGTCTGTGTGGTCGATGAGCCTTTTAAGAACCTCTATGCAGGGAAAAATAGGGGTTCTTCTTGCTACCATATGTAGATGCGATCGTCGGATGTTCGGGAAAACCTTTTCATCGAGCACTCTTATGTATGGATCACTGTGTGGGACATATTTCAGGTACTCTTCTCTGCTAATCCTATTAAATAGATCCCCCCAATGTGGGAGAACCATCTTGGACCCTGTTCTTTCCTCTTTATCGCCAAAGTTCGGAGGTTGGATGAAAACCTTATTAATAACACGTTCCGACCTCAGGGCGTATTCCAATTGTTTTTCGATCCTTGGAGAAGAGCCTCCACATACCTTTGGTTCTTTCAGTTTCGGTTCCCTTGGTGGTTGATTAGTAGTTGGGTTTCTTGGTGGCATTGTTCCTACAATTTAAAATAAAATTTCAGAGACTGTGTAAAAACAAAAACTGGATAAGAACATATAAATTATAGCCATGTAAAATTTACATACTCAAATACATACCTCTGGAGCTTGTTAAAACCTAGTTATTTTGATAATCACAGAGTTGATATAGCCTTTGAGTCACTCGTCTTGCTCCTTCTGATGCTCTAAAATTCTCTTTGTGCAAAATGATTTCATTTACAACGACTCAAGAGAATTTAAATAGGGAATATCTTATCATGTCACATCGGCCATTCAATTTGGGTTATGAGTGAAATTTTAACAAATCTGCCACCAAATATCTATAGCATAAATTCATCATGGGTTGACGTCGAAGGCGTGGGTGGCAATGTGGTCTATCGATGATTTTAAACAGTTGTTTTTATTGGCGCACGAGGTAGTGAATAATGCGAGATCAGGTATTAATTAGCTCCTTAAATTCTCAAAATATGATCGTATCTAATGCTAAAATTTCCCATCGTGTCACTCTCTCATTGGGTGGATTGGGGATCGGGGATGTGCTATGAACATTTTTTTTTATGTCCTCATGCAAAAATCTCTGACGCCGGTCAATCTTACTGTACAATGTTTCCATGGAAAAGTCTGACTCGAAGGTGTGACTCAGACCTAGGGAACCAAGAATGGATCGGGATAAAACTTGACCGTACGATCCTCCTATCGGGTAAACACACATGGAACTGAAGACTAATGACCTAATTAGTGTGTATTAATCGGATTCGGGACTTTCCTTAAGTTATTTTTTCTAAAACAAACCTTATCTTTTCGATGTCGAAAAAGTATCCTGGGTCGGCGATCGACGATAAACCTATCAAGTGCTTTCGGATTGACTTCCTTGAAAAAGTCTCGATGCCAAAGATTCTTTGAGAATTGGCAATCGGGAATAAATTTTATCGCGGTCAGAATGTTTGTTGAGATCCTTCTAGGTTTTCCCCGATTCTGATAAGCACGTCGGGCATCGACTATCGATGATGTATTTTTGTTCTTCGTTAAATCCTATCCCATATTGTCTTTTACCAATGCTAAAGAAGAATCGACTATTGGAGATATATTTATAAGCAAATCAAAACTTCCTTTTGTCGATGCCGACAAATATCGGCGCTCGATGACTGAGATTTTCTCGGTGGTTCCTTTTCCTTCTTTGAATTCCTTCCGATGTCAACCTTGAGCGTGTTCAGTGAAGTGTTTGGCTGTCGATTATTTATGCAGGTTTTAAGGTATTTTTTAGTCATGAGGTTTCATAATTTCAAGAAAACCTGAATGGGTGATGAGAGTCATGAAAATAAGCAAAGACAAAACATTTTATAAGAATGAAATCGAATCATATAGTGTAAAAGATCAGATGGTACCCAAAAAACTTAAAATTTGATAGAGGATTTTTTAGGGTGGTTTGAGTTCTCAATAGGTGGGTTGGGAATTTGATCCAGGTGGATATCGGTGGCCACCCACCCCTTCCAACTAGCTCAAAACAATTTTCTGACAATTTTGGCAATTTACTATTTTTAGAAATTTTATGGGATCAAGCTTCTCAATGATAGCCTAAGGCTCTATTTGATCCTCTGAAATGAATATTCTCGATGATACCTTTCCAACGAGATATCATGCACCCCAAAAAAATATTGTATTCCAAAGTTACTCCCCCGGGAAGTTGATACACCAAATTACACAAAACGGGGTCCACAAAACTGTTGGATTTTCATCTTCCGGGGTTAGGGTTTTGGATTTTATTTATGATAAAATGCCTTTGGATCCTCATTGTAAAATCATATTCTTGTGAATGTGAGTAGCAGAAACATCTATTCTCAGAGATAAGATGTCACCATTCTAGCAAATCTTTTAATCTGTATTTTTACAGTCTTTGTACATTTTCGCTCATTAATAGAAAATTGTGTATTATTGTATCTCTATGTTTATGGTTTCATATTTGATAAATTTATGTTATATTATTGGATATATGATCTATCAATGTACATTTATTTATTATATCTCCGCTCTCATTTCATGCCAAAAACAATCTGGATCAGTGGTATCAGAGCAGGCTGTTCTTGATTGTTTTTCAGTGCATGTCCCTAACGAGGTCCGAGTATAGCAAGTTGGGTCTCGAGTTTGTCTCTCTTGAAGACAATCTCTCTTGCATGCCCAAGAAACCAGGGATGATTTTAAGGATGGAAATTTATTTTAAAATGTATAAACCTTGGCGAATCTTACTAATCCTTCATATGTCAACTATAAATGTTTGGCGATATTTTTGTAAAAATATTCAGATTTCTAAGTATTTTATATTGTTTTTATAAACTTTTGGCAATTTTTAAGGTAAAATAATGTTATCCTATAGAATTTGGGCGAATCATTTTCAAAATAACGAATCTCATTTTTGGAAAAACCATGGAAAATTATCCCATGAGCGAAATTTAGCCCCTAAAATCATCCCTACAAGAAACCCTCCATTGCAGAAGAAAATAAAAACGACAGAGCCGACAATTTTATTAATCTGTTTCTTGAGCAATCTCTCACGCGACAAAGGGACGAAATAATGGATAATTTTTCCCACATCCTTCAACTCTCGCTGATAATAACAGACACGTCTTGATCAAGCGACCACTTTGGAGGAACCTCACCTTTCAAGGTACAAGTTAATTTTTATATTCCCATATTTGAAGGATAGATAGATGCAAATGCCTTAGAAAAATGGTTAAATATGCTACAAGGTTATATCTTTGTTCATAATTTATCTGATAGGGAAAATGTAACCTTCACACTCCTTAAGGCTCCCCCCCATGTCAAACATTGGTGGGAAACTTATTGGGAGCAAAGTTACATAAAGGATTCTGGAATATATGGGGCCGAGCCCACTTGGGATTTTTTGTATACGCGGTAAAGGAACAATATTATCTCGTTGGAAACTATGAGGACCCGTACATGAGATGGACCACACTGTGGAAAGAGAGGGGCCAAGAAGTTTCGAAGTTCACTAATACCTTCCATTCCTTGCACACCAAGCTAGGTATCAAAGAATATGAACGACATTTGGTTTTGAAATACCGTGGGGCTCTACACAGATACATCCAAACTGAAATGGATTTCTAGAGATCTCATCACTCGATGCTACTTATCGATATGTTGTTAAAATCGAGCATAAATTTAAGCACCAGAAAAAACGGGAGTTTGGGTCTGTAAATCTACAACAACCAAAGTATGATAAATACGACCCTAACAAACAGTCTCCCATAAACCAGTCCAAGCCACAGGAAAATAAGGGTCACAGAAAGACAAAGGACACCGAAAAATGGTGTGTTTTCCAAAAAATCCCCTAGCACAACACCGATGAATGTCGCTCAAAAGAGTCATTCGTGGCCAAGATCAAAGACAAGGAGTCAAGCCCTGAATTAGAATCTGATTCATAAAATATTGATAAAAGACAGATCATCGATGCAGACCCTACTGCTATTGTCACGACCACAACAATTCAACCAGAAGAACCCACAGATCCTGAAGAGGGGGAGCGCCTTTTTCATTCAAAGATGTGGGTGAAGGGGACTCCACTGCATTTTGTTGTTGATAGAAAAAGCGAGAAGAACCTCATCTCAACAGTGGTCGTCAAACAATTGGGATTGTCGACAACACCACACCCGCAACCCTACAACATTGGGTGGATTTTCTAGGGACGAGATATTCATGTCAGCCAATAGTGTCGATTTTCATATGACATCCAACCCTTCAAGGATGAGGTATTATGTGATGTTTCCCTGTTGGATGCCTATGATGTTCTGTTGGGCCATCCATATATGTGGAAGCACCATGCTATCTATGAGTCTCGACCCCGTAGTGTCATTGTTACTCTGGGGGATCATCTCTACAGGATACCAGAGGTAGTTTCAACTACTGTCCCACCTAAACAATGTCGCAAGGTAGTATCTCATACTACAAAATTCAGCTTCTTCACAATATGTTCAAAAGGTGAACGTAAGGATACTGCAACCACTACAACCTCAACCCAAGCACCTTCTATCCAACAGAAGCAGGTCGAAAAGAATGAATAAAAGTGCAAATATTCCTTCTTCACCCAGAAATATCATGTATCCCAACTGGTTGAATAGATTCAACCCCACCAACAACAGGTTCACGACAACCTTCCACAATGCAACGTCTCCAGCAAGGCAAGCAATGCACCGAGATTCAATCGCTTTCCCCTCTCCCCCAGGAACTCAACACAATGGAGACCATTTATTACTAAGGAAGGAGGATTGGTCTAGGTGTATATTGGTGGCCACCCACCTCTTCCAACTGGCTCAAAGCAATTTTCTGACAATTTTGGCAATTTACTATTTTTAGCAGTTTTTAGCTTCCGGGGCCATTTTTAGGGCCTAAATGAAGTTTTTTTGGTATTTAGATTCTCATTTATATCCAAAGGCTTTTATTGAGCCCAAAAAATTAATCTCCTCAACGATACCTTTCCAACGAGCTATCATTCTCCCCAAACAAAGATCATATTCCAAAGTTACGCCTCGAGGAACTTGATACACCAAACTACCCAAAACGGGGTCCACAAAACTATTGGCTTTTCATCTTCTGGGGTTGGGGTTTTGGATTTTCTTTATGATAAAAATTCCTTTGGAGCCTCATTGTAAAATTATCTTCTTGCAAATGCGAGTAGCAGACACATCTCTTGTCAGAGATAAGCTGCCACCGTTCTAGCGAGTCTTTCACTCTCTATTTTTATAGTCTTTGTACATTTTCACTCATTAATAGAAAATTGTGTATTATTATATCTCTATGTTTATGGTTTCATCTTTGATACATTTATGTTATATTATTGGATATCCTAGGCATCTCTATACATTTCTTTATTATATCTCCGCTCTCATTCCGTGCCAAAAATAATCTGGATCAACATTAGAGAACCACAAGCGGTTGGTCAAGCGTTAGTAGCCACATTGTGGTGGATATGGATAAAGAATAAGAATTCATTTTGGGAAAATATCTGGAAAAGTAAATACGCCCCTCAAACACCCTAGAAGGAGATTATAAGGGTGGAGGGGGATAGTACAGGTTCTCTAATATAGATTAATACATGGAAGAATTGGGGATTGGTCCAACAAAAATGATTCTAGGAGACCCACAATGGTTGCTCATCCCTCTTTTGGGATGACTCATGGGATCAATTTCCAATTTGGGCACTATGGGCACCTTCAACCACTGAGACTTGTAATGGTTTAGGAAGGATGGACCAAGGTTCGCCAATATTGGAAGACTTAGCTGAAAATGATGAACCCATATACCTGATCCTGGAAACCCTTGGAAGATTGGCCCATAGGATGGGATGAAGACAAGAAGAGATCGATGAAGGAAATGATGCAGGCTCACCAAATGAATGTAAGAATAAGTGCAGGAATAATTATATAGGGAGCATAGGGCGATGGAAACTTTTGGGTGAAATATGCCTACCTAGCAGTGGTGGGAGGGGGGGCGAGAAACGAAATCCATCGTGAGATAAGGTCTGGAAACCAGACATGTGGCCAAAGATATCTACATTCATGTGGCTAGTCTCCAACCAAAAAAATCCTAACATGGGACCGACTGATCCGATTAGGTTTCACCGGGCCTTCTATGTGCATGTTATGTAAGGTAGATGAGGAATCCCTCGACCATATGTTGGGATCCTACAAAGAAGTGACATATATATGGGACAAAGGGGAGAATTTTTTTAGATGGTTGAAAAGGATTATAAATGACACACCAAGAACCATAGAGGAATGGGAAAAATATATCTTTGTGAATCCAATCCTCAATAGGACCTGGAATACCTTCCCAAGATTCCTATTGTGGAACATATGGAAAGAAAGAAACATGAAAATTTTCAAAAATAAAAACCTTACTAATGACTAGGTATGACACATCATCAACACCAATGTATAGGAATCCATAACATCCTCAGCTTAGTCTACGTAAGACGTGGAACTAGAGGAATATGAATCCATAATATTCACAAACTGAAATCTTGGATCATGCTTGAAGCAAGCAGTCTACATTCTAAAACCCATGTTCCTGATATCCATGGATCACTAGCAACCTCCCCAGGATGGATTCCTAAAGTTAAACTTTGAAGGATCCTCTAAGGGAAATGTAGGACTAGCGGGGGTGGGGTGAGTGTTAAATAATTGTGAGGGAGAGATTCAAGCTCTATTCACCTCAAACTTGGGAAATACCTCGAAAAATGGAGAAGAACTAGTTGGACTCCTTAGGGGGATAGGGATCACACAAGATAAAGGTTATGGGTCCATAGTGGTGGAGGGAGACTCCTAGGTGCTGATCACAAATATGAATAAAATTTTGAACAACACTCCCTTAGACAAATTATCAAAGAATTGGCACCTCTCATATGACCTCTCAGATATTACAAGGCTTGCCAGGATAATCCTGGCAATTGTACCTAAACACGACTGATGTAAGCCCAATTCTTTAACGGAATGCATGGCCAATGCCGGGTCTCCCAACCTAGTCAAAACTGCATATGGATGGAAGAGGACCCCTTGCAACGACAGCTCCAAGAATAGGTGGACCGAATAAAATAGTTGGACATAGATTTCCTAGAAGGGGTGTCAATAGGAGGGATGGAACTAACATGTGGTTGAACTGATGCCTAATGTGATGGAGGCAGAAAAGTGTTTAGACAAAAACATGAAAAGGCAGGTGGCAGGTATGTCAATTGTCCTTGACATGCATTGGGTTTGATTGATGCAATGTGGGGGACGGGGGGATGAAGCAAGATCATAATGGAAGTGCATGAAAACCACAAGGGAGAACTGAGCATATGTACTTTGCATTATCTAGGTGGATCTCGGTGGCCATCCACCTTTTCCACTGAATCAACATTTCAATCATATGGTTTGATAAACCATGATATTCACCCTTTTGATGGCGAATGGAATGCAATTCCCTTCATTTGTTAATTATAGACATCATGTAATGATTTCCTAGTGGTATTATGTACATGATTATGGCATAGAATTAATGCACCAGATCCCATTTTAACTCTGCAGTTAAGCACCCTTGAGCTAGAATAGTACTGGGATGGGTGATCGTCCGGGAAGTCCTAGTATTTTACATGCTTATCGCATTTTATAAACTTAAACTAATTTATCCCACATACATCATGGGAATTGTTCTCCTCTCACTCTCTCATATATAATTGAGGTGAAGGAGGCCCTTTAAGCATGCAATGGAGTGTAATGTAAATCTTCTTGTGAATGAAGCATATCCAACATCTCTTTCTTTTCAGAGATAATCTACCTCATTCTTCCAGTTTGTTTTCTACAATGTTTGTCTATCTTATTCATTAATAGAAGTTGGGTTTCACTATATTTTTTTGTTCTCTTCTATATTTTTGTTTTTATCTCATTTCATTCTCAGCATAATCTAGATTAGTGGTATCAGAGCAATATGCTCCTTGTATTTTCTCATAGCAGGTCCCTTACGAGGTCAGGGTATAGAGAGTTGGGTCTCGAGAAAGTTTCTCTTGAGGACAACTACTCTCGCCAACCCAAGTGACCTCCCATGGTGGAAGAAACGAGAGATGAAAAATCACGAGATCCTTTCAAGACGTTGCTTGAGGAATCCCTCGTGCAACAGAGGAATGAGATGATAGAAAACTTCACTCAGATCCTTCAAAGACTACCGATGGCAGTGGTCAAGGTATCTTTGACAAGCAACCATTTCGCAAGTGCAACACCCTTCAAGGTACAAGTCAATTTTTATATCTCCTTATTTGCAGGACAGATAGATGTAGATGCTCTAGAAAAATGGTTGAATCTGCTAGAAGGTTATTACTCCCTCCAAAAAAATTGTAATAGTGAAAATATCACCTTTGCTCTCATTAAATACCTTCCCCATGTCAGAGCTTGGTGGCAAGGTTACTGGGAGAGGTACACCACAGATGAATCTGCACCATTCAGGAGAGAACCCAATTGGGCAACCTTTGTAGATTCCCTAAAGGAGGAGTTCTACCTTGTCGAAAAATATGATCACCAGTACATGAGATGGATGACTCTGCATCAGAAAAGAAATCATATGGTGCTAGAGTACACTAACATATTCCATACCATGTGCTCAAAGCTAGGTATCAAATACTCTGAGCGTCACATGGTTTTAAGGTATCATAGTGTTCTGCGTAGGTAGATCCAAATAGAGATGGATTTCTTAGACATATCCTCATTGGGATTTTCTTATCGATACACAATCAAAATTGAGAAGAAATTAAAGAAACCGAGTAAGCAGGAGTTTGGGTTTGAAAATACGCCACAACAAATTCATGGCAAAGACAACACTATCTCACAAAACGAAGGATAGAGAAAGGAATGCCAACCTCAAGAGAGACAACTCAAGACGTATGAAAAGAAGGGTAATGGGAAGTCTAAGAAAGATTCTATAAAGTGGGGTGAGTTCCACAACAACCCCTGACACAACAATGATGAATGTTACTCGAAACAGTCATTGGTGGCCGAGGTCAAAGAAAAAGAATCGGAACCTGACTTGGAATCTAATTCAAAGCAAAAAAAATGGAAATATATCATCGATGTAGAACCCACTACTACCATCGCAACCACAACAATATAACCATAGGAACTAGAGGAGCTTGAGGAGGGGGAGTGCCTCTTCCACTCACAGATGTGGGTAAAGGGGACCCAGTTGCATTTCATTGTTGACAATGAGAGTGAAAAGAACTTGATCTCTGTCGAGGTTGTCAAGACATTGAAGTTTCCAACAATGACACACCCCCAACCATACACCATCAGATGCTTGAGTGGAGCATGAGACATTTGTGTCATCCAACAGTGTTTCCTGTCCCGTGGAATCAATCCCTTCAAGGATGAGGTAGTGTGTGATGTTTCCCCACTTGAATTATGTGATGTTCTTTTAGGACAACCATATATGTGGAAACATCATGCTATCCATGAGTCTCGGCCTCACAGTGTCATTGTTACTCTGGGAGGTCATCTCTAGAGGGTACTAGAGGTAGCTCCAACTACTGTCACTTCATTGATCTCTGAAAAACAATGCTGCAAGGTAATATCTCAAACAAAAAAGTTTTCCCTCTTCACGATACAGTCAGAAAGTGAACAAAATTTCACTACGACCACTACAACTTCAGCCCAAGACGTTTCTATCCAGCAGAAGCAGGTCAACAATATTGTAGAGGAGAACAAAGAGAATGAGAGTCTTTCATATGTTCAACATAGCTCTATTGGCCATGACCCTTTTCAGGTGTTCTTGGGGTTCCAAACATTAGCCCCCAATATTGATATAGATATTATTCTTTCATATTCACTGATAGAGTCCTGCCACACTCAGACCAAGGTACATCATGCAACCATATCTGTTGAATGGATCCAACGCCTCCAACAGTTTCATGACATCCACATGCAAAGTACAAGCATGGCATATACTTCGACAAGGAAAGAAACTCACCAAGGTTCAAATTCAACAGAATATTCTCCATCTCCCGAGTGAACTTGACGCAATGGGGATCATTGATTCCTAAGGGGGGAGGAATGATCCAGGTGGATCTTGGTGGCCATCCACCTTTTCCACTTAATCAACATTTCAATAATATAGTTTTTATAAACCATGATTTTCACCCTTTTGATGGGGAATGGAATGTAATTCCATCTTCATTTGTTAATTACAGACATCATGTAATGATTTCCTCGTGGTATTATGTACATGCTTACAACATAGAATTAATGCACCAGATCCCATTAGAACTCAACAATTAAGCATGCTCGGGCTAGAGTAGTACTGGGATGGGTGACCACCTAGGAAGTCCTAGTATTTTACATGCTTATGGAATTTTATAAAGTTAAACTAATTTATCCCACATGCATCATGGGAATTGTTCTCCTCTCTCTCTCATATATAATTGAGGTGAATGAGCTCCTTTAAGCATGCAATGGAGTGTGATGAAAACCTTCTTGTGAATGAAGCGTAGCCAACATCTCTTTCTTTTCAGAGATAAGCTACCCCATTCTTCCAGTTTGTGTTCGACAATGTTTTTCTATATTATTCACTAATATAAGTTGGGTTTCACTGTATTTTTGTGTTATCTTCTATATTTTTGTTTTTTTCTCATTTCGTTCTTAGCATAATCTGGATCATTGCATTCATTCTGGGTGATTCCAAAGTAGTGGAGCAATTGAGGTAGTGATGGATCTAGAACGAAGTTTGGTATTTGTTATCCCAATTTTTAGGGACGACTAAGGATATCATGTCTCAAGGCCCTCAGGTTGTAGACATGGAGTACCGAGAGATCGATTGATCAATGATGTCCACTTGCACAATTGGAGACCCACTTCACCACCATGCTTTTGGATCCATCACCATGGAATTCACCACACCATCTTGCTTCTAGAAGATATCGGGTATTTCTCCATGAGGTACAAGTTAGGTATTGTGGTAAGTATCACTCTAATATTTGAGTCATTTGAATATGTTGTATTGAATCTATTTTTTATTATAGAACTCCTTCTTAGACATTATGTTTTTAACCATGTTTCAACCTGGTGAGTTTCATCGATTTCCTAGTAAGTGGAAATTTTTTTGGGAAAGGGTGTGACTGGGGGTCTATTGAGGGGTCATCGTACCATTCTCGACCATACTTACCACTTTCCATATCTTGTTACCCTATGACATCACCCTCTTATACGTTTCCTGGCCTCATTGACCTAAGAAGGACATGCACCTCATTTCATGGGAAGAAGGATCTAAAGGCCTAGAGGGATTGTAGCTGGAAAAAGTTAAAATCCAAAATCATAACCTTCCATATTCTTGACCAAACAGGTCTTGTGAATGATGAATTGTTTCTCTTGAACTGAAGACTTGCAAGAATAATTCACATAAATAAATGTCTCTCTTGCTGAAAGACTTACACAAGTGCGTTATAAGATTTGTGTTACCCATATGGAACTATGTGTACCTCTAGCTTCAAGTGGCATTACAGTGCTTCCTTCAAGCTTAACTTACCCACTAGGAGAACCTAAATGTTATGACCTTAAATAATTAATGGAAATAAATGGGCTTGGAAAAGGGATGCATTGAAAACGAAGGTGCAACACACCCTCTACAAAGACACCCATAGATGATACAAGAAAAGCCCTTGTGTGTCAAGAAACTCATAAACCTATGAAGTCTAATACCCATCCACCTCATATCCATTACATGACCTTGAAGGGGTTACCTTTAGAATCATATCCTACTTGAGGGTTTTGGATCACCCAATAGGGTTTTTATGACACCCTCCAATACCTAAACTTGGTCAATTGCATAGGGTCTTTGAGCACTTATTTAGTTTGATGAGTTAGTTTTTATGCACATGTTTAGGTGTCTCATGCATTAGACATGATTTTACTTGCTATGATATGTTTGACTTGAGACCCTTGGAGGGTGCATTCATTGTCTTTGTAGTAACTTTCTTGGTGGACAGTTTTGGAAGAACAAGCCTAGCTTGGGCTTCCTTGGGGCATGAAGCCCACAGATTGGATTCCTTGGCCCACGCTTCAGATGATGGATGTAGCCTTTGGAGGATTAATAGGACACCCTAGAGGATCTCACTTCGCCCCTATTATCCCAACGATTTTCCTTTGGAGGATAAATCATTGCACTTTTTGGGCTTGTGTCTTGTTGGGAGCTAGGGTTTGGTGGTGATGATGATGATTGATGGAAACTTGTCACTTTGGATGTGAGGACCCCTTGCATTGTGGAGGAGACACTTGGCTTGAGGACATATGGCCTTTGGAGGCCTATCGATTTCTCCTACAACCCCAACGACTTCTCCAAAGTACCAAAACGTCACCCTTTAGGGTGTGATGTCATGTTTCTAGGGTTTCTTATGTGCATTCTTAAAGTTAAAATAAATTTCTTTTGTAAAGGGGAAAAATAAAGGGAAATGTCTCTCTTATTTTATGGTTTACACTTGTTAAGTGGACAAAATTTATTTTATATGTTTGGTATAAATAAAGATCAAACTCATTTCATTTGAGACAGAGAACTCTCCCATCTTGGAGAGGATACTTGGCTGAAATTTGTGCCCCTCTTGGGAAAATTCATTCTCTCTCTCTCTCTCTCTCACGTTATGGTTTATCTCTTGTCTTGTGGAGTGAAGTGGTGCACTAGCTCTTAGAGGATTTTTCTCTTTCTTTGGTGATGAAATACTTGGTAACTAAGGTTTAACTTGGCATGCTTTTTTGGTAAGGGAAATTTACATATTGTTAGTTTTATTTCTTGTTCCATGGTTTTTATTGGCTATATCCTTGGAGGAGTATAATGGAATACACCCTCCACCAATTTTTATCATTGTTTTTTGTTGAAAGGGCTATTGCAAAGGTTGTTAGGAGTAAAAGGGATTACACCCTCCCAGATTTACCTTGTTAGGTTTTAATTTCCATAGGGAGTAAAATTTATTACACCCCTAGGGAGATAGTAGATCTAAACTATTACAAGAAGACTCCATAACCAATTTTACAAGGAACTAGTTTAAATTTGCATTGGAGAAATAAAATACTTGCATTGGAATGCATGATTTTTCGATATATTGAATTTGTTTAAGTTGGAACCTTTTCTTGGTGTTATAAGCTTGCTTATTCCCTAAGGGTGTCCTCTTTAGGCCCAGAAATTTTCTGTTGTTATAAACCTAAAGCTACAACCATTAGGGCTGCAAAAAACTCTCTTTTTTACTTGTTGCACGCTTACCAACCACTGAAATTTACTTGTAAACATCTATTATTGTTCTATTGCTCATTGTCTATGTTTTTGACAGATTACTTGTTGATTTTTGTGGTTGGATTTTTCTTCTCTTGCAATTGTTTTCTATAGCCACTTAGATGCTATAATAAATTGCTGATAAAATCTAATAAAAAACCATAATCACCACCAAAATCTCACTTTAATCATTGGAAGTTAGACTAGTCTTTGCTAGATTTATTTCTGATATCTTTTACTAGATTTTGGATGGTTAAATTTGCAGCCAATATCATTTTATGTTACTGATATATATTTATATAACTGCTTCAAATTTGGGACAACAAGGTTTATTTATTGTTCCCCTTGGTTGAAAGGCTTATATATCCATTATTTGTCTTGTTTCGGGTAGGGATAACATTGTTTTGCAGGTATCTATCATTTGGAAACCATGTGTCCTTCTACAAGACTCATTTTCAAGTCTTCCATCATCTCTATCATTGACCTATAGGGGTTTCACTTATCATATCTCCATCATCCGTCTCAATCCCCCTAGGGTCACTGAGATTCTCCCCTTGAGATGTTTACTTCATCTATAAAGTGAGGGGAGTACCTATCTAAGGTGACAGTGGGTAAGTATTCCCATAGTTCTTTCCATCTTGTGGATTGGGTCGGGATTTTCCCAACCTACAATTGGTGTGATAACAATTTTTTTTTTGTTTTCATGATGTGACGCAGCCGCACTCCTCGGAGCACGTCCTCTCTCACAGGATCTTCTTCTTCTTCTCGGCCCGAAGAACTCCAAGGTTCTTCTATTTCGCTATCGAGAAATCTGCACCCACATATTCTCTTCCGCGCAACTCCCCTTTGTTGGCTTGTCGAGAAATCAGAATTCGCATTTTCGCGAGTCTTCAGCTGATCACTGGGCTCTCGAATCCCCGAGACCCGATGGCTAGTAAATGCTGACTTCTTCCTGTGCCTATCGGGACATCTACTCTATCGCGATTTCGCAACTCGCGATATCAAACACTTCACTTTACCGACTCCCGAATCGCGATATGCCGAAACTCCGACACACGCGTGAGATGTCTCTTCGAATTTCTGTCACTTCTATCGGGATGTCGGACTTCGCGGGATCACAAATCCTGATGTCGATGGACTCTATACTTCCCTTTTCCCGATCCCCGATGTGCGCCACCTGTCTTCTACTAACCCTGACTGTGGCCCACACTGTCCCGTAACTTATCAGGATATCGCGGGTAGCGATTCCAAGTTGCAAGAGTTCTCTGCCTTCGAAAACTCCGATGCTTCGAACCCCGAATCTCTGGGATCTCCTTACACACGTCCCTACCAATGGACGGTTTTGATCTTGTCAGGATATCGCTCATCTGTTCGTCCTTTGACGATTTTGCGAAATATAGAAGTGTCTCTCCACGAGACTCATTCGCCCACTCGCCAACCTGCGACGCTTCTCTCAGACTTTCCATGATAGCTTCCCTGCACTTATCCCTTCAGTGAATTTGAAGGCCTACTCCTCTTGAGATTTTCCACGACTTCAAGTCTCAGGAATAAACCTTGCACGCACTCCTTGCGGAAAATCTTCAACCTCGACTGAGTGTTGAAGTTCCTCGACTCTGCGCACTCCTGCAGCAACAGTCTTTCATCTTCCTTGCTAAGGTTTGCAACCCTGAGATATTCACCTGGACTGCGCACTCCTTGCACAAAACTGTGCTTAACTACACCTTCCGGGAAATGAGAACAAAATCTAACTCTAATTGAACCCTTCTGTCAACGCACTCCTTGCGGATAATTCGACTGCACTCCTTGCAGGAATTCTCTGGCTCAATTAGAGAAACAATTGAAACTCATTCACTCTTCCTTACAGACTTCAACCTAACCATGAAATCACATACATAGCATATAAAATCAAATGTATGACAGGAAACAATCATTCATGAGCATAACATCAATACACAGAGAAACAACACAAACCATGAATTTGAATCAGATATTTCTTCTATTAATTCAAATGTTTGTACATGGGTGTTCTTCATACAATTCTCTGCCTGCTCTTCTCTCTTCTTGCTCCTGTTTTCTCAGGCTAATGTTACAATGTACAAAGGAGGGTGGCTATATCCGTTTTCCCTCTTGGACTCTAAAGCTATCAAATCTAGAATTAAATTCCTATCTAACTGCATTAACTAAATTAAATGTCGTCTATCTACCTAAGGATGAGAGCTATCCGCTCAAGGTCCATTAAAATATACCAGTGCGCCATCTCTTAAATGAGTCATTTAAGATCGCACAACAATTCCAAAGCATTTTCAAAATCTGTGCTGGCTTGTCCAGCTGTCCTCCGCTTCCATGCTGGCTCGCTTGATGTGCTGGCAATGCTCCTGCATCATACTCCTCGGCTTGAAAAATTTCATGGGATCCTGTCCATGAGCTCCTGCACGGTCTGTCCATGCTTTTTTATCTCCGCTTCACTTTCCCAACTGGCATCTTCCACTGGGTGGTTCTTCCATTTGACCAGATACTCATAGTACTCCTTTCTCCTGGTCTTTTTACCCACTCTCTTGTCCAGTATGCATTCCATCTGTGGCTTCTCTGCAACTGGTAATTGTTTCATCCACTGGATCACTGGTTGTTCAGCTCCAGCCTCTACTTCTCCAGCCCTGTATGGGTATAAGTTTGTGATATTTAATATCAGAGGTATGCCGATGCCATTCGGAAACTCGATTTCATAAGCATTTTCTCTGAATTTTCTCAAGACCTTGCATGGCCCGATTTTCTTCATCTTGAGCTTGTTGTATGTTCCCCTCAGGAACCTTTCTTTCCTCAAGTGTGCCAGAACTAGATCACCAACTTCAAACTGAAGTTGTCTCCGATGCTGATCTTCTCTGCGCTTATACTCCTGGCTCGATTTCAGCAATCGTTCCTTCACCTAGCGGTGAAGTTCTTTCATCGCCTCAACGAATTCTTCTGCACTAGCACTGCTAGTAGAAGTCTGTTCTGAACCCCTCAGTTCAGAAACTCCTCTCGGCTGTATCCCATATACAACCTGAAATGGACTCTTCCCTGTGCTCCTATTTACAGAGTCATTGTATGCAAACTCTGCCTGTGGTAATATGTTATCCTAGCTGCTATGGTGCTCTATCACCAAGCTTCTTAGCAAGTCTCCCAGACTTCTATTGACCACTTCCGTTTGCCCATCCATCTGAGGATGATACGCATAACTAAACGCCAAGTTAGTTCCTAGCTTGTTCCATAAGGTCCTCCAAAAATTCCCTATGAATTTAGTGTCCCTGCCCAAAACTATACTTTTCAGCAATCCATGAAGTCGAACGATCTCCTTGAAAAACAAATTTGCGATGTGAGTTGCATCGCTGGTCTTATGGCATGGAGTGAAATGTGCCATCTTTGAAAACCTATCCATGACCAAAAAGATTGAATCTACACCTCTTTGCGTCCTTGGCAAACCCAATACAAAGTCCATGCTAATTTCCTCCCATGGTCTCTCTGGTATGGGCAATGGCTGATAAAATCTTGCATTCTGCCTCCTTCCTTTCGAATGATGGAAAACTCTACATCTGTCAACAAATATCTTGACATTTGACTGCATCCCTGGCCAAAATTAAGACTCGCTCAGCTTCACGAATGTTTTGTCATGGCCAAAATGCCCTGCCAATCCACCACTGTTCTTTTCTTTCAACAGGTTCTCCCTCATGGAGAAATTTTGGATACACAGTTGATTGCCTCTGAACAACAATCCCTCCTGGATCATGTAGTCTATCCAGGGAATTCTGTCTCTGAGAACTGGCTTCTTAGCTACTTCATACTCTTCTACAAAATCTGCATCACCTGCGTACATGTCCCTGAGATTTTCAAAACCCAATGTTTTGACTCGGAATTCCTGCAGCAACAAACACTTTCTACTCAAAGCATCAACCACTTTGTTAGCAGTACCCGAAATTTGTTTAATCACAAATGTGAAATTCTGCATATACTCTACCCATTTGGCATGTTTCTGATTCAACTTCTCCTATCGAGTCACAAACTGCAATGCATGATTATCACTATACAATACAAATTCTTTTGGGATCAAGTAATGCCTCCACTTCTTCATCGCCTGTATGATAGCATAAAATTCTTTATCATACGTGGAGTCTTTCAGTTTCGCCTCATCCAACTTTTCGCTGAAATATGCAACCGGGCTGTCATCTTGACTTAAGACTGCTCCTATGGCATACCCGCTTGCGTCACATTTCACCTGAAATGTTTTTTGGAAATCCGACAACACCAAAACTGGTTGTTCCATGATCTTCCGCTTCAACAGATTGAAGCTCTTCTCAGCCTATGTTGTCTAGTGAAAAGACTTATGCCATTTCTTCACTATATCCATCATCGCTGCGCTGATTCCACTAAAATTCCTAATGAACTTTTGGTAGAAACTAGCCAAACCATGAAAACTTCTCACCTCAAATATATTTCTCGGTGATGGCCAATTCTTGATCACTTCCACTTTATCCAGATCCATCTTCAATTCATTAGCGGAAATAACAAAACCCAAATAAATGAGCTCTGTTTTCAGAAATGAGGATTTCTTCAAATTAATCAACAACTTCTCCTGCTGTAGCTTCTTCATCACTATGGCTAAATGCTTCAAATGTTCAGCCTCTGTCTTACTGTAAATCAATATGTCATCCAGATAAACAATGACAAATTTCCCGATGAATTCCCTCAGGACTTCATTCATCAATCTCATAAAATTACTTGGTGCATTCGTCAAGCCAAACGACATGACTAACCACTCATACAAACCTTCGTTGGTCTTGAAGGTTGTCTTCCATTCATCACCTTCTCTCATGCGAATCTGGTGATATCCGCTTTTCAAATCAATCTTTGAAAAGTACTTTTCCCCGCTCAGGCAATCCATCAGATCATCTATTCTCGGCAACAAAAACCTGTATCTAATGGTTATCTTGTTGATCGCTCTTGAGTCGGTACACATTCTCCAACGCCCATCCTTCTTTGGACTGAGTACTGTCAGAACAACACATGGGCTCAAACTCTCCCTGGCTAATCCTTTGTCCATCAACTCCTGGACTAGCCTCTTAACTTCTTCATTTTCTTGCGGCGTCAATCTATACGCGGCTTTATTTGGCTAACTATCTCCTGGTATGAGATCAATATGGTGACTCACACTTCTCATCGGTGGAAACGAACGAGGTAATTCATCCACTATGATGTCGGCGAACTCTTCCAACAGTTTCTGAACTTCATCTGGTAGATCATCCACTCTTGTGCTAGTCAGAACAATCTTCAGTTTCCTGACCACAAAGAATTGTGGATCTTCTTTCTTCTCCATCTCTGTAAGAAGTTCCTTCCCACTCATGAGAATTATAGTGTTGTTCACTTCCGGATTTACCTCCTTCTCCTTTATCGAAAGTAACCTATAGGTTCTCCCATTCTTCTCCAGGGTATATGTGTTCATTCTCCCATCATGAATCACATTTCTGTCATATTTCCATGGTCTACCCATCAATAAATGACATACATCCATGGGAATGACATCACAGAGTACTTTATCACTATACCCTCCTATTTTAAATTCAACCAAGCATTGTTTAGTAACAGTTACTTGGTGTCCTTTTTGTAGCCACGAAACCTTGTATGGACTCGGGTGATCAGTGGTGTCCAGCTCTAGCTTTTCCACCATTTCTGTAGAAACGAGATTATCAGTGCTACCATTGTCTACGATGACCTTGCATACCCTGTCCTTGGTCTTGCAAGATGTTCTAAAAAGTATGGTCCTTTGAGTTGAGTCCGCCACCTCCTTCCTGAGTGTTAAGAGAACTTTACGCATCATCAGTGACCTTCCAACTTCTGTGTCTTCGGCCTCAACATCTCGCCTCTGCGCTTAAGTGATGTGAGATTCTCCGATGTCCTTCTTTTTCTCTGGACACTCATAAGACTTGTGCCCATTTTTTCCACATGTGAAGCATGTGATTACTCCACCTCTTCCTCTTCCTCTACCTCTGGTACGAGGAAAAGTGTTTGCATCAGCATAATCTCCCCTCTGTTCATTATGCTTCCCTCTTTGTTCAACATATGGCCCTCTTTGTGAGGTTCCGCCTCTTTCAACTTTACCCTGAGGTTTCTTCCATTCCTCCTTGGGCTTCTGGAATTTTTCCTGGGCAACTGCCTTGCCTCTGGGCTGACTCCTACCTCGCCCTCGCTGACCTTTCTTACGACTCAGCTTCTCCTCTGCTTTCAAAGCCATCTGATAAGCATCCTCCACCGTCCTGATGGTAACCATGCTTAATTCATCCTGAATGTCGTATCTCAGACCATTCAGATATCTGGAAACTTTCTCATCATCGCTCTCCCGATGACCTGCTCTTATGTTCAGTCGATAGAATTCTTCAGTGTATTCTTTCACTGTCATCAACTTCTGTCTCAGGTTCTGCATCCTCCTGAAAAAAGTGATTTGATAATATCTTGGGATGAACTTCACCTTCATCTTTGGGATCATTCGATCCCAACTTTTGATCTTCTACTTTCCCTTGCAGCGTCTATCAGCTTGTAGCTCGTCCCACCACAATGTTTCATGTCCTTTCAAGCGCATGACAACATGCTTGAATTTCTTATCCTCTTCGATATCTTCATAGTCGAAGTAGGTATCAAGAGCTCTAATCCAATCTAGTAGCTCCTCTGCATCCATATTTCCCTCGTAAACTGGAATATCCATCTTCGCCTTTGCACCCATCCTGGAGATAACTTTAATTAGACATTCATTCGCTGCATCCTCGGCTGCAACTTCCTCTTCACGTTCAGCTTCAACTTCATCTTTTGACTCGCTGAAATCACCCACACTAACTGTGCATCTTTGCGCTGTCTCCATCTCCTCGAGTCTTTCTCGGAGATCATGCATCTGTCTCTCCATTTCTGGATTTCCTACCGGCCTGCCTCTTCTTCGCACCTCCCTATCCTCTGGATCAGGTGATTGTCTCTCTCTTATGGGCAGCATGGTAAATTTCCTTCTTCTCTGCTACAGAAAGAAAAGAACTTCCTGCTCTGATACCACTTTGACGTGTATCAGAGTACTC
Organism: Picea glauca; assembly: GCA_000966675.3. Lineage (NCBI taxonomy): Eukaryota > Viridiplantae > Streptophyta > Pinopsida > Pinales > Pinaceae > Picea > Picea glauca. The sequence continues at coordinate 159,094 of JZKD02S1672722.1, forward strand.
TCTTATTCCTCGCTTCTCTTGCCTGAAATATACAGACAAGAAATATGGCTTTGATACCACTTTGACACAGCCGCACTCCTCGGAGCGCGTCCTCTCTCACAGGATCTTATTCTTCTTCTCGGCCCTTCTTCTATTTCCCTGTCGGGAAATCTGCACCCACAGATTCTCTTCCGTGCGACTCCCCTTTGTTCGCTTGTTGGGAAATCAGAATTCGTAGCTTCGCGAGTCTTCGACTGATCACTGGGCTCTCGAATACCCAAGACCTGATGGCCAGTCAACGATGAATTCTTCCCGTGCCTATCGTGACTTTTGCTCTATCGTGATTTCGCAACTCGCAATATCAAACACTTCACTTTACCGACTCCCGACTCGCGATATGCCAAAACTCCGACACACGCGTGAGATGTCTCTTCGACTCTCCGTCACTTCTATCGAAATGTTAGACTTCACGGGATCACGAATCCTGATGTCAATGGACTCAGGACTTCCCTTTTCCCGATCCTTGATGTGCGCCACCTGTCTTCCACTAACCCTGAATGTGGCCCACACTGTCCCGTAACTTATCGGGATATCGCGAGTCGCGATTCCAAGTTGTAAGAGTTCTCTACCTTCGAAAACTACGATGCTCCGAACCCCGACTCTCTGGGATCTCCTGAAACACGTCCCTACCAATGGATGATTTTGATCTTGTCGGGATATCACCTGTCCGTTCTTCCTTTGACGATTCTGCGAAATATAGAAGTGTCTCTCCACGAGACTCGTTCGCCCGCTCGCCAACCTGCGACGCTTCTCTCAGAATTTCCACGGCAGCTTCCCTACACTTATCCCTTCAGTGAATTTGAAGGCCTACTCCTCCTGAGCTTTTCCACAACTTCAAGTCTCAGGAATAAACCTTGCATGCACTCCTTGCAGCAAATCTTCAACCTCGACTGAGTGTTGAAGTTCCTCGACTCTGCGCACTCCTGCAGCAGTAGTCTTTCATCTTCCTTGCTCAGGTTCGCAACCCTGAGATCTTCACCTGGCCTGCGCACTCCTTGCACGACACTGTGCTTAACGACACCTTCCGGGAAATGAGAACAAAATCTAACTCTAATTGAACCCTTCTGTCAACGCACTCCTTGCGGACAATTCGACTGCACTCCTTGCAGGAATTCTCTGGCTCAATTAGAGAAACAATTGAAACTCATTCACTCTTCCTTACAGACTTCAACCTAACCATGAAATCACATACACATCATATAAAATCAAATGTATGACAGGAAGCAATCATTCATGAGCATAACATCAATACACAGAGAAACAACACAAACCATGAATTTGAATCAGAGCTTTCTTCTATTAATTCAAATGTCTGTACATGGGTGTTCTTCATACAATTATCTGCCTGCTCTTCTCTCTTCTTGCTCCTGTTTTCTCAGGCTAATGTTACAATGTACAAAGGAGGGTGGCTATATCCATTTTCCCTCTTGGACTCTAAAGATATCAAATCTAGAATTAAATTCCTATCTAACTGCATTAACTAAATTAAATGGCATCTATCTACCTAAGGACGAGAGCTATCCGCTCAAGGTCCATTACAATATACCAGTGCGCCATCTCTTAAATGAGTCATTTAATATTGCGCAACAATTCCAAAGCATTTTCAAAATCTGTGTTGGCTTGTCCAGCTGTCCTCTGCTTCCGCGCTGGCTCGCTTGATGTGCTGGCGATGCTCCTGCATCATGATGGCTCACCCATTCAACAGTAGGAGCAACGAAACATATTATAAGAGAAATATAGAGGGTGTTCAACATGTATGTTATCCATAAATTTGGTTGTCATAATGATGTAGTGATGATGGATAAATCAGGCTCTTCACTAGAACACTTTCCTGAGAAAAGTTACCTTTGTCTGCTTCCAGAAATCATAATTTTAAGGGAAGTTTGCAAGACACCTATATATTTGCCTGCGAGAATGCATTATTCTTGCAGGTTGCATTAAGCTGGAGTGCGAGAAGTTCACACTGTACCTAACTATTAGGGTGCGAACATTTTCTAAAGGAAGGAAAAAGAGAAATTCTCGAACCTTCTGGAAGGGAATCTTCTAGAATGATGAGTTGGCATTCGAATGGTTATCTAAGTACTGGTTTTCCTGATATCTTGGGATCATTCCTATCCAAGTAACTAATCCATTCTCTCTTATAAATTGAGAGGAATGCTCATGGAAAAGGTTAAGCAACAAGCTAGCAAGATATTTATTGGAGAATTAGTGTAAGATTGTATGAAGGACTGACGCTACAGTAGCTAGAGACGCCAGAAAGGTTATCAAAAGTGGTTGATTTTCTTCATGCACGAGCAAGTGTGTGTGTCAGAGATAGGAGCCATTGAAAGGAGATCTGCAACATCAAGGCTCAGGTTGTAAGTCTCTCTTTCTATCAATTTAATACAGTAATATGTCCCTTTCCCATAAAGCTGATGTCACTTTATTACATAACTCCTTGATCATATGTATAGATTAACTGTTGAATATATTGAGTTGTCTTCACTTCGATTGGTTTGTACTGTTGTGATCTGAATGACACAAGAGCATTGGAGCGAAGCTGGTACAACAAAGACTCAAGGAAGCGAACTTAAGGTATGTCCATGATTCTTGCCTCCTAGTTCATTCAATAGTCTAAATCTAGGGAAATAGTATTATTCTGTCCTGTTTTGTTCTAGATCCAGGTGGATCTAGGGAGATTGGTTCGTGTCTGCACTTACGAATTAATCCTGAAACAATGTATGGGTAAAAAATCTAAGAGTTTTTCTGGTTCTGTTAGTCGAAGGTCATAAGAGATTTCAATTGGGAGAACTAACGTCACTCCTCATAAGTCTGTGGGGATGCAGTTATTATTGTTGCAAGTTTAAGTATATTTCCTACTTGTTGATCAGAAAGGGAAAAGGTGGAAAGGTATGGAGGCATGATAAAGAATCATCGACCTTGAAGGGCTCGACTAACTCCACTCAGGTGGCTAGGGATGCTTGGGCGATCGAGAACATGTTTGTTGAGTTATGCTTAAAAGAGAAGATAAAGGAGCTTGAAGAGGTAGAAGAGTGGATTTACCTACATATAAGGGATATTATATACCATGAGATCTTATATGAAGCTAAAGAATGGGTTGAAAACCCATTATACACCAGAACGCAAGATACAAAATATTTCACATTGGTGGAGACTTATCGGTTGGTTAAGGATATTGTCAGTCAGGCCCTACACACGACGAGGAGTGAGTAAGAAGAAATTATCCATGACATACACATCCTTGAGGGAAATTTTATTTTTTTCTGTTGTTCCCGGCATGGTATCAACTTTAGGGTCACCCCGACGTCTTAGGAGAAGGAGAGAACAGAGAACAATCCTATGTTGCAGAGCCCAATGGGGCTAATTAACTGCCCAATCAACATGGACGAGGTTCATAAGGAGGTTGTTGTTTCATCTCGTGAAGGTTTTCCATCACCAAGAATTTCCCCTCTGATGAAGAACAAATCAAGTTAAGTAGTCTTTGCTCACGTTCGAACTAGATTGTTTTTTAAGTTCTTTTTTGTTTAAAGTTGGAAGATAGCCTGGATCATAGGAATCAATCAATAATACCTACTTTAGGTATGTTTACTGGCATAGGCCCTAGAATATATAACTATGATAATTTCTCTATTATTTTATGACCTCTTGAAGATGATGACATGATATCGCTGTGAATGTGCCATGGAATTGGGTCTAGTTTCCATCAAAGGCAGACCCCCTTGTACCTATCTGTACCATTTTTATGCATAATATATATATATATATATATATATTTTGCTCTTTTTAGATTATATATATATATATAATCTAAAAAGAGCAAAAATATATATATTTTATGCATAAAAATGGTTTGTAGTTTTTTTATTATGTTATCACAGAGTTTGTAGTTTGGGAAAATCCCAACCCAAGAAACAAGCGTGTGACACAACTGGGGACACCTATCACTGTCATCTCAATAGATATACTCATCATTTTAGTGATGGACAAGTCCAACACAAGGGAGGATTCTCGAGTGACCCTAGGGGGATTGCAAAGGAAAATCCAAGGAGAATAATGGAGCGCTCCTATAGGTCACAATGAAAGGTTCTAGGGGCAAGTTGATGGAGGATGAATATCAATGAAGGAAAAGTTTCCAATGAAGAATACTTGAAAAACAAATGTTAGACAACCAAAACCAAGACAATATATGATGAAATGAACCCTAGAACAAGGGGGGGAAAACAAGTTATGCTCGTTGTCGAAAAATTGCAACAATAAACAATTAAATATCAATGAATGACAAGTTATGACATGTACAAATTACATCATCTAATCAACATATAATATTGCACAAATGAACATGTATTGTTAGATAGAATTCTAATGCTTAAAACAATGAATTAGATGACAATAGAGGGTTGTAAAAGAGTGTTATAAAAAATAAATATGGATGTAGAATTTTTTTTCTACATAAGCAACTTTTAACCAACAAAATCAACAAGCAATCCATCCAAGCAATATCCCTTGAAAACTAGATCAAAATTCATTGATTACATGCTAATATCAACGGCCAAAAGTGTTGAAAAATTGTTGAGGAAGAAAGTTTTACTACAACCCTAATGGTTGTAGATTAATGTTTATAAAAAAAATAACCACTTGGTCGATCAAGACGTCATTGGAGGACAAGAGAGCCAACTGCATGTAAAATTTAAATCCAACTTGAACAATTCCAAAAACTCAACTTTCACATTTATCAATGCAATAATTAACAATCTCCAATGCAAAGTACTAGTGCCTTGTTATTGGATGAATAGAGTCTCTTCCTTGGAAGGAAAATTAAACAAAGAGGAATAAGAGATCCTTGTTGAGAGTTAAACTCTTATAAAAGCCAATAACACTCCTTCCAAATTGTCTAGCTTGAAATCCAAGATGAACTAGGGTTTAAGGTTTCTCTAGGGGCGTAAACCCTCTTACTTACTAGAGAAATAAACCATAGCTAATCCTTGCAACAAGGGTGTAAATCCTATTACTTCTTGTTGCAAGCCTCGTATCCCTTCAATAGAAAAGAATAATTAATTTTGGTGGAGGGTGTAAGCCCTTTTACTTCTCCTAGCATTTAAGATATATTTCTTGAACTTAACAAGCAAAATGATAGTAAATTGCAGAAATTACTCACCAATATCCAAGAGATAACATGCAATAAACCCTTACTACCAAGATTCATCCAAAAATTTCCAATGAAATACCATCAATATAAATCGTCGGCCTTTATTGCTCCAATAAATAAGTATTTCATCCATTTACACGAGAGAAGAGAGATAGTGAATTGTCCAAAGAGTAAAATATTTCAGTCCAAGAGAAAATTCTCAAGTCACGAGTTATTTTTTATGACAAATGACTTGCCTCATATTTATATGAGGAAAAACCCAAGTCATTTTTGTCCACTTTACAATTAAATCCATGATTTTAGGCCTAAAACCTAAGTTGCAATTCTTAATTAGCAGAACGATTTGTTCTTTTGCCCACATAGGCTACAAAATGACCAAAAATAATTAAATGATGGGACCTTAGCCCATAAAAATCTCCTTCAAGGTGTCACATGTGAATATAATTCTTCCAAGGCCAAGACGTCATGATAGGAAGGTGCCACATCATCCCCATATCAAGCAAGAAGGTGGGGCTTCAAGCCTACAACACCACCAAGTGCACTAAAATGGACAAATTTCCTCCCAAATGTGTGACATCAAGCTATCCAAGAGGGACGTTAAGGCATAAGAAGGTGACATAACCCTTTTTTCATGGTTTCGGGTCTTCATCATGTGCTAGGTATGTCTCTCAAGGTGCAATATTCATCATATTAAGCCTCCATTGAGTGGGGTGCATCATCCATCCTATGGGATTTTAAGCCCCTATGAAGGTCCAAATGGCTTAGTCCTTTCATGAATGTCTTCCACCGGGAAAGGTCCCGCAAAGATAAACAAATACACCCTCCAAGGTTCTACAAGTCACATGTATCATTCCAAGTAAATCATGTTTAATAAAAGAACCACCAAAACATGTGCATTAAATCCCCCCTTTTCAAACTAAACAAATGCTCAAAGACCTTATAAACTTTTCCAAATTTAGGTATGGAAGGGTTGTCATAGTGCCGTATTGGGTAGGCCAATCCCCAAGTCAAGGAATGTTTCCCAAGAAGACCCTTTATAGGCCATGTAGTGAATATGAGGTGGATGCGGGTAGGAATTTTGGGCATGGAGTTCCTATCATATCAAAGGCTCATATTGTCTCATTTATGGGTGCCTTTGTGAAGGGTTTGTTCCATCCCTTCGTTTGCAATGCAACATTTTTCCAATCCCTTTATTTTCCTTTCATTTTTTATGGTTTGAACATTGAGTGATATGTGCAATGGAAAGTAAAAGATCATTTTAATGCCACTTGAAGTTAGAACACATTAAGTTCCACATGCAATGGAAATTAAAAGACATCGCAATGCATTCCCCCATCCAGCGGGACATTATTTATTTATTTATTTTCTCTTAAAGGTCCTTCATTTTTCATGGAGAAGCATTTCACTTCTCTCATGATCTTATGGTGAGCATATAGAAGGATATATTATGGATTTTCAATTTTATAGTGTTGGCTACAACACATATGACCCTTTATCCCTTTCTTCCCATGAAAATAATTACAAGCCCTTCTTGGGGTCAATGAACCCACAAACCCAAAAGATGAGGAAACACAGGGGAATATGTGTGAAAAGTGGTAAGTATGAGCAGGAATGGTATGGTGACCCTTCAAGGTGACCCTCTAGTGGCAACCCTTTTCCTGAGGGTGACCTACTTACTAGGTGTTATAGCACAAAATGCCATACCTATGCATTTGTGCCAAGGCCTAACTCTTTCCCTTGGCTTGCTAGACAAATTCCGAACTCGCCTAATGAAAATCATCTAAAAAACATGTATTTTGCACATATCCATAGTCTCCTTTGATGCAAAGTGCAAACATCTATGACTTGTCAGTGTAACACCAACGGATTCCCTCAAAAATAATGAAAAATAAAATATTTTTTAGTTTTCAGGAGGGTTTTTTGGTTGGGCTCATTTCCCAACTTCCCCATGCCCATACAAAACGGATTCCAAATTCCCTAACCCCTTGAGGAAGAAATAAAAACACCATTAAGGGATATAATGAGAAAAATTCTTTTGGTGCAAGGTTATGTTGTCCAAATCTAGCAAGCTTCCTTATTCCTTTTATCCTCTGAGTGTCATCCCCCAACCTAGAAACTCTGTTTCCAGTGTTTATTCCTTCTTATATATTCATAAGGTGTCGCCTTATCCTTATTGGGCTATCCAAGGAGGAGTATCATAGTTGAGTATATGCTCGAAGGATCCGTGGAGGAACCCAAGAGGTTGGCTCCCAATTAGTGCCAGAAGCGAGTCAGGTTGTAACTAACTTTGACATTTGGTGTTAATAAAAGAGTTATATATCCCTCCAATTTTGTGTTGATTGACATATTGTATGTTATCATTCTTCATATTTTATTTGGATATAATACTTGACACAATTCTATTTGATTACGCAACTACCTCGTTTGAACATTTGTCTTGATTTTATTTTGGAGGCTTGTTCTGGTGGAGATCAAGAGCGCTTCAAAAATTAGGAGTGGGGATCGACATCGAACGAAGGGTTTAAGGTGCACATTTCCTCCTTCTCTCTTTCCTTACTCTCTCCTAGCGAAAAGTAATTATCTTTCAGTTTGCATATTTTTTTGTGAGGGAATATTTCAGTTTCTCAATCCGGATTTGTTGTGACTTGACCCAAAGTCACGGGGGAAATATCTCGTCAATATAATTGGCGACCATACTAGGGATTCTCCTAGTTTGGGTAAATTTGTTTAGGTTCCCTTTCTTGTTTCTTGCTTTGTTGTGTTTTCTGTATTTTCTGGGTTTTTCATAGAGCTTTAGCTTATGAGGAGTTGTTTTCATGTTCTGGAAGCCCTCTTCTTTGGAGTGGATTTTTTAATTTCTAAAATTTCCAAGCCATCCGCATGTTGCATCTCTACAACCCACATACATTTATGTTTTAATATTCTACAGCTCGCAGATATCTGCAATTTTCACTACACACAGTCGCAGACCTGTTTTAAGGTTTAGTTTTTGAAAAAATTCTCTTATGTTTATGGGTTTGGTGTTTGGTTTGGTCAGTTTCCTTGAGTTCCTTAAGTCCCTTTCTGGCTCTTCTTTGTTCTGAAATTTTTTATGATACATAAAAGGAAAACTATTTTTCTTTAGTTATTTTGTATAAGGTTTGTTAGGTTGATAGGGAGGTAAAAAATTTTGGTGTGCTTAAATGTCCAGTATTATTGAGTCTTCAGTGGTTTCCTGGCTGAGCGCTTTCTGTCTCTATACCCTCTTTTCCTTGTTTCAAAAAGAAAAATTGCAATTCTTTGTTTTTTTTTTTATTTTGTAAATGAAAAAGAAAAAAATATGTTTGTTTGCTTAAATATGAACCCTTTCCTCTCATCATTACAAGAAAAGAGTTAGTTATTTAGAATTCGGGTAATTTCATTTCCATAACACTTTAGTAGTGGTAGCCTTGTATTGGAAAAATAAAATAATCTAGTCGTGCAAGTTTTCCATTCTTGTTTGCATTTAGGTTTCTAAAAAGAAATTTGTAGTGTGAATTTCAAGATGTATTAAATAGTTCAGTCAAAATGTTTTTCTTTCATTGAAAAGAAGAAATATTTTTCTTTGTAAGCGTAATTGCATCCATTTTTCATTTGAAGAAACTACACCGTGTTCTTATTTTTCATTACTTTTGGAGTTAGTCATAACATCACCAAAGTTGCATCCACACCCTCTCTGAGTAAATAAAATCCCATTAAAATGAATGCTTAAATAAAATCCATTAGAAATTTTCATTTTTCTATGGTGGATGAACTAGTTTAGTCTAGGGATTTGGTGTAGGTTGGAGAGTAAATTTCTCAAAGGCTACTAAACCAACATAAGTGTGTGAGATAGGGAGTGAAGAATCTAGTTGTCGTATAGGTTTAGTCCGGAAGATCCTTTAACATAGGAGTTAAACACGATGTCGCATAAGGAATAGATGAGGAAATTCCCCTTCAGAGATGTAACGAGAATAGTGGAGAGATTGTGTATCAGGAGTTTCGATTGTGCCCATACCTCTGTGAGAGGTGGTGCTTTCAAGGCTTCAATATTTTCTACCCTTCCCACACGCTCGATCTCAAATTTCGAGAATTTGGTATTTGCTATCCTAACCACACGTTCGATCTCGATTTTCGACTGTAACCCTCGTGTTGATACTGATTCACCCCCCTCTCAGTATCAACAATCGGTTTCAGAGTAGGTTACCTTCAGTACAGTTTAACCACTAAAAGGAAGATCCTATGCATAAATGATTCAACACGAAGATGAGAATCTTAAAAAATTGAAGCTTGTTGAGATTGAAAATAGAAAGCTCAAAGACATGCGTAGAAAACTAAGAAGTGAATTGGATAGTTGTGAAAAGACAGTTGTAAGCTTGAAGAAACAATTAGAAGACTTTTAGAAACTAAGAGAAGAAACCATTTCCTTGAAAACTCTACTCGAAGAAGCAAGAAGAATAGGAGAAGTAAAGAATGTCCAAATGATGAAGAAAGAATAAAATTGTGAGAAACTTGAACAAGAAGTTGTCTCATTGAGGAAGAGCTTAATAAACTCTCAAATGCCAAAAGACTTAACACATATTGGATGCATGGGTGAAAATTCATACAAAGAATATGAAAATACCAACAAGAAGGTTGAAGAAAAAGCTACACAAACAATTGATGAGAAGTGGACCAGGATACCAGAAATAAGGAATGATTACAAAAGAGATGAATATCCAAGAAGACCTCCTACCTTCAGGAATCAAAGAAGCTTCAATCAATATGAAGGAAACTACAAAAGAGTAGATCATGAATCCAAATGGACTACATCACAACGAAGGTCACTTACTCACAGGTATCAAAATTTCTTTCTTGGTCATTGTTATACTTGCAAATTTTTGGACATAATGCAATTAATTATAGAATCAATGAAAGGAACAACTATGCAAGAAACATGAATGGTGTAAATAGAAGATATAAAAATAATCGTGGATTTTTCGACATAAGTTATAATTCATTTTCCCCATTGATGGACAAAAATATTGTATATTATTTTGGTCACAAAGCATGAGATTGCAGATATAAATGAAGATGTCCCTATGCCAACCATAGTATGGAGAAGGAAAGAGATTCCAAACAATGAAGATTGTCGAATAACATTGTCCGCTAAAGAATGTAAAGAAGAATATGAATGGTACATAGATAGTGGATGTTCTTCACACATGACCGGGGATCAAGACAAATTCATCAGCTTGAAGAGAAAGGGTGGAAATGTTGCATTTGG
>JZKD02S1672722.1:170370-196210 GCA_000966675.3 Picea glauca
CTCCTTGAATCCTCCCCAAAAATAAGTTATAGAGAGAATGGTAGACCTTGTTCAATTCTGGTTTATTGAGGAGATCGAACTTGTACATAATGCCCCACACTCAATATTTAACATCATATTCTGAAACTCACACACAAGAAACTAAAGTCCATAATATTTCCAATGAAAGTGGTCCCACTTAATTTGGTTTCTCTATGAAGAAGTTATGACTGTTTTACCCGGAACACATGTTTATTGACTAGCTTCAAGACTGGTCAAAAACTCTATCTTCCACAGAGTGTATATACATAATTATAGAGAATCAAGAGATGAAACTTTTACCACAGGTAACTTGACATGTCTTATCAATACCATATCAATTTCACCATCTGAATCGCTCTAGAAAAAACGTTATAGCGAAAATGGTAACATGACCTGTAAATAACATACCTTAGAACACATCACCAAAAGGCTTCATCCTCCCTTGAAATCCGGCCTTCTTTACTTATGTTTTCCTCTGAAATTCGACTTGTGTATTAAATTAATGTATAATGATATGTATTTATACCATTTATGTCACTTCCTTTTAACAATAGGGTTGACCTGTCACTTTCTTATTTTGTAATTCTTTTCTTTAATTATCTTCAGGGTCTACATGTACTTCCTTCTTCAATTCACTTTGTCATCTTCAAAAAATAATTTATGTTCAACCATGAGGATCCATGTGATGTGCCACCTACCACTGGAAACTAAATGATGTATACTATCCATCCATGGGTTTTGTTTCTGCATGTACATTTTCCTTAATGTTCAAATACCTTTATCAATATTGCGGTCCAAAACCAATGACTAGGGTTGACATCAATGACAACAACCAATATTCCAACACCCCGGGTGCCGACTACGAGCTGGTAGCCATAGTTTCTTCTCGTAGGTACATCAGAAGGTGACTACGAGGGTTTTTCATAATACATGGGGAAAATTTTGCATCACACATTTCAATACTGCTAGAGGGTGCATGACGAAGAGAGAACACTTGCACCGGATAAGGTTGATCTGTGGAGGTCAGGATAACTGCCTCTCATACCTTCATGCATTGGATCACGAGACTTAATCAACCCGTGCCTTTGTCCAGAAGGGCCCAAGCCCACTTTGTTGTTATTCTAGTCCCAAGACCTAATCCACCTGAGTCAGAATCTTGACGAAGTTGTTTGTGTTTGTATTGTATTTTAGGGCTTTGTATTGGTGTGATTGGTGAACGTAGTTCAACTTTAGGAAGGCAAGTCGATTGTCACTAAGAGATGATCACTCAAAGTGGCTTATCAATCTCCCCAAAGATCAAGGATAATTCAAGGCCTTCCATCCAAGGAAGAGATTAGAAATAATTCTCCCCCACCTCCACAAAGGTATCATCTTTATCCGTCTGGCACTTTTCTACCTGTTGGTTAGACTAAGATCGTAGACATTAACCCTCTAGAAGTTAACACTTTAGAACCATAGGAGGTAACCATTGAGGATCTTGGAGATGGGGAGTTTTATCCACACTTTAATCCTCTGTTACCTAGGACTTTTTCATTTCCATTCGTACAAGTCCCACATCTCATATCGAACCTTGTTGATAGTAGCTCTCTCCACTGGGTCACTATCGATGACACTCTGTCGAGGTCAAGGTCAGGAGCCCATGCAATTCCCACCTTGAAGGGGTTAGGGTCAGGGAATTTTTCCTCATGGTATTTTTAACCAAACAATAGGTGTGATTCAATCCACCATCGCTGCGTCAACCAACAACATTGCCTCGCTAGTCGTTCGTCCTACTCGAATTTTGAGTGCAGCTGCATCGTTTTTATCAACAATGAAATGTTTTTCATACAAAATTTCATCGATGGATGGTCTTAATGCGTCGATTAGTTCTCATCCAACATCTCAGTCTTCAAATTTTGGTGTGGGGAGCACTCTAGCTCCTTACCAAGCCATTTCTTGCGGGCATATGTCACATTCCTCCGTTAGCCCCATTCATTGGAAGTGGACCTTTCCAATATTCTGGCCCTAACCCCGCATGGGGATGGGGAACCTCTATGGGTATCAGATCTCAATCCTCTAGTATGTCATATACATTGACCTTGTTCACACTTTACGATGATTTCAGGAGTAACCCTTTCATCGCATTCACATTGTTGACAGGGGGCAACCCATTCCCAAGTCAATTTGTTCCCTGGAAATGAAATTTTTCTTCACTAGGGGAATCATTGGGGAGTACCCCTCTCCAAGGCCAGTGGAATCCCTCTTAGGGGATGTTGCAAGGGGTCAACCCCTTTTCTAGTTATTCTACCCCCATGCTAGGAGTTTTTCCTTTCCATGGGGGGTTCACTAAGGGAAACCCTGATTTTCCTCTCCGGAACCAAATGGGTGGAGGATTTCCTCCATTCAACCAGGGGTCACAAGGTCTTATCCCAAGATCTGGTTCAACTGCAAACTCTTTCTGGCAACCTGGTGACAGTTTCAACCCAAGACCTTCTTTTCAGGCTGCCAATCAGTCAATGACACAACCTTGGCTACCATTTTTGGAAACATTTCATTTTCCAGACTTATCCAAGTTGATGAATGATCCCGTTAATCATGACCCTAGATGGCCTGTGGTCCCAACCAAACTACCTTCATACATACCCAATTTTCAAGGGAAAAGTGGCGAGGATTCGCAGGACTACGTAACGAAGCTCCACTTGTGGTGTTCGTCCAACTTGCTTAATGATGATTAGATTTGATTATGTTTGTTCTAGCGTACTCTTACTGTAGGAACTTCCAAGTGGTACATTGAACTTGAAAGGGGGAAGTACTTGACTTTCAGTGATTTAGCCATGGTTTTCCTAAACCACTTCCAACTCCATGTCCAGTATGACACTGGGACATAATTGCTAGCCAATTTTGAGCAAGGTAAGGCCACACACATTTTCGATCATATATGAGAGTGGAGGAGAGGGAAGAGCTTGATTAAAGCTACAGTTCCACTTGAGTTTTTCCTTTGATGGTTCCTAAAATATCTACTCTCGTACATTTTGAAAGATGCTGCGACTTCGGGAGTGTTTTCTAAGGAACAAACGATATTTTAGGCGCAACAAGTAGATCTCATTTACTCTCAATCAAACATGCTCTATGAGATTATGTCAGATGTGTCGTGATCTATTCTCAACTTGGAAAAGCCAAAGTCTAACCCACATGTCGATGACATAGTGGGTTCTGCTCAAATGAAATCCATATACCTAGCTACACGCTAGATGCAAAAACTTGTTATTCTACAACCTGTGACATGTACAGCATCTGGATTGACTACCCCCTCTACCCAATATTCGAACATACATTTTGTGAAAAATAAGACTTCGAAGGGTCCTCACCAACCCGGAGAGAATAAAAAAGGAAAGGGTAAGAAGGGTAGTGGGGGAAATAAAAATAAAATGGATAAGAATGTTGAGGGGCCTAAAGATGAAAAAAGGAAGGTGAAATTTCCTTACAATATTTGTGAGGAAGATCACCTTACACATCAGTGCCCACGAATGGAAGAAGCCCAACATTTTATAAAGTTGAATCAACAACAACAACCTATTGTGTTGAAGAATCCCTTTCCATAAGGGGAGAATTTGCAGGGTGGTTCTTCCAACTTCAACCCACAAGGGGGAACTTCAAGTGCACCTCCATCTGATGAAAATCAAGGAGTATTAAATATGATTAGTCATTCGAAGCTAAAGGAAGTAGATTTGTCAACAAGATCTCAGAATTATGATAATCCTGAGTCGACTGAGAAGGGTAAGAAAGTTTCAAACGACCAGGTCCCTCTCCACATAGAGAAGCTCAACAAAGAGACAATGTTGTGCATACCTAAGGGTGTTTATAAACGGACAATGCATAAACCCAATGCAAGAACCACCCTAAATTATTCAATTGTAAAGGATTTGGCTCAGATGCCTTGTGTAATGTTCACTTTGGAGGTGCTCCAAAGTTGCCTCTCATAGCGCACTACATTTTTATCATCCATAAGAGCTGTTGATTCCCCCAATCAGATCGTAATGAAGTTTGATGCTACCAATGTGAGGCCTTTCCTTCCATATCATGTAAATTATCTAATTGGTGTTGTTTGCAACAATATTTTAGTTAAAAGAACCGTCGTTGACGAGGGTGCTTCAATGTGCATAATGTCCTTGTCTTGTTGGAAGGATATTGATTCTCCTGAGATTACCCCCTCTCCTACACTCTTGACTTCCTTCGATGGATGTTTGTTTCGTCCACACGGTCTAATTCCTCCTTGTCTAGTTACGCTAGGGGGGAAATCTGTTTGCATGGAGGTTGAAGTAGTCGACGCACCTCTTGACTATAATCTGTTGTTAGGAAGAAGTTGGACATATTCCATGATAAATTTCATCCCGACAATATTTTGGATTATATGTTTTCCCCACAAGGGAAGAATTGTGGCCATCGATCAGGTGGCATCCAACCTTTCTGACGCAACAACTAACCTCGCGACCATTGTCCTTTGGACCAAAAACTCTCAGGTGGGAACTGAGAGTATTTGTTCTGAAATGCATCCTTCTATTATGGGATCTTTTGATTCTCCCATGCCGATTTCATATGTTCATGCCACTTCAGTTGGATTCCATAAGTCGGGTTCTAATGCTTCCATCAATAGGTTCGCTTCATTTAGAATGTTGTATACGCATGACCCATGGAATCTTCTCTCACCATCTAGTTCGTTTGAAGGTCGATTCCATGTAAGGATGGTTGAAATATTTTCTACAATTGAAGTATCTTATCGGGCAATTCAACATGCCACAACAGACCCAAATCAAACTCCCACGATCATGGAGGAGTAGGATATTTTTCTTGAGCCTGTTTGGGCTCAAAAATATTCAATCTCCCAAGACTTTTTAGACACCGTCTTTCCATTAGATGAATCTATTAACAAGGAAATGGTTGAATCTGAAAGGCCATGGGAGGACATGCATCACAAATCATATTTCCTTCCCAATCGTAGTCACGTAGAGAGTGGATAGTTTAAGTAAACTATCATTAGAAGTTTTGGTAGGAAAATCAATCCCTTGGTCGAATATGGTGTTTACGCTAAAGGAAATATGTCTAATAAATCAGATACGATCCCGATCAAAATCTATAGGAATCCCAATGTCATAAAAAATGTCTTCATCGTTGTTTAATGCTTAAAAGACAAGATCATTCAGTACACGACACTTTTTATATTTGGTTTCGACTCCTTTGTTGATTCCCCCTAACTACAATCGATATTTCTCGTTATATTTGGCAGCAATCGAATCCTTGATTGGCATGGTTCTTGTTTAGGAAGATGATGACCTCTAAGAGCACGCCATCTATAATTTAATCCGTGCAATGATGGGTCCTCAACTCAAGTACTCACACGTTGAAAATATGGCACTGGCAGTGTTTCATGCTGTCCAATGACTTCGACACTATATTATGTTGTGTAAGACAATTTTTATCGCCACTGTTAATCCTTTCCAATATGTTTTAACTATTTGAATTGTTGGCGGGAAGTACAACAAATGGATTTTTTTTCTTCAAGAATGCGATTTGGATTTTTAATCCGTGAAGTCTACGAAATATTTGGTCTTCACTAATTTAATGTTAGAGTTCACAGTTGAGAAAGAGGAAATCGAAATTGATAGACTCATTTTCGGATGAGCATTTTTTCCTCATCTCTTAGTCTTACCCATGGTATGGGGATATTCTTATATATCTCCAGACTTTGAATTTCCCTCCAAACTATTCCTGAGACGAGTGACGATGATTTCATCACATGGGTAAAAAATACCTCATCATTGCAAACACGTTGTATCGGCATAGGGTGGAATTGATTCTTCATCGTTGTTTCACTTTTGAAGAAGCGGACGCTGTGTTAAATGATTGCCATGGTGGAGCATGTGGTGGTCAACTATCTGGGTTGGCGACAACCCAAATATTTTGCACGCCAAGTATTTTTGGCCCACGATCTTCAAACATTGTATTGAGGCCATAAAGACATGTCACCCATGTCAAGTCTTCCTTAAGAAAATGTGTGCACATCCTACTCCCATGTTTCCAGTTATAATTTTTGGCCCTTTCACCAAGTGGGGGGTAGATTTTATGACATGCCACCCAAATTCGGATAGGGGTCATCATTACATTATCGTGGCCATCGACTACTTCACCAAGTGGGTCAAGGCTATGCCAACATTTTCTAATGATAGGGAAACTACAACACTTTTCATTTTTAATCAGGTCATAGCTAGGTTTGGGGTTCTGAAGGAGATTGTCACTGACCATGGCAGTCAATTTCAGAACCACATGATGATTGAATTAGCATCAAATCTGGGATTTAGGCAGGATAATTCATATCCCTACTATCCTCAGGCCAAGAGTCAGGTTGAAGCCGTAAATAAATCACTAAAGACGATATTGATAAGACTGATTAAATCAATCTGAATGAATTGGCACTTGATGTTATATCTAGCATTGTGGTCTTACCAAACCTCAGTCAAAATTGTTATTGGTTTTTCTCCTTTCCAACTCGTCCATAGAGTGGAAGTAGTTTTTTCGATTGAATGTGAGATCCTGTTGAGTGCTCAACACACCCTAAAAGATTTTATGAAATTTTTCTCTTTTGGGTACCACTTGTTTTCTTTTGTCCTTCTTTCTGAATTGAGTAAGTTGAGTGCAATCAAGATTGGATTTATTTGGGCCTATCATAGTGAAACTTTTGTAGCTAAAAAATAACTTGACCTTTTAACTAAGGATTCGTAGATAAAATTATGACCCACGCACTTATGTTCGATGTCGTCAAAGTCTGAGAAAGTAAAATGACAAGATAGTAACAATAATAGTCGATCGTCGATGTATCATTAACATCGGTAAAAAAAAGAGTAGATTTGCGTTGGTTGTTCGAAAAGAATATTCATGAAATGACCAATTTCCCATCGACGTTGGTGAAATATGAGAGGGATAAACATTGACATGGGCCATGATGAAACTTTGATAGTCGATTAGAGATGTGTTTGTTGATGTTCGGTGAAATATCAAAGTTTTAAATCATGGAAATTTTTCGCATTGACACATCGTCGATCACCGATCCCCGATGCATTTTCGGCATCAGAAATTTTCGAGGAGGTAATTCGGGAACACTTGTTTAAAGTTATCGCCGATCCTTGATACTTTTTCAGCATCGGTAGGGTAGGACCTATTTTTTAAAATGATTATCTAATGAAAATCCCATATTTCAAATAACACTCTTAAACGAAGATGCCAATCTCAAAGATCATGTGTCTTTTCCGTGTAGGCATTTCATACAGCCTAGTTTCATCTCAAGTCATCTTAGACTTCACTGTGTCCTAGACACACTTCTAGGTCAACATTTCCACATCAACTTCATATGGCAGGATGGATCAGTGTCAGAGTTTTTTCTAGGAGATATCAATGAACATTGTCTAAAGAAAAGCATCGACTCCCGATCCACCCGTTAAATTAGCGGAAAGATGGGATGTTTTTAGCACAAAATAAAATCGGATTATGTAATTTACTAGGCCAATTATAGTTTCAGACTTTTCTACCCCATGTGTCGATCGAACAACTGGAATTTTAAGTCTCCGATGAGACACATTATATCCCGTGCCTACATCACCAACCTATGACTACACTTAAATCTCGAGCATAATGCGTATTTGGTGAAATTTTTTGTAGAACCACACCTACACCCCGAATTGAATAACTGATGCGACAAGATAAGTATTGTTTCCATTTAAATCAATAAGATAGTTTGAACCCCAACATTTTGCGCACACGTCTCTCATTTCCATAGCATTCAAAGAAGCAAAGAGAGCGTCTCAAGAGTTTCAGTTGATTCTCAAAATTTCAAAACCAGGTTAAGCTAGTGCAAAGAAGAGGTATGTGTTAATTTTATCATTTCGACGGTCGCATTTTTATGTATCAACATTCTATATGCAACAAGTTGTCTAACGTTGTTCTCTCTGCAAAAAAAATTCCTCCAAGGAAGCCAACAACCAGACGCTCACCAAGGGCACCAAAAATGAAGGAAGCATAGGTCAGTGAAGGGTCTTCTCCTGATGCGGTGAGGCAGTTGGAATTTTCTCCCAGAGTGGAATCAGTCATCAAAACATCGACTAAGAATCCATTTTCTCAGCCCCCTACTTTTGGCGATATAGAATCAAGCACTGGATCAAAGATAATTCTCCCACAATGGGAAGATTTGTTCAACATAATTAACCGGGAATATTACCTGGAGTTTATCCCCCACAACGACCCGGATGTAAGGGTGCTCGACGACCAAGATTTTCTGAATATCCGACGGTCGAGCTTGCATATGGTAGCCTTATGAACCCCACTCTTACCCTGCATTGAGATTCTTGGTTGGATAATCAATCATACATATGAATAGAAGTCCCTGATCAATGATGAGAATGGAGGATGTGTCGAAATGTTTCTCCCGATAGAGGTCCATAAATATTACAAGATCAGGGACCCGGTGGAGCGGTTGAACACAAATTTCATGGTGAAGTTCTATGAATTCCATGACACCATCCAATTGATGGCCTCCTGGTGGAAGGAGGACAATAAATTCACAAACTGAAGGAACGACTAGTACGAGACATCAAATATAAAGGAGCCATATATCTACTTAATGGCTCTAATTTGTTGATTATACAGGGAAAAAGATTGTGATAAGTTCTTGGAGGCATGGATGCCCCTAGAATACATTGTGGCTATTTCTGTGAGTATCTTCAACTGGAGATCAATCATCTCCAAGAAGTTGAGAACCAATATATTGCAGGCTCAGACACCAAAGGAGGGATAATCGCACACTTTTCCCATGGCTTCATATCTACTAGACATGATCTATGCAAGGAATGTCTTCGTCAACATGAATCTGAGTTGGCACATTGTAGAGCTACCTGTACATGTCTACTTCATCATCCTATGGGAAAACATGTACAAGAATTTTTATGCTCTCATTTGCGATGAATTCATAGCTTGGGTTTATTTCATTATTTTCAAAAAAGAATGCCCAAGACTGTATGTAGCGGCCAAGAAAATGATTTCAAAGGTAGGCCACTGGTACCTAGAGGAAACCAAAAATTATATCAGGGTATTCGGGGCCACCAACGCACCACATTTACTCCCCGCTCATGTCCCAGACCGGCTCATCGTAGGAGAAATCTATTACCAGACCATCCTGGAGGGCTATAATGCCACTTTGGTTAAGGACAAGAAACGAGTGTTCATACCCTATGGTTTCCATGTAGGGTTTTTCATAGTAAAGGATATTGCACAAGCTAAACAAGAGGTTTTGAGCCAGCTGTAATATAGGTTCCCGACAGGCCTATTTTGCAAGCATGACCCTAGAGGCCTAGTTCTCCAACATGCATCACAACTCTCTTCCCGTTGGCCATACACACATCAAAAGTTTGAAGATGATATATTTACAGAATGTGCTTGGGACTGGGAGGAGGTACTACAGAGAAAATCTAACCCAAACATGACTAGGTTCAAATCTATGAGTATGGATGAGCAAGTTGAAATGATAGAACAAATGGCTCAAGAAGCCCTCAGGATTAGAGAAGAAAACAAAGAAATTGAATCCACAGAGGCACAAAGGAGGGAGATTTTGTTGTTAGAAGAATCCCAAAGAGTCATCTAGTGGTTATAAAATGATCCTCAACTATTATAACCTATCAGGATCACCCCAGATGACACAAAATTTTTTGAAGGAGAGCAAATCATCTCAAAAACAATCTCACTGGAGGAGACCGTCGATCCAGAAAACCCTGGAGTTTTGTCACCACAGGATAGATCGTCGGTGACCATTCCAACCCAGCATGAGACTCCAAGAACACCAGGTGGAATGGGTGTGCCTAATACCCTTTTTGATCTAATAACTATCTATGATGATGAAGAGAGTTTGGAGGTCTCTTGCAAATGAACATAAGGGAAAACATTCAAAGTTTCAGAATCTATGGCTCAGACCTTTCCAGGTATCCGAGAAAATTGGGGCAGACACGTATCGGTTGCAAAATCTGAGGGGGGAACCAGACGCCCTCCCAGTGCATGGCCAAGCCCTAAAACAATATTTCCGTTAAAAAAAAATTGTGTGTCTTTTTCATGTTACATTCTGATTAGGATAAATGTGTAGGTTTAGGGTAGACTGAGTGTAGATTCCTTTTTAATTTTTTCTTTTCTTTTTCTTGGTATTTTCTTGTGATAAAGTTGTGTTCCGTAGAACATTGGTCAACCTTAATAAATATGGTGTAGAAAACTCTTCTCCTAACTTACGCTTATGTACAACATAAGAAACATTGGGCAATTACAAATTTCTTCAAGGAGATCTATATCTTGTCTTTGCAAAACAAACAACCTTGGTAAGTAATGAAGTTTCCGCCTGGTGGTTTGGTAAATCCCAAAGGGAAAGATGGAAAGTTGGAAAGGATCACCTATACCTCCAGACATAGCTAGGAAGAAATTCACATTAATTGTTCATATTGCAGATAAAAGACACCCTCCTCTCCGACTCACTCACAACATTTATGCCAGAAATAAATCAATTATATTAAATGAGTGCAAATTTAGAGAGGGTATGCAGATAAATCCGTCGGGGCTATGGACGCTCGCTAGAAGCGAAGAAAGGTCTGTGACATCGAGGTGAATCTGTCGGGGCTATGGATGCTCACTGGCAACGGAGAAACACCATAGCAAGTCAATAATGATAACTAAAACATCCTTGAGACATTGAATGCCTCACCAATCTCTTGTCAAAGGAGGGATGTGGGTCATGGTTAAGAGGAACGAAGGTGGGATAAGGGAAAAACTACATAGGCGGACCCAGATTCACGAGTCTGAGAAATTGGAAATGCATGGATAGGAAATAATATGGTAAAAACGAAGCCATTTAGTTTCTAAATCATCTTCTGCACGAGCTAAGCCCGAAGGAAGGAGCATAGATTCTTCTTTCTCCCAGAGAATCGCCATTTTTTGAGCACTCAATACACCCTAAAATCTTTTATGAAATTTTTTCTCTTTTGGGTACCACTTGTTTTCTTTTGTCCTGCTTTCTGAATTGAGTTAGTTGAGTGCGATCAAGATTGCATTTATTTGGGCCTGTCATAGTGAAATATTTGTAGCTAAAAAATAACTCGACATTTTAACTAAGGATCCACAACTAAAATTGCGACCCACGCATTTATGCTTGGGGTCGAAAAAATATGAGAAAGTAAAATGACCACATAGTAATAATAATTGTCGATCGACGATGTATCATCGTCATCAGTAAAAAACAGAGTAGATTTGCATTGGTTGTTCGCAAAGAAGATTCAAGAAATGGCCAATTTCCCATCAGCGTCAGTGAAATATGAGAGGGATAAACATTGACATGGGCCATGATGAACCTCCGATAGCTGATTACTTATGTGTTTGTTCGGGATTGGTGAAATCTTAAATTTTTAAATCATGGAAAGTTTTCACGTTGAAACATCGTTGATCACTGATCCCCGATGATTTTTGGCATCGACAATTTTCGAGGAGGTAATCCGGGAACACTTGTTTAAACTTATCACCGATCTTCGATCCTTGATACTTTTTTGGCATCGATAGGGTAGGACATGTTTGTTAAAATGCTTATCTAATGAAAATCCCCAATTCTGAATAACACTCTTAAACGAAGACGTCAATCTCAAACGTCACGTGTCTTTGTTGCATAGGCATTTCGTACGGCCTAGTTTCATCCCGAGTCATCGTAGGTTTCACTGTGTCCTAGCCACACTTCAAGGTCAAAATTTCCACATTAGTTTCATATGGAAGGATGGATCGACGTTAGAGTTTTTTCGAGGAGATATCAACGAACATTGTCTAAAGAAAAGTGTCGACTCTCAATCCACCCGTTAAATTAGCGGAACGATGAGACGTTTTGAGCAAAAAATAAAATTAGATTCTACCATTTAATAGGCCAATTAATGTTTCTCTTTGCATACTCTGCTACCTCGTGCATTGATCGAATAACGGGAATTTGAAATCGTCGATGAACCACATTATAGCTCGTGCCTGCACAAACAACCTACGACTGCATTTAAATCTCGCGCATAATGTGGATCCGGGGGCATATTTTGTAGAAATGCACCTACACCCCGAATTGAATAACTGATGCGATAAGGTAAGTATTGTTTCCATTTAAATCACTAAGACAGTTTGAAACCCAACATTCTACACACAATTTTCTCATTTCCATAGTAGTTGAAGAAGCGAAGAGAGTGTCTCAAGAGTTGCGCTTGATTCTTAGAATTTCAAAACTAGGTTAAGCTAGTGCGAATAAGAGGTATGTGTTAATTTTATCATTTTGGCAGTCTCATTTTTATGTATCATCATTCTATCTATGACACAGTGTCTAACGTGGTTCTCTCTGTAGGAAAAAATTCTTCCAAGGAAGGCAACGACCAGACGCTCACCAAGGGCACCAAAATTGAAGGAAGTAGAGGTCGGTGAAGGGTCTTCTCTCGGTGTGGCGAGGCAGTTGGAATTTTCTCCCAGAGCGGAACCAGTCATCAAAACATCAACTAATAAGGCATTTTCTCAACCCCTTGCTTTTGGAAATACAAAATCAACCACTGGATCAAAGATAATGCTCTCACAACGAGGATAATTGTTCAACATAATTAACTGGGAAAATTACATGGAGTTTAACCCCCACAACAGCTGAGATGTAAGGGCGCTCGATGACCATGTTTTTCTAAATATTCGACGACCATGCTTGCATATGATAGCCTTACAAACCTCTATATTTCCCTACATTGAGACGCTAGGTTGGATAATTGATCATAGAGGCGCACATAAGTTCCTAATAAATGATGAGAATGGCAGATGTGTTAGAATTTTTCTCCCGACAGAGGTCCAGAAATAGTACAAGATCAGGGACCCAGAGGAGCGGTTGAACACAGATTTTGTGGTGAAGTTCTATGAATTCCATGACATCATCCGATTGATGGCCTCCTGGTGGAATGAGGAAAATAAATTCACAAACCGAAGCAATGGTTGGTACAGGACAACAAATCTAAGGGATTCATATATCTACTTAATGGCTCTAATTTGTTGATTATACGAAGAAAAATATTGCGCTAAGTTCTCAGAGTAATGGATGCCCCTAGAATACACTGTGGCTATTTTTGGGAGTAGCTTCAACTGGGGAGAAATCGTCTCCAAGTAGTTGAGCACTAGTATATTGCAGGCTCAGACACTAAAGGAGGGAGAAGCACCCACTTTTCACATGGCTTCATATCTGCTAGATGTGATCTGTGCAAGGAATGTCTTCGTCGACATGAATCTGAGTTGAAACGTCACAGAGCTACATGCACATGCCTAATTCAACATCCCATGGGAAAATAGGTACAAGAAATATTATTCTCTCATTTGCGATGAATTCATAGCTCGGGTTTATTTCATTATTTTCAAAAAAGAATGCCCTAGACTGTCTGTAGCGGCCAAGAAAATGATTTCAAAGGTAGGCCAATGGTACCTAGAGGAAACCACAAATTATATCAGGGTATTTGGGGCCATTGACGCACCACATTTACTCTCTGCTCACGTCTCAGACCGACTCTTCGTAGGATAAATCTATTACTAGACCATCCTGCAGGGCTATAATGCCACTTTGGTTAAGGACAAGAAATGAGAGTTCATACCCTATGGTTTCCATGTAGGGTTTTGCATAGTAAAGGATATTGCGCAAGATAAACAAGAGGGTTTGAGCCAGCTAGAATATTGGTTCCGGATAGGCTGATTTCACAAGCATGGCCCTAGAGGCCTAGTTCTCCAGCATGTGTCATAAGTCTCTTCCTGCTGGCCATACACACATGAAAATTTTGAAGATGAGATCATTACAGAATGTACTTAGGACTGGGAGGAGGTAGTACATAGAAAGTCTAACCCAAACATGACTAGGTTCAAATCTATGAGTATGGATGAGCAAGTCGAAATGATAGAACAAACAACTCAAGAAGCCCTCAGGGTTAGAGAAGAAAATAGAGCATCAAAAGCCACATAGGCACAAAGGAGGGGGATGTTGTTGTTAGAAGAATCCCAAATATTCATCCAATGGTTAGAAAATGATCCTCAACTATTAGAACCTATGAGGATCACCCCGAATGACACAAAAAAATTTGAATACCCACACCTACACCCTGAATTGAATAACTGATGCGACAAGGTAAGTATTATTTCTGTTTAAATCACTAAGATAGTTTGAACCCCAACATTCTGCACACAAGTTTCTCATTTCCAGAGAAGTAGAAGAAGCAAAGAGAGTGTCTCAAGAGTTTCACTTGATTCTCATAATTTCAAAACCAGGTTAAGTTAGTGCGAAGAAGAGGTATGTGTTAATTTTATCATTTCGGTGGTCACATTTTCATGTATCAACATTGTATTTGCGACATAGTGTCTAACATTGTTCTCTCTATAGGAAAAAAATTCCTCCAAGGAAGGCAACAACCAGACGCTCACCAAGGGCACCAAAATTGAATGAAGTAGAGGTCGGTGAAGGGTCTTCTCCCGATGTGGCGAGGCAGTTGGAATTTGCTCCCACAACAGAACCGATCATCAAAACATCAAATAAGAAGGCATTTTCTCAACCCCTTTATTTTGGAGATACATAATCAACTGATGGATCAAATATAATTATCCCACAATAGGGATATTTGTTCGATGGAATTAGCCGGGAAGATTACCCCATGCTTATCTCCCACATCAACTGAGATGTAAGGGTGCTCGATGGCCATGTTTTTCTGAATATTCGGCAGTCGTGATTACGTATGATAGCATGATGAACGCCTATATTTTATTGCATTGAGACACTGGGTTGGATAATCGATCATACAGACACACAAAAGTTCCTAATAAATGATGAGAATGGTGGATGTGTCAGAATTTTTCTCCTGATAGAGGTCCAAAAATATTACAAGATCAGGGACCCAGAGGAGTAGTTGAACACAAATTTCATGGTGAAATTCTATGAATTCCATGAGACCAGCCGATTGATGGCCTCCTCGTGGAAGGAGGACAAGAAATTCGCAAACCGGAGCAACGACTGGTATAGGACAAAAAATCTAAGGGATCCATATATCTACTTAATGAATATAATTTTCCGATTATACGGGGAAAAATATTTCGCTAAGTTCTCAGAGGCATGGATGCCCCTAGCATACACTGTGGCTATTTCCAGGAGTATATTCAACTGGGGAATAGTCATCTCTAGGCAGTTGAGCACCATTATATTGCAGGCTCAGACACCAAAGGAGGGAGAAGCACCCTCTTTTCACATGGCTTCATATCTGCTAGACGTGATCTGCACAAGGAATGTCTTCGCCGACATGAATCTAAGCTGACACATCTCAAAGCTAACTATACATGTCTACTTCATCATCCAGTGGGAAAACATGTACAAGAAATCTTATGCTCTCATTTACGATGAATTCATAGCTCGATTTTATTTCATTATTTTCAAAAAAGAATGCCCAAGGCTGTCTGTAGCGGCCAAGAAAATGATTTCAAAGGTAGGCCACTGGTACCTAGAGGAAACCACAAATTATATAAGGGTATTTGGGGCCACCTGCGCACCACATTTACTCCCCACCCACGCCCCAGAACATCTCATCGTAGGATAAATTTGTTACTAGACCATCCTACAGGGATATAATGCCACTTTGGTTAAGGACAAGAAACGAGCGTTCATACCGTATGGTTTCCATGTAGTGTTTTTGATAGTAAAGGATATTGCGCAAACTAAACAAGAGGGTTTGAACCAGTTGGAATATAGGTTCCCGATAGGCCAATTTCACAATCATGACCCTAAAGGCCTATTTCTCCAGCATGCGTCACAAGTCTCTTCTTGCTGGCCATATGCACATGAAAATTTTGAAGATGAGATCTTTACAAAATGTGCTCAGGAATGGGATGAGGTACTACATAGAAAATATAACCCAGACATGACTAGGTTCAAAGCTATGAGTATGGATGAGCAAGTCGAAACTATAGAACAAATGGCTCAAGAAGCCTTGAGGGTTAGAGAAGAAAACAGAGCATCAGAAGCCACATAGACACAAAGTAGGGGGATTTTGTTGTTAGAAGAAGACCAAAGACTCATCCAATGGTTAGAAAATTATCCTCAACTATTAGAACCTATGAGGATCGCCCTGACTAACACAACAAATTTCGAAGGAGAGCAGATCGTCTCAGAAACAATCTCACTAGAGGATACCGCTGATCTGGAAAAACCCATAGTTTCGTCACCACGGGATAGATCGTCGATGACCATTTCAACCTAGCATGAGACTCCAACAACACTAGGTGAAACAGGTGTGCCTAATAACATTTTTTATCTAATAACTATCTATGATGATGAAGAGAGTTCAGAGGTCTCGCTTATAACTCTGATACCAATTATAGAGGAGAGAGAACTAGGGGGAGAATCTGCTCCAACCCTCGATGCATCAATTCCAAACCATATTCAAGGTGACCATGAGGCCAATATTACCTTCGAAACTGAACTTCTCAACCTATCAGGGACCCCAAAATACATATCCAAGGATGAGCTAGGTTCAAGTGGACAAAAAGAAAAATTGAAATAGCCAGAGATCGACATCTCAACAGTCGATCACCAAGTAAGTATTGAGCCTATCATTGTCTCTTCAATTTTGGCCGATACCTCATGAACCGATGAACACCAAACGAAGGTCGATCCATTGGAACATATGGATTTTTCCCCTGTCAAAGAAGTACAAGAGTCGGTCCTAGAGAAAATAAATACGGCGTGAAGCTTGGGAAATTCTCTGACCTGGGGAGACCAAAAAATCCATGAGCTCGTTGATGAGGTTGTCGATATACATGATATTTCTTACAACTGGAAGAGGAAAGCCATCATGAGGAGGAAAACCAAGAAAATAAGGCTCACACTGGATATCTTGATTCTCATCACCAAGGAGAGAAGTGGCTTAGCACAGTAAACACAAAGACATCTGATCTAATCAACATAGGGATGGATATCAATGAGGCTACGTTGGATCGAGAAAATAGATATGAAAAGGAATTGGCCACCGCAGATAAGGAGCTAGACCATTTGCGCCATCTGGTGAAATATTCCCAAGACTCAACGAAGGCCACAGTTTTTCTAAAGAGTGAGTTCCAATATGCATATGAAAAGTTCACGAGAGAAAGACATCTCTTCACTACAGGTGTATTCGATTATCAATAAGATACCCTTATGGCACTGACAACTTGTAAGGACGTGGAGAGATGGTATGAAAAGGCATACCAAGCTGTAGAACGAACCGATTACATCAACGCAGTGCAGAAGGGTCGAGACACAAAGGAGCATGGCATTTGAGTGTTGATGGATAGAAACATCTCCCAGATCAGGAAAGAAACCAAATATTGGGTAAGTATGGCCCAAGAACCTCATCGAGAGATACATAAGAGGTGGGACGAGTGTGAAATAAGCTAGAAAAATATCAATCAGGAGATGAAAGACATTGACATCCCAGAGTTCGACTCACTAGAAGACTTTGTCTACTTGCATGCCATAGTCAAATGACATGTAGAACATGACTCAGCGTGGGAAGTGGAGATCGCACAGGTGGAAAGCATGACACTGGGCCAAATACAAAAGTTTATGGAACATCTGATCAAGGCTCGTACAGTTCTATAGTGTTTAAGTTCCAAAGTCATCAAATATAGAGAATGAACAATAGAAATAAAGGAAACCCTTTCAACCCCAATGGACTAGCACAAATTCCCATATGCTAACACGTGCGAGGATCTCTTCATTAAGTGGTCAGAGTATGAGAAGAGTCATCCAATCTAGTAGAACCACTAGACGATCTCAAGAGAACAAAGAGATCATGTGCCACATGTCATTCTTTTGTTTTACTTAACACAAAATTTTAGTATCTATTTTTAGTTAGTGATTCCTTATAAATAAGGGCATCGACCTCATGGGAAGGGGTCGATGGTTTTGGGAAAGACCCTCTTTTTTTGAGAATTGTAAATAATTATTTCTGAGCAACTTTAATTGAGAAGTTCTATTTAGAACTAGAGACAAATTTTAATTTCATCAAAAAGTCGCTATGTGATTGGATTGAGGAGGAACTACTTCCATATTTGAATTGAGTAGTTGATGTTGTAACGAGTAAGAGATTATGAATCTATTGATAAGATATCTTTTCAATATTCTTAACAATTCTTTTGTTCTAAATGATGAAAAATGAATCGTTGTGTTAATATGTGATTGATGGTATACCTAGGAAACCATTTTTCTTGTACTTGTCTTATTGCATGCGTATTTTCTTTCAATAATTGTATCTCAGTCAATGTTGAAATACCAGCAAGTTAACGTATTATTAATAGGCTTGTAATAGGTGTGAATATCAATGTCTGCATGCTAGAGAACAAGGGTTATCCCAGGCTCAACCTTCTTCAGTAGTTAAGAGTTCCCTCTATCAGTTGGTTTATACCATCACACCTTACTTTATCAAACTGATCTAGTAAAAGAAAAGACAAAAAAGAGAAAATTTAATCTGAAGGAGGAACTTTCACAGAAAGATATCCTATCAATCACTAAGTAAATCCCATCGATAAATTGGCTAGATCGAAAGATCTGGAGAACCATTCCACCCATCAAATGTTGCATAGTATAATTGGGCCTCTAAGGTGGGTTTGGTTCCTACTGTTGATTTAAAGGGATCTCAGACCCCTCAATAGATCCCTTCACTAAAAATTGTGGTCGATATCCTTCCTGATACGACGCAGTTCAAGGAGCGCCTAGTTTATCTCGAACTAGAAAATGAGGTTCACAAGAAGTGTGTTTAGTTTCATTATGACAAATCCATTCGTCCTAGGGTTTTCTTCGAGGGATACCTTGTGTTGGTCTATGACCAGGATAATGAACCCCTGGGGGCAGGCAAATTCAACACTATGTGGTATGGCCCATATGTTTTGAGACGAGTGTTAGAGAAATGATATTATGATATCACATATTATGAAGGTAATGTGTTGTCAAAGCCCATAAATGGGATCTATCTTAAGAAGTGCTACACTTGAGCCTAAAGGCTTGAGAAATAGAATTTTTTGTAATTATTGTCTATTTTTTACATAGTTTTGTCTAGAACTTTTCACCTCCTTGTTGCGTTAGT
The DNA here is from genome assembly GCA_000966675.3 of Picea glauca. Classification (NCBI taxonomy): domain Eukaryota; kingdom Viridiplantae; phylum Streptophyta; class Pinopsida; order Pinales; family Pinaceae; genus Picea; species Picea glauca. Next base: position 189,579 of record JZKD02S1672722.1, read on the forward strand.
GATTGATGTGTTCCTGCTATGTAGCAGATGCCTAAAGATTTGTTGGTCTAATTTTTATTTGTAGATGACGCTAGTCACCATACTCGACATTTAGCATCCACTACGTGGGTAATCTATTCACCTTTCAACGAGCTAGTGTCCACTGGAGGTGCGTGTATCAGGGCGACTATTAATAATGTCGTTGAGTATAGCACAGTTGTTGAGATTTTGCGAGATGCATTGTTACATGGAATTAATCTCCTTCAAGTGTTCTTGGATTCGTAGTTGGTGGTCTCATAGTTGAATCCAGGTCTGTATCAAATATGTGATCCAATGTTGTTATGACTTTTCCTTAGGGTACGTCTTCTGGAATGTTCATTTGATCTTATTGCTTATGACCATGTTCCTAGGAGAGCCAATGAACTAGTTGATTCCTATGCTAATTATGTTTTATATTGGCATTTGCATCACTAGTAATGTAATCACACACATTCACATGTAAATATTTTCATTTGTAAGTAAAACACATAAAAAATATAACGCACACAAATAAAGTTTATATGTATATGTATATATATATATATATCAAAATCAGATTCATAAGTACAAAATTTGGGGTCTCAAGCCCCTGAATGTCATATAACTTCATATAAGTACAAAAATGGTGTTATGAGCACATAATGTATCTAGGCCCGAGGCCGATGGACTCTTTCATCGCAAATGATGACGTTTGTCAAATGTCGAAACTGTATAACCCATGGCCTGGGTACCCCCACGACATGGCACTACATTCCTATGGGGAATTTATCAATAGTATCCATAGGCATGTTTCAAGTGAGGCCCTCAACATTTCTTCCCACACTGCACAAGGTCCTAGTTGCATCATCACTAGGAACCACCTCCTCTTTGTCTCGTTGGTTGTGTCACGAGACATCAGCCCTAATTTTCCATGAAAATTAATGAAGAAAGGAATGGAATTGCAAGTTAGGGTGTGGGTACTTACTTGGTCCAAGTGGCAAAGGTTTTCGTTGCTCCAAGCTCCACAAATCTTCATTGGAAGTTCTAGGGTTTTTTTGTCACTGGTTGTTTTTTGGGTAAAATGGTAAAAATAACTTGGTAAATGGGTAAATAAACCAATATTTATTAAAATTGTAAGAACCCACTTCCTATAGTTTCGATATTTTTTCCAAAATTTCAACTAATGGTCAGTCTCTTGTAGGTCTGTGGTTGTTTTGTAGGTCTTAGGCTATACTTTGGATGCTTTTTTGTTTCTTCCCTTCGATTGGTCAATTCTTTTACAAGACTCTGGGTAGGTAATGTTCTCATAATTGGAATTTAGGATAGGGTGCATTCACCTGAAATTTTTCATTATCAGTTGTCATTGTCACTTAAACCTAGGGTCAACCCCATTAGCAAGTGATGCAACCTTCTCATCTTCTTAAAAACATCTTTTTGTTGATGGTAGAGCCTACCTTCCATGGGTTCTTTAGTTTAAAACCTCATTGTATGATGGTGCTCATGCTGCAAGATTGTTCCTTAGGCTTGGGAGTCCTAGTTAGTCCCGCCATGAGTTTTCATTGGAACTTCATGCTTCTTACTCTTATTTTGGTCGTTACCTGCATGACTCCCCCCCTTATATGTTCCTCACAACAACATCACAGAGTCCATAGTTAAGCTCTTTCAGACTTCTTAAAATTGAAAAGATTGTCGAGTGATCTTGTTTCTTTCGCACTCGTTAAATGGATATGAAGAAATGTTTGTTCGGCACAATTTTATCCCTTTTCAAACCGAATAGACTACTTACGAAAAAACATATATTCTAGTCTACTAGCTAGAAGAGTTCTCCTCAGTTTTGTTTTACACTTTTTTGGGCTCAGGAGACTAAATTTATGAAAAAGGACAATGGAGTCCATATTTAATCTCTTTTCAGACTCCTTAAATATGAAAAGATGGTTGAGTGATCTTGTCTCTTTCACACTTGTAAAATGGATTTGAAAGGACATATTTTTGGTATAATTTTAACCCTTTTCCGGATCGAACATATTGTTTATGAAAAAGGAATACTCTAGTCAAAATCTGACTAGAAGAGTTCTCCTTGATATTATTTTACTCTTTTTAAGGCCCTGGAGACTAAACTTACGAAAAAGACCACCATGGGAGGTTTACTTCCTAAAAATTGAGTTTTAATTGCATTGCATATTGACTACTCCCTCTCTTAGGCCCAATGTCGTATTCAACATGTTGTTGTTGAACCCATTTCTTATGCATTCCTACCAGTTCCCAACCCTGCAATATATGCCTTTGCGACTCGACACCTTATCCCTGGAGGAAACACCCCCTTAGTGTCCATATACTGCACATGCTTTCCTTTCATTGAGCATAGGTATGTTCCTTGTGCTATGAGACAAGTTTGCTTGCTTGTGACACTTGTTTCCTCCATTATACTATAACATTCTTTTATTCCTTTTTAGGCTTTAATAATATGAAAAAGACCAGAAAAATAAAAATAAAAAACAAAAAGAAGGGGGGAAAGTGTTAATCTCTTTTGTTGGCAACAATCTTTTCTCCCTTGAACAAAGCACAATCTTGAGTCAACATCTCATCATTTTGGCTCTAGTATGGCTTTAGGATGCTTTTTCTCATTTTGAGTTTTATCTCCCCCAGCTGGTTATTCTTCCAACCATATGAAGCATTTGTTGATGCATCTTGTATCACAAATGTATCCCAGTTTGTAGTCCATGTTGCCTAAGTCACATAATGTATTGTGCTTTATGTTCAAGGGAAAGTTTCAACCTGATTCGACCATTTTGCAGTTAGTTCCTAACCTTACAAGTCGACCTTCCCGAGTTGGTCATGTCAATATCATCATCACATGTATATGTATCTTCATCTGATTTCTTTAGAATCTTTGACCTTGTGCTACCCCTCATGTTGGATGATGAAGAATGCCTTAATGCCTTCCTTCCAAGGTATCTCTTCCCATCGAATTTGACACATCTTGCTCTAGGATAGGGATCTAGAGTCATATTTGGTACCTTGGGGCTTGTAGTCATTAGTGGTAGGTTTCCTTGCTATTGATAGTGGGAATACATCAATGTCCCTTGATCGATAGATTCTACCAGGTGTTTGACATCAAATCATTTATTCACACTTGTTAGATTGTACCTCGGTACCTTGATTCCCATTATCATCATTGATGGGTTGTCTTGTGTTTGTTAACTATATACATCAATGACCGGTAATCAAATGATGTCTCATTATGTTCGACTTTTAATCATCTATTCACATAGTGTAGACATGTACCGCGACATATCATTGTGAAGATCTTGGGTGAAGTACAATCATCACGTCTTTTGTGATCCTTCCCGACCGATGATCTATTCATGTCTATGATCTACTTTGACATGGATCCACTATGTATTTTTTGTGGCCATGCTTGCTACTTCATTTATATCACATGGATCCACTGTGTATTGTTCATGGCCATGGACTATAACTATATTTCACCTATACCATGGATCCACAATATACTTGATTTGGCAGCCATGCTTGTATCACTCCTGATCATGGGTATGCCCGACTTGGGAATATAATAGTCTTACTTGATGTCTGTTGATGGTTTTTGTTCTCGGATCAGTTGTTCGGGGATGTCCACATATTTAATTCAATGCATCCTCGTTTCTCATAGTTTATAATGTATTTCGCCCAACATTTTTCCCTTCTGACCTCACACATTAGGGGGCATCTATTATAGCACAAAATGCCACACCTATGCATTTGTGCCATGGCCTAACCCTTTCCCTTGCCTTGCTAGAGAAATTCCCAAATTGCCTCATGCAAATCATCTAAAAAACATGTATTTGCACATATCCACGGTATCCTTTGATGCAAAGTGCAGACATTCGTGACTTGTTATTGTAACACCCACTAATGCCCTAAAACATAATGAAAAATAAAATATTTTCGAGTTTTCATGATGGTTTTTTGGTTGGGCTCATTTCCCAACATCCCCATGCCCATACAAAATAGATTCCAACTTCCCTAACCCCTTGGGGAAGATATAAAAACACCATTGAGGGATAGAATGAGAACAAGTCTTTTGGTGCAAGGTTATGTTGTCCAAATCTAGCAAGCTTCACTATTCCTTTTATCCTCTAAGTGTCATCCCCCAACCTGGAAACTCTTTTTCCAATGTTTCTTCCTTATTATCTAGTCATAAGGTGTCCCATTATCCTTATTGGGCTATCCAAGGAAGAGTATCATAGTTGAGTAGATTCTTTAAGGATCTATGGAGGAACCTGGGCAGTTGGCTCTGAAGAAGTGCCATAAGCGAGGCAAGTTGTAACTAACTTTGATATTTGGTGTTAATAGAAGATTTATCTTTCCCTCCAAGTTTGTGTTCATTCCAATATTGTATGTTATCATTCTTCATATTTTCTTTGGATATAATAATTGACACATATTCTATTCGATTATGCAACTACCTCGTTGCAACATTTGTCTTGATTTTATTTTGTAGGCTTGTTCCAGCGAAGATCAAGAGCGCTTCGAAAAGCAAGAGTGGGGATCGACATTGAACGAAGGGTTTAAGGTGCACATTTCCTCCTTCCCTCTTTCCCTACTCTCTCCTAGAAAAAAGTAGTTATCTTTTAGTTTGCATATTTGTTTGTGAGGGGAGATTCCAGTCTTCTCAATCCGGTCTTGATCTATTGTGATTTGACCCAAAGTCATGGGAGAAATATCTCGTCAACACTGGGAAACCATGTCAACCACCAAGGTAAAACAAGGCAAAAGGCATAATTTCCAAGAAAACGTTCTGTAATCAAGAAAGGACCCTTTGCAACATGCTCAAATGCTTCATTTATTAAAGTGTCACTTACCATGAGACCATACTTGTTACCTCATAAAGAAATACTTGTTGTCCTTTTTGGGCCAAGCTAGTGTGGCAAACGCTTCTATGCTATTGACGATGAATGGTGATGTGTGGTGGAGAGAAGGGGCTATGTTTTCTCAATGTGGGCTCAGTTGGTCATCTAGTTCTCGACACTCCATGTCTTCTACCTGCAGGCCTCGATACATCATCTCCTTAGTTACCCCTAGGTTGGGGAGGTAACATATTCAATAGAATATTAAAATAAAAACACTTATATGGATAAGATGTGTCACACTATGTTAAAGTATTTAGAAACCAAAAAAAAACAAAAACACTAAACATTAATATATAAGTGAGGAAACATCCCAATTTCCTAGAAATAGAAGGGTACATTTCTATTTGTGTTGAAGCACTCCTAAAATTCCGTCCATGATCGTGATCAATGGATTTCTTTGAAAGGAAGTTCATCAAATTTCTAATAAGAAATAGCCTTAGGAATACACAATGATGATTATACATCATCTTATGGATTTAATAAAAAAGTCAAGTGAAATAAAAAAACAAAGAAAGCTAGTGGAACTAAGGAGAATTTATCCTTAATGTGGATTAGTCACCTAGACATATTCCCCCCCAAGATAAGGTTCTAGAGGGACTATCTCTAAAGTAAAATCTTAATTTATGAGTTTGAATGGATTGTCAAATCCTTATTTGAATTTGAGTTATCAGATTCATTTGGTCTCTTCATTCCTCCTAACGAGGTTACAGTTGCATCTACAATCCTCGTGGTGGATACCACTGTAGAATTTTCTTCTTCTCCATCCTCTAGGGAAGGGATGGGGAGTTGATTTCTCAATCGGATCTTTTGGACAAGCAATGCTATGTTTCTCTAGAGAGGTTGCTTTTTTATTTTATGTATATTAATCATCTACATAATCCAAATACTATTGTTATGGAAAGTATCATCCCTTGGTTTTGATTTGGGTCCATTTTTCCCGTTTGGGTGAGCTCACACTTGAGGGAATGTGTCCTAAATATGTCCTATTTGTTGACAATTCTGGCACTGGAAAGGTTTATTCTCATCATCTGAAAATTGATACCATTGAAAGTTTTCCCTTTCTAGGATTATCTTGTTTGTTAAACCGTGACTAATATTGAGCTCAACACATATTCAAGCATATGTCAAAATACCAAGTTTGATTGGATCTATATTTTCTTCTATAAATATGTCCTGGGCATTCCCCATATTTTCAAATATTGTTAAATGCCACAAGTGTATTGGAAAATTTGGTAGGAAAAATCAAGCTGGAATTGTGGTGAAATTCATATTCGTAGGGTTGAATTGTGGGAATCATGGAGTAACAAATAGACTCACTCTACCCCAAAATGAGGGCCCTTTGAAAACTTTCTGATAGTCAACAAGATTTATAAAATGAACAATGAAGAAACCTTTTGAGCATAAATGTGCTTTGTATTCTCTCATCCAATTGGAGTAAATATATTGATAAACATAGGGGCAGGAAGAGAAAATACATTAAATCAAGATATTACCGCATTGGATGCATAGTATGAGAGTAGATAAAAGACTTCATGTTTTGATACTTTTGGCACTAGAAACTCCTCCGATTTCTCAATAATATAGGCATGAGGTGGATGGGTCAAAGCAACTACAGATAGGGATAATTTTAGGGGCTAAGTTTCTCCCTTGGGCTAATTTTCCATGATTGTTTCCAAAAAATGATTTGCCAATTTCCATTTTATTCTCCCAAATTTTATAGCATAA
>JZKD02S1672722.1:207361-231982 GCA_000966675.3 Picea glauca
CTATAATCAAGTAACATGTTGTTTCAAGTTCTCCAATGCTCCAAGCAAGAAAGACACACAAGCATCTTGTCAAGATCTAGAAAATGAAGAGTGAGCCACCTCCACATGTGCATGTCCATCACGTACCAACTAAATGTTCATTCTTACACCACATACCTCATATCACATGGTCCCAAACTCCAACTATCAAGTGCTCAACACTCCTAACTAGGTATGTATCCTAGTCGAGCAATCGACTCCCACTTTGTGTGCACCCAATGATTTAGTCAACAAATTGGATAAGGTATCAACCTCCTAGTCAAAGGAACCATACTAGCACTCTAACCAATGTTAAGCATGCACCCAAAATAAGCCATCCATGTGTCCATGAATCATTGCCAAGGGGAAAAGAGACATGGCACTCTCTTAGCAAGGTGAAAACACTTTTGGATTTACCCCAAAAGATAACATGCCCTCTTTATGAGAAAAGTGTTTTTTGTAATAGCCATCAACTCCCTCTGAAACTATAACCTATAACATTGATGCCTCCACAAAGATAAAAGAATAATACTCCATAATGATAGAACATCATACCTACTTTGCAAGAGTCAAACCCACAAGTATAGGTATGCTAATCTCTAAACTGTCATGGATATTCCACTGGAATAGTTCATCACAATAGATCTTAAACTATTATGAAATCTTATATTTTTGCAGTTTATTTCCTTAGATCCCAAATTAGATAATTACTAGCTTTTCTTGAATTTATGAAATTAACTGAATACGAAAATGAAAGAACAATTAAAAATATACACACCATCCACAAAATTGAATACAACATGCATCTTGGGAAATCCAATATGGGAGAAAACCCATCCAGAAGGTGAGGCCTATGCTCTGCTCTCTTTTCTTCATTTATGGACAGAAAGTACAAAGAAAAAGGAACTCACTATGGAGTTTCCTTTGACACTATGGAATGAATGGTTGCTACAAAATCTCCTACATCCTTTGATATTCTCTCAAAAATAATATTCATTGGATGCTCTACTGAACTATGGAACAAGTACAATACAAAATAATGGAACCCCCTTCTCCCCCTAGCAGCCTCGTATTTAACATAGCCCGATAGTTGTCTAGGGTTAGGGTTTTGACTTCCTCAACCCTCAACTAGTGATAAAGTTTGGACCTTCTAGAATCTTCTTGAAAGTTAACACATGGCTACACCACACATTTTGAGTAATGGGTTTGACGTGGCATCCACTCATACCATGGTGGTAAACATGGTAGGTCAACTTGCGAGAGGCATACATTTCTCATATGAACTCTGATTGAAGTGATTCTTGCACCGTTGGAAAGGTATCAATGTGTAGAATATGGAATATTACTCTAGAGTAGGTTTGTACAAAAAACAATTTCATTTTATGCCTCAAAATGGATTTGAAAGTTGATTCCTTCCATTTTTTCCACCCAGAAAGTATCAAGATAGATGAAAAATTATATAATGATCCAATCCGGATAATACATCCCCATTTAGGGAGGATTTTGGTCCCCAAAATATTTACTGAATGAGATGAGGAAATTTTTCCTTTACCTTCTCCCTGAAGTGTCGTTTTTCTTTGCCTGGAAGTTGTCCTTTCAACCTAATCTGACAAAGGTCATGCCGCCCTCGTCTTGTAGTCTTCAACTTCTTCTCGAAAACGGTGTCTTCTTCCAACTCTTCCTGAGTATATGATGTTAATTCCTCTATGGTAGGTAGAACCTTCTCCTCGTCTTGATCCAACATGGACTTTCCGCTAAAATGGCTCTGCAAGTTGATTCCTTCCATTTTTTCCACCCAGAAAATACCAAGATAGATGAAAAATTATATAATGATCCAATCCGGATAATACATCCCCATTTAGGGAGGATTTTGGTCCCCAAAGTATTTACTAAATGAGGTGAGGAAATTTTTCCTTTACCTTCTTCCTAAAGTACCATTTTTCTTTTCCTAGAAGTTGTCCTTTCAACACAATCTTCCAAAGGTCATGCTACCATCGTCTTGTAGTCTTGGACTTCTTATGCACAACTCTGTCTTCTTCCAACTCTTCATGAGAATCTAATGCCAAGTACTCTATGGTAGGTAGAACCTTCTCCTCATCTTGATCTAACATGGAAGGCTCATAGAGCTTCAAATTATCCACAGTCACTATTGAGTAAATGCGCATGTATGGGGGTAGACCGAGTCTATAGGAGTTACCTCCCCCCTTCTCCAATACCTCAAAAGGGCCATAATGAAGAGCCTTGATATTTGTACTAGGACCCTGTAGTCTTTCCTTATTTAGCTGTAACCAAACTATATCTCCCACATTGAATGATTTTTCTGTTCTGTGTTGATCATGTTGTGCCTTGTACCTTTCATGTGACTTCTTCAATGTCTCCTGTACTTGCAAATGGATCTTCCTAATATGTTCGAAAAACTTCTCAACCTTTAATTATTCTCCCGTGGTGTCTTCCCTTACTCCTTTTTGTCCATAAAAAACATCTACGGGTGAAGGTGACAAATACCCAAAACATGTTTCAAAAGGGGACTTACCAATAGAAGTATGGACTACTCTGTTATAAGAGTGCTAAATATAGATCGAAGTTTTCTTCCAGGTATTTTTATGCTTCTAATTGTAACCCATCAAACGTGGCACCAAATTCTTGTTGACTACTTTTGTTTTCCCATCTATTTGTATATGGAATGTTGTAGATCTCTTCAACTTCATGTCCATATTCTCCTAATGTGTATTCCAAAATGCACTGAGAAATATAGTATCCCTTCCTAAGATGATTCTCGGTATCCCAAAGTGCACCCATACCTGTTTAAAGAACATATTTTATGCTTCTTTTCCTTTGATGGTATTTTTACACAGCATAAGAATTCACATCTTTCTAAACATGTCAACTACCAAAAAAATGTAATCATGTCCCTTCCTGGTTGTTGGTAAACATCCCACAAAATCCATGGAAATTCTTTCCCAAGGGTGAGTGGGTATAGGTAAGGGATGGTATAGAACTTGCTTTCTGGGCTCACTAGTACAACAAAATATACATCCTCTAATATACCGTTCTACATCTTCTTTCATTTTGGGCCAATACACGTACCTTCGTAAGTTAGCAATTGTCTTCCCAACACTAAAATGACCTACAATTTTGAAGGTGTGAGCCTCTCTGATAAGATTCAATTTTTCACCTTTAGGAACACAGAGCTTGCTTATCTTGTAGAGTAATCCATTATGGAGATGATATTTATCCTTACTATCACCTTCTTCTACATGAATTTGACCTTGTAGTTGTTGAAACACCTTCTTGAAGTCCTCATCTTCTATGTATGCCTCTTTGTATGCATCATGGGTAAAAGGATCCATGTGCATAAGAGTTCCAAAAGTTGTAATATTCAATGTGGGTGGCCTTGAAAGCATGTCTGCCAAATTATTAGTTCTCCCCTTCTTCTACTTGATGAATAGATGAAATTGCTGCAAAAAACCCATCCACTTGTAATGTTTGGTTCGTTGAAAATTTATTTGGGTTTGCAAATACTATAGTGGCTGGTGATTTGTGTGGATAATGGTCTCCTTTCCCATCAGATAGTGCTTCCACTTCTTAATAGCTTGAACCAGGGCATAGAGTTCCTTATCACAGGTGGGGTAGTTTAAGACTCCCTCATGAAACATATCTGAATGATAACATATTGGCTTACCTCCTTGCATCAAAATTGCTCCCATAGCATATCGATTGTATCCACTTCGAAGGGATTTTGCAATTTTGGAAATGAAAGAAGTGGTGCTTGATTGATCTTTCGTTTTAGCTCGTCGAAATATTTTTGTTGATTGGTGGTGCAACTACCATTGAAAAGGATGCTTTGAAATTCTATTGGTATTGTGTTTCCCCAATAAAGCTCTTGATTTCAGTGACATTGGTAGAAACTAGACATTTTATGGTGGCTTTCATCTTTACGAGATATATCTTAAGCTCCCCTCCACCGATCACATGCCCCAAATACATCAATGACTGTTGAGAAAACTCACATTTCTCGAGGTTATCCAGTAGCTGGTGCTTTTTCAGAGTCTCTAACACATGCATGAGATGTGAGATGTGCTCCTCCCAAGTAGAGCTATAAACCAATATATCATCCAAATACACTATAACAAATGAATCTAAATATGTTCGTAATACATCATTCATCAATATCATAAATGTAGCTGGTGTATTACATAAACCAATGGCATGACCAACTATTCATACAAACCTTGCCTTGTCTTGAAGGTGGTCTTCCAGGTGTCTTCCTCTTTGAAGTGTACCCAATGGTATCTCGACTTGATATCCAACTTGGTGAAGTACTTGGCATGTTGCAATTGGTCTAACAAATCATCAATCCTAGATAAAGGGTATTGATTCTTGAGTGGAATCTTGTTCAAAGCTCTAAAGTCGATATAGATCATCCAAGTCCCATCCTTCTTGGGTACTATAATAATAGGTGACCCACAAGGTGAGGTTCTTGGTCGAAGTACTCCCTGCTCCAACAACTGCTGCAATTGTTTCTTCACTTCGTCTGCTTCTAGAACAGACTGTCTATACAACCCAATATTCGGTAATGGGGAGTTAGGAAACCATTGTATCTCGTGCTCTACTTCCCTTTTAGGTGGTATTCCTTTAGGCTCTTGGAACATTCCTCTGTATGCCTGCAAAAAATCCTCCAACTATTGTTTCTAGTTTCTAGTACATCCCTCCATGGTTTCCTTTACTCTTACCGATTCATCACTCGACTGATTCTCTCATAAGAAAATAAAAACATATTTCTTTCTTGAATTAATCAACTTTTTTTCTAGGTTGGCACTTACCAGTGAGATATTCGATTTACCTTTATGCACATTGATGATGAAAGACTTCCCATCCTTGATTAGGAAGGTATAGATTTTCTCTCCACGTGAAGATCGCATCCCTCATATACATGTAGGGGCTTCCGAACACTACACCACACATGTCAAGGGGTATTACATCTAACTCCACTTCATCAATAAAATATGCAATTAAAACAAATTTGATCTTACACTGTTTCGTGACCTTGATCTTTGCATCCTTGTTTTCCCATCCCAACAGATATGGGCTAGGATGATCATGAACCTCCAACCCAAACTTCCTGACTAGATTTACTGCTATGAGATTGGCCTATGAAACGGAATCAGATAGATAGTCTACCTTGGTCTTCTTGACCTGGATCTTGATATGGAAGAGTTTTGTCATATCCTTCTCTTCCTTGTGTAACATACCCATTTTCCTAATTAAGTTGTGATCAACAATGTTACATATAATTTATAGACAGTAACATTTTTTCAATGGAAAACACAATGTCCATAAACAATTACTCAAAGACCCATGAGCGCATTTAGCCTTCTCAGTACATAAAACATATTTCTACTCACACATTGAATAATAACAGTTGGTAGATTAACAATCATGGTAGAATTCATATGCATTTACAACAGTATTCATATACAGTTCTTTCACATACATATAATTACATTCTCTTCATGGTTATGTCCCCTTTTGGCACACCTACAAGGCCATTTACATCAAACTAACATGGTTGGACATTAATTTACATGACAAAGGTATAAATACTATACATAACTATAATAGCCTCAAAATTGTATATAAATAATTATTAGACAACCCAACCTACACTCCTTACCCCAATGTCAATTTCCAAACTTGCATCTTCAGGAAAAACACACAAATTCTCATATACAACAACATCATTAAACATTAGCACATTAGTAACAAAGTTTATAAAACTTATCTTTCATCAGCTTCCCTTGGGGAAAATATCTCCATGGAAGTGTTTTTTCACCTAGCCATAGGCACTAGCTTGTGTAGGTATTGGTATCCCCCAGTTTAGGGATAACTAAGGAGATTATGTCTCGAGGCCCACAGGTCCTAGACATGGAGTATCGAGAGCCAAATCGACTTGAGCATGGCTCTGGAGGGCCCATCTTTTCGTTCTTCAACACCTCCACTTTGTCAGTAGCAACAACATCCATCACCTCAGGCTGGTCCTATAGAAGAAGTGTATCTTGCTCCATGAGGTAATGAGTCTAGGTACCATGGTATGTGTCACTATGATCCTCAAAACCTTTGAATATGTGCATTCAATTCTTTTTGTTTCTAATGGGTGCTTGGATCTTATACCTATCCACTTAACCATATCTAGAGGGAATGATAGGATTCCCTTGTAAGTTTGTGCCCATAGGTTTTGAGTTTCCACTAGGGGGATTCATGAGAAGCCATCATCCTCTCCTACCATACTTACCACTTTCTTTCTCCCGCTCATCCATCCCATTACACTGGTCCATGCATTAGGTTGGCCAAATATTTAAGGGTTGTGCCTTACCTTGTGGGAAGAAAGGGATAATGGCCCAGAGGGTAAAAGAAGATGGCAAAAGATAAAATCCAAGAATGAACGCTCGAGATGCTTCACCCAGGGATCCCCGAGAAAGCAGTAAAAAACTTCTCAGCAAGAAACAGAGGGACCCATAAAAAATAACAAAACAAGACCTAGTTAGAGGATGGGGGGTCTCATCATGAGCCATCCTATTAGGTTCATGGACATGTAGTGGTATGACACTACTAGAAGTTGGTCACCATGCCAGGGTAGTGGCTCTTGGTGGCATAAACAAGAGAAAGGGGGTCTCATCAATAGCCAACCTTCTCATTTCCGTGAAATTCTTGTGGGTAATACCCAACTTGGCCAAAATGGTAGGCTAGTCCTCCACTTGTGCCATTGTTGAGGTTGATTTTTCTTTCAAGTAATTCTAATTCTTTGAATTATACCCACCTTGGCCAAAAAGGTAGGCTAGTCCTCCACTTGTGACATTGTTGTGGGTCTGTTCTTTAATTTTTTTAGGGCAAGTTTAAAGAAATTTTAAGTTATTTTCTTTTGCCCCACCTTGCAAAGAGATTGGCATAAGCCATCCTTGCAATAATGGAAGGCTTGTATACTTTTAACTTATTGAAAAAGTAATCATATTTGTGCTCCATATCTTCCCCGTATTCTCTCCCCTTGCCACTTTGTGGATCCTGGGTGACAAGAAAGGGAAAAGGTTGGGAGTTTACTGATTAGGCATCCAATCATTATTGTTTTCACCACCAAAAAGGGTGACTTGGGAGGCTACAGGGTGTGTAAGTCGGGGATGGATTCACGACACTAGGTTTCCTCCTTGCTTGAGTGCCCAAGCACTTTGGATTTGACCTGTGGAGCTAGGGAAGGGCCTTGTTTTCCCTTCTTATTGAGCACCCAACACTTCCTTTTGGTTGAGAGGATAACGGTTTGGGGTAGTCACATAGTATAGGCTTGTATCTATCACATCTAATTCCCAAACTGTCATCCTCTCAACCAAAAGGAAGTGTTGGGGTCTAGGCTTGTATCTATCACATCTAATTCCCCTAATCAAAGAGAGACCTAAAATTTATTAAAATCAACCTACACACTACATTCACAACATTTGCAATCTCATTTTCAAAGAAATTTACTTTTCAAATACTTTTACTTTGAAAGCATTTTCACTTTCAAAGCAACTTTACTTTTCAAGTCCTTTAACTAGCTATCATTCTCATTGTGAGAATTTCATGTATTGATGCTTCTTTGCGTATTGAGTTAGAATTTTTTCTATTCTTTTGGACATAGTTGTATAATCATTTAGTTGTTCATTTCATAGTACATATATATCTCATGTTGTATTTCAATTTGTATATAACATTCATAATTGATTTAAAGTATAAAGTAATTTCATTTATTTATTGTTGATATCCCATAGCATTGTTTATTTCTTGTATAATTGTACTTAATTATTTTGTTGTAACTTTAATTGACTCCTTGCCCAACCTTTAGGCACTAGTCTTAGTTGACCTTAGGGAAAGGGATGGTTTTCATTAAAGGTGTGCATTGCATTTGCTGCCTCTCATATAGGCTAGCTCCCCTATACCTTTAACAAACTAAAATTAACTCCTAGAATTCATTCAATATTCACATAGTAACTAGGGTTTACCCCCCTTGGCTTCCCTAGGAGTAATCCTAGATGAAAGAAGTTCAATTCGAGGTGATAGTGGGCTTGAACTTAGGCATTGTGCCTCTAAGGACACACTAAGTTGATTAATAATTTTCCACGTTTACAAGTGTGTATAAGGACGACAACAGAGCCATTTAACAAAATTTAATCACAGCGGAGTCACCAGGGTGAATAATCAACAAAGTTCCAACCAAATACTTGCTTCACCCTACAAGCACCTAAGATCTAAGTTCTATAATGGAATTGGCCGTCTTCCCTTCAATGGAGTTGCCATGTGAGTTCACTTAACCAGTCTTCGAATTATACTCACCAAGTTTCATTGAAACCAAACTTCGTATACCTAGGGAATGGACTTTTTCCTCGAAAATGGTGCTAAAAATGTTATCTCTCAGATCCTCCCTAGAGGAAAAGTACAAACCTCTCCAAAGGGAAAACATAAGGACATGAACAGGAAGATTGCCCATTGTCACCTCAATGGCATTGCCTCTACACTTCTAGGCTATGGTCACTAACCTAAGGGGGGAATCCCATATGTCAATCTAAGTCCCATTGTTGTAAATTAGGAAGGGTGAAGACAAGGACAAGCATTAACTCGATCTTAACTTCTCTAAACATTTGACTCTCTACAACAAGAGAATATAATAGCGGATGATGTTCATTCAAAGTCTATCATTTACAACAACCCAAATGGAAAAAAATGAAGTGTCTTTCAATGATTTCATATGCATCATAAGTTCATTCATTAAGTGCCATTATTCTATGGTCACTCAAGTGCTTTTCATGCATTTAAGATTTGTTCAGTGATCAATTCGACTCGTGTGCTTGTGAAACAACAATATTCTAGGCAAGACCCGAAAAATAGAAAAAATGGCTCTAGTCAAGGGTGTGCCATATGCTACAACCCTCAAATATACTTGTAGGTTCAGACACCCACGGTACGAGAGAGTAATCTTCCTGAATGTTGTTTTTGGTTCACTATAGCAGTCTGACGGTCGAATGGTTGGTTTCAGGATACCTAGTGGGACTTTCGATTGTAATGTTCCCAAGTAGAGTTGTCAGGAACTTAAGGGTTTAATACTTGTTTGTGTGATGTTGTTTGTTGAATATTTTTGCAGGTTGTCTCCCCAGAGTTGCGTTGGAGTTGCTTCTAAGGGTTTTATAGAATATCGATGATAGATGTGGAACAACAATAGATGAACAACAAGATACAAAGAAAATGACACAAGGAAATAACTGTAAAACTTTAGATCTGACCTTTATTTAATATATAAGTTCTCCTCCATACAAGAGATATATAGATCTGGAATAGATATGAGAGATATAAGAGTTGTGGCTGAACACACCTCCAAAATACAATGCAAAAGAGATATAGGCACTCCTGGACCCCAAATGGTTGCATGCATATTTAACAAGATCAATTTATTTCCCTTCTTCAAGACTGATGCAGATCTTGGTTGAGTTGTGCCCCTCCTGGCTATAGAATTCCTTGGGAATTTTGGCCTCTTCAGATCTGGCCTCCAAACCCATGTAAAGGCAGTCAAACTGTAGATCAGGTGATGGAAATCATATAGGAAGAGATTATTGGCTGTAGTTATAGATCTGGCCCTCCAAAACATTATATCCTCATAAACAAGTGCGCCCTCCTTTAGTAATTTGCCCAACTAAGAGAAATAATAATTATGTAGAGAAAAACCCTCAAGGACTGATGAGAAAAGGCACTATGATGTTGGAAAATCCCACTAGAACAAGTTTTTCTTCAAATCTCCAACCTCCTAGTCATATTGAACTCTCCTTACTCCAATAATGTGCCCCGAACCTGTATATAACCCCCTGTGTTGCACCCTTACTCCACAACACCCAAATGAAACTGTCTAGAACTAGATAGAATGGTAAGGGTGGGATATTTCACCACCTTGACCAAGCTTGGATCAGGAACAGAGGAATCTTTCACCTCCTTACTGATATCTAGGTTTATTTACTCAAAACCCTCAAAAAGTCTAAGTTGCAGAGCTCAAGATGAAAAATGAGAAAATCTCATGAATGAGGAGTGAGGTGCCCTCCTTTCCTTTTCTGCCTCCATCTTCTAATTTTCACTTAAATTATTTAATTGGCTTCTAAGGTTATTCACTTTATTTCCCCATCCTATCCAATTAGCTTTTTATTTTCCTTTTTGCTAAAGTCACTTTAATAATATAACCTTTAGCTCCTTAGTGACCATTTTTGCGCCTCTTAGTCCCCTTTATCCATGAGACTATAGTCTAGAGGGGACAACTAGACTAATAAGTCTCTCAAACCCCCTACCAAGAGGAGGGGAACATTACAGTCTCCCCTGCTGGGAATTTCTTTCCCATAAGCAATTTTGAATTTGTCTGCTGGAGAGGTTGTTTACTTTCCCAAGTGGCATCTTCTATAGGCAAATCTTCCATTTGATCAAATATTCCTTAATGTCCCTATTCATTAACCTTTTCACTGTCACCTCCAATATCTCCTTTGGAATCAATATTAGTTGTCCTTCTTCATCTACTGGAGGTAATCCCTCATTAGCTACAACATGTTTCCCCAATGCCCTTTTAAGGCATGATACATGGAAGACATTATGGATTTCACTCCCCTGTGTTAACTCTTACTCATATGTGAATTCCCTCACCTTCCTTTTCACCCTGTATGGCCCATAAAAGTGGGATTTGTGCTTCTTAGTGACATTTTTCATTATGGATTCCTGCATGTATGGTTGGAGCCTCAAATAGACTAAGTCCTCCACCTCAAAAGTGTGATCCACTATGTGTTTATCTACATATAGCTTCTATTGGTTTTGATCCCTTTGCAAATGATCTTTGAGCCCTCTAAGTATGTCCTAAATTTCCTGTATTCATTGTAGAGACTTGGGTACCTTGGTAAGTGGTCCCCTTGTGTTTATGAGCTTCTAAACACATATGGGAAGTACTGTGTACCTTGTACCATGTACTTTATTTATAATTTCACTTTGACTTAGGAGATTTAAGTCAAAAGTGAAATTTGGTCATTCTAACCTAAAATGACAATTAATTCACTTTGTGGGTGAATTAAGGGACATAAAGTGAAACTATGGAAACTTAAGTAAAGTGGGTTTTGAGTTGAGATTTAATTGAGATGATCTCAACCATTGACTTAGGATGAGATGAGATGATCTCATCCACTCATTTATTAGGTTTCCTTATGCATCCTTAAGGAGGGCGCAAGGGAAAAGGAGAGCTCATTCATTCAATCTTATGTTCACTTGAGGAGAAGGAGGAAAAATATGAGCTTGAGAATGGAGGCATTGGAAGAGGGCAGCTTGGGAGCTTCCTTGCGTGGAGGATCTTTGGGAGCTTGGGTCCCTATTATTTGATGGTTGTCATTCTTGCTTGGAGGAGGGTGCACTTGAGGAGGAGGACGCATCACTAGCAGGGAACATCTACAATTGGAGGAAGTCATATTTGAGTGTCTCAGTGGAGAGGTAGCATACTAGATCACATTTTGGTGCAAGGGTTTCTTCTTCAAAGCATCTAGGGTCAAGGGCACTCCACTTCATCAGATTTGGCATCAAGAGGAGAGTGTGCACTAAGCTTGCGCGCATATCTCCTTGGATCCTTTGGCATAGTTCGAGAGGATATTTCTTTGTATACAGGTTCCATCATATTGTATTTGTTGTTGTATCTCATGCTTTAGACACCACTTATGTATACTTCCATTCCAAACTGGTTTTCCCTGGGCGGGTTTATCCAGGGTCATGTTAACCAAAAATACCTATGTTCATTTTCATGTATGTTATTGTTTAGAACAACATTATTTCAGCTCTAAAAGATCTCTAGGTGTGTTATATAGATTATGGTATGCATGTGCTAACATCTTGTGACAAAACTATATGCTAGAGCACCCATTTGGCCTATGTAACCGTAATGGAACAAAAAAGAAGTTACTGAATAGTTTGTTGTTATAAAACAACAAACAACCCTTGTTTGACAGTGGAAACTTAGAGCCAACTTGAGGTCAAAGGCAGACCTAGTTGGAATCTTGTTAGGACCTGAAAAATCTTCATGGTATCAGAGCAAGGTGGCTGATTTTTGCTAAGTTTTGGACAACATTTTGTGGGACTATTTTAGACACCTTTTGGGTAGATTTTGTGGACAGCCATTGACTGAGATCAGTGGGAGCTTGTTGCCAAATTTTTTTGGAGGGTTGTAAAGAAGTTTGTGGACATTTTCGTCAATCTCTTTTCACACCTACGTATTAGGAGTGAGGCTGATTTTTCACACCTATGTACTAGGAGTGAAGTCAGTGTTCATTTGCCTCTTTTCACACCTGCGTTGACAGGAGTGAGACAATGTTACATTGCACTTGCATCACCATTTTGAGTGCGTCAAAAGTGATGTCATCATCTCAGATGCATGTGGAGGATAGGATAGCTGGAACTAGCAACTGGTTGCCTTGGAAGGCCAAGATCATCTTTGTCTTTGAGGACCTCGAACTATGGGATATAGTTCAGGCAGTTGTTTATGTTCCCCTTGCTACTGCTCCCATATTTTTAGCAGAGTTCAGGAAGAGGAACAACAAGGAAAAGAGGATGATATGTGATGCATTTTGGGATCACATCATTCCCCACTTGACTAGGAAATCTTGGGCATTTGAGATGTGGGCATCTCTATGCAAGCTTTATGAGAGATCTATCAAGAACCAGAAGATGGTTCTGTATGATCGACTCAAGGGCATTCATATGCTCCAGGATGAGTCGTTCATTTCTTTTCTTGGACGATACACCCATATTAGAGACAATATTGGAGTCGTTGGAGAGGTGGTGGACCTAGATTCTACAGAGAGGACTACCTTAAACAACTTCACCAAACCATGGGGTCCATTCATTTGTGGCATTGTTTCTAGGGAGATCATGCCCACTTGGGAGAGGATGTGGGATGATTTCATTCAGTAGGATATTAGACTTATATCAGAGGCTTTTGGATAGCAGCAGACAGTGCAAGGTGATGCAGATCTTGATCTTTGGACAAAGGGAAAGAATAAGACCGATTGGGGAGGTTGGTAGGGTCCCAAGTTTGGGGCCCCACTATAGGGAGGAGAGAGAAACAGTGGGAAAAAGAGAGATATGGGCTCAGTGAGATGCTATTCTTGTAGGGAGATGGGTCACTATACATGACATTGTCCCAAGAAGAAGAAGTTATAGGATGTTTCAACAACGACAACAGAGGAGCTTGAGTTCGATGAACAGTTTGCGAGAGAGTGTGCCTTCGTGACTACTTTGTTTGTTGTTACACCATCCAACATCAGCTGGGGAGATAGAGTTGAGGAAGACCTATTGACTCATAGTAGTGATTCAGAGGGATATTAGACTTAGTTTTCTTGGACACCATGATCAGGGGTGACTGGTCCACCCGGGACAACTTTAGTTTCAGAGTTGTCAAGATAGAGGGTTGGTGCAGGGGCTTCAGAGAATCAAATATTGATGAGGAGGAGCAGTAGGGAACCACGGAGGCTTGAGCCTCACTTGGCTACAAAGATGGTCAGATCAGGTTATGGATCCACTTTAGGTGGAAGCTACTTGGCGAGAGGCCAAGTTGAGGATCTTGGTGAGATGTCGAGATCCAGGTGCTCTTGGTGAGATACCAAGAGGGGGAGATTCTTGGTGAGATTCCAAGAGAGTGACTCTTGGTGAGATTACAAGAGAGTGACTCTTGGTGAGATTCCAAGAGAGTGACTCTTGGTGAGATGCCAAGAGTAGTCACCATTGGCGAGATGCCAGGAGGTAGAAATCCTTCGTGGGAGACTTGTTATCGCACAATTTGTAGTCAAGGTAAAATATAGATGAATGAAGGGAAAATTGGCACAACTTAGACTATCCCACCACTGTCACCTCAATTGGATAGTTCTTTCTATTTAGGTAGGTAAGGCTCAGGGGAGACGTCCTCGGTGACCTGGGGTTTTGAGAAGGCAAAGGATTAAGGCTAAGTAATAGTATCCCCCTCACAAGTCACCACCGATCTGGGTTTCCTGGCTAATCAACCAATAAAGATAAGTAATAACCAAAAGGTGTACCTGCCCAAGACAAAGCAACAAAGAAACTATATATGTACAAGCTCACTTGTTGGTTAGTACTTCATATAATCAATGACTTTCCGATAATAAGCAATTGAGAAATAATATTGATGAAGTAAATCAATGTTTATACATGATTACACAATATCACTTCACAATAAATGCTAAATAAACTTTGCAATGATGAATGACAATCAATGTAACAATACTAGGATCAATGCTTCAACTAATCATTCAATTTCTTTAAAGATAAGTAAATGTTGCATAGAGATGTTTATAGCATGAATAGATGACGACAACAATAGGTTTAGTGATTGTTAGTCTAATCTAGGGTTAGAAAGATTAGTAATTGTTAAAAGTATTTGGATGTGTGTATGATCAAGGTACTCAAACAATGGAGGTCTTAGATCAATTCTTTATTAGGGCAAACATAGTCAAAAAAGGGCTACAAATGTTGAAGGGTTGTGATGATAGTGATATGGATAGAGACAAGAGGGTTTGATGTTGAAGTGTTGCTAAAATAAGGCTTCAACAAGTCAAACCCTAGGGGAGATGGTTCACTAAGGTGTAGATGACCAAGGCCTTAGTGCGTATTCTGCCTTCTCTAGCTCAAAAGACAAATTTAAATGGCTAGCTTGAGCAAGAAAATATATGGCTAAAGACAAGAGGGTTAAATGTTGAGGTGTTGGTAAAGCAAGGCCTCAACAATGAAACCCTAGGGGAGAAAGGCTCACTAAGGTGTAGAAACCATGGGCCTTAGTGCTTTCTCCTCCTTCTTCAGCTCATTGAAAAGAATAAAACGACTAGCTTGAGTGATAAATGCTATGGCTAAGGAAACAAGAGTTTGATGATGAAGTGTTGCTAAGTCAAGGCTTCATCAATCAAACCCTAGGGAAAATGACTCACTAAGGTGTAGAAACCCTAGGCCTTAGTGAGTTTTCTCCTTCCTTGGCTCAAAGACAAGAAAAAAAATGGCTAGGCTAGAAGAATAGTATTAGAGTGTTGCTATGGAAAGGCTCTATCTAACTTCAGCAAAACCAAATGGCCCTTTAACTTAGTAGGGACATGAGACAAGGACACCAACATGTGATTGTCACCTAGGGTTTAATCCAACAAATTATAATAACCAAATGTAAGTAAAAATTACCATAACCATTCAATAAAGAAGTGTTTTGCAGAAATTTACTTACATCCACCAAGCATTCATATAGCCAAAACCTAGTTGTAAACCTTCCACCAAGAGAAATACCAAAAAAATCCAAGAAAAGTCTCCTTCAACAAGTGTGCATCAATTTTCATCCAAAAACCCTAAATGAGGGTGAAAATTTCATCCCTCGCTAATGTGTGAGTGAAAGATGATCAAAATTAGAGAGTTTTAGCTCTCTATTTATACAATACTAAGTGACCTTAATAAAACCGAGGTCACCAAAAGGTCGACAAGGCCAAAATACCAAAATAATATTGTTTTACACTAAATGTCATAAATTAAAACCTAATCAAGCAAAAGTGAGACATCATCCCCTTTCTAGGGTGACGTTATCCCTTTTTAGGGAAACATGGGCCTCCTAGAGCAAAACGTTATCCCTCATTGGGCCTCTCCAAGCTACCACACATGCCACACTGCCATAACTGCCTCCCCAAAACATCCACAATGTTGGATGACTTCATGGGCTTGTTGGGTGACATTATGGGCATTCCAAGGCCAATGTTCCAGTGGAGAGGGAATAACTCTCCTAGGTAAGGATCTGTCAGGGTGCTTATGTGGAACGTCCTCCTCTTCTTCGGTGCAAAACCCTATGTCATGTCTCTTCCCCCTGTAGGGGTCTCAATATCCATCTGGTGGGCTCTTCATCCCCATCGAGGTACGAACTAATCATCTTCCCATGTGTACCTATTCAATGTGGTGCCTGTCTGTTGGGTATGATCCTGCACATCAACAGATATTCCCTCCATGGGCTCATAGCAATTCCAATCACATCTAATCATCAATATTATTAAACATGTGCATAAAACACCTTTTACCCAGTCAAGTACTCAAAGACATTATACAAATCTACAATGAAAGTTTGGGGGAAGTGACAGGGTGTTCTATTGGGCTAGTGTCCACTAGAAAAGGGATGTGTTAGGAAGATATTAAATCCAAGTCATGTAAATGGGTGAGGTGGATAAGGGATGCCCTAACAAGGGGTGCAGTGAAAGCAAGGAAATGCAGGGCTTACGCGTGGGTTCCTTTGTAGAAGGTGAGTTGCACCTGTCTTGGATGCAAATGTTTCCAAGCCCATTCATGCCTTTTATTCTTCTTCTTTATTGATTTTTCTTAAAGAATCCAATCAGGGGACACTGCCCTGGTATGGTGACCAGTGGTGGTAATGTTACCCACAAGCACTTTCATGGAAATGAGAAGGTTGGCTCGTGATGAGACTCCCTTTCTCTTTTCCATGCAACCAAGAGCCACTACCCTGGCATGGTAACCAGCTTCTAGTAGTGTCATACTGCTAGGTGCCTATGGACGTAATAGGATGGATCGTGATGAGACCCCCTATCCTCTGACTAGGTCTTGTTTTATTATTTTTATGGGTCCCTCTTGTTTTTTTTTTGGTGAGAATCCTTTTACTTCTTTCTCGGGGATCCCTAGGCGAAGCATCTTGAGGTTTTATTTTTAGGATTTTATCTATTTCCATATTTATTTTACCTTCTGGGCCTTCAACCCCTTCTTCCCACAAGGCAAGGTGCAACCCTTAAATGATTATCCAACCCAATGCCCGAACCAATTTAATGGGATGGATGAGCGGGAAGCAATATGGAAAGTGGTAAGTATGACAGGAGCGGACGATGGATTTTCAGAAATCCCCGCAGTGGAAACTCAAAACCTATGGGCATCCTGTCATTCCCCCTAGACATGGTCAAGTGGATAAGTATAATATCCAAGAACCCGTTAGAAAAAAAAAAACTAGATGCACATATTCAAAGGTTTTGAGGATTAGAGTGACACATAGCATGATACCCGGACTCATTACCTCATGGAGCAAGAACCATCTCTGATACAGGACCAAGCCAAGGTGATGGATGTTTATGTTGCTGACAAAGTGGAGGCACTAAAAGGAAGAAAATATGGGCCTTCTAGGGCCATGTTCAAGTCGATCTGGCTATTGGTACTCCATGTCTAGGACCTGTGGGCCTTGAGACATAATATCCTTAGTTATCCCTAAAAGTGGGGGATAACATCTAGCTCCAACTCAGGGACATGTGCTCATAGTAGAGCGCATGAGAACCTCAACATCTCTCGCATAAACTATAACCTGCTTGATATCAATAGCAACTATCAATAATCATTTGGGGTGGTGATATCACCCCCATCTCGTATATGTATCTGAAAGCAAACATATGTACAAGCGTGAAAGCAACTAATCTAGCATGCAATGCGAATGGTATATACAATGAATGCAAATGCCTACTTACCTGTACTTACCTGCTGGTTGGATGTTAGGTGTAGTCAAATGACCAGTGAAACCAATCCAACAATATCCCACAATACCTTCCTTTGTGCTTCATCATAAACCAAAACAACGATAAGTGAAGCAAAAAAATAACATGGGTTAGAGAATGTATAGTATCGTCGAAAATAATAAATTCTAACTCATGGAGGTGGGAGAGGGATAAAATCATTCCAAGTCAATCTTTGAGGAAAAGGAACAATCCACTTTAGGAAGGAATCATGAAAAGTCAAAGGTTCAGAACAGTGACTCAAAAGGTATGCAAGTTGGCTACCTAGGACATTTTCATAATCTAAAACCTAGGAAGGGATTGACAAGGATCTAGTAGACGACTGGAAAACTCTTAAGGGAGAGTTGAAAAATTGAGATGAAAGACTTATTCTTGAATTATTCAAAAAACCCTTGGACTCTAGGGTTTTCCTCAGAGGAAAATCAATGCAAAAGACATATTTCCCAACTACACCTTTAAATACACAGCAAGGTAAATTAATTAGAGGTGGCTAGAGAAAGATGTCACAAAAGTCCTTCTTCAGGAAAACAATGTTCTTACTCTTATCAATACCTGATCACAGTGGTGGTTGACAATCATATTCATGGAAAGGATCTAAGTTCTCAGAGGATTACTCAATAAAAATATCAAGGTAAGACCAAAAATCGTTAGGAAAACATGGTACTAGGTCAACCTTGGGTGTTTGGGGATCATCAATAAATATATCATCTCCTTGTTGCCACTAGTCAAAATCAAAGGTATCATGTAGTGATAACTGTGAAGGAAACACTTGGAAATGATTTTCAATGTCGTAAATGGGGTCCGTATCATAACCAACTATATCCCATTTATGTCTTCCAACATGTATGAAATAATCAATATAAACTATGTCAGTATAAGTATCATAACATGGAGGAATCAAAACATTTAAGGGCTCATCCATCTCCTCCTCACTTACCAAATCACAAAGTAGAAAATCATCAAAATTTGGGAGAGGAGGGTAACTTATTGTTTCTTCTTGTGTAGGATCTTTGAGGACTTGGTTGTC
This sequence comes from Picea glauca, assembly GCA_000966675.3. Classification (NCBI taxonomy): domain Eukaryota; kingdom Viridiplantae; phylum Streptophyta; class Pinopsida; order Pinales; family Pinaceae; genus Picea; species Picea glauca. The sequence goes on from JZKD02S1672722.1 coordinate 226,022, forward strand.
TTCAGCATGATTCATTGTTTCATCCTCATGAACTGCCCTTCATCTTCAATTGTACAACAAGGAGGATCTACTTCTTTTAGGGATTCCATTCCTCCTTGACTCTTTGAATCATGGAACAAGGTATCATCAACATCTTGAAAAGGAAAGAAAATAACCTCATCATCTTGTTGTTGTGCAGGGGGGGAAGGTTCGTGGATGGTTTTTTCAGAGGGAGGAGCACAGGTTGATACTTCATAATTTTGCTTAGGTTCCAACTCCTCAACCATGTCGTCATTCTGCTGGTTGAAAACTTGTTCCCTTCTTTCTTGTGAATTTTCAGTAAATATCTCAAGGGAAACTAATCTCTCCAAACTAAAGGCATCTGAGGTAAAGGGATGTCCTTCCCTGAACAAGGAGATATTTGGTTCAATTTTTATATCCATGTTATAATATTATGTGAGTGATTTTGGACCCTTTTTATTGAGGAAGAAGCTCAAATGCCCTAGAAGTGCATTGGTATAGAGATATATGAGGTACTTGTCTTCAGGACAATGGCTTCTAGGAATCTGGTATAGAAACATCTGAAACCTAATCCCAAAATCCTTGACAGTCTCATCCTGATTTTGTCTTTTGTATTCGAGTCCTTTAAGTAATAATTCGATATCTTCCAATTTCATGCCCCAACTCATGAGAAAGGTTTCCTCTAACTCATCCATAGATGTGATGCTAGCGGCTAGAAGATTATCATACCATCTTATAGCATTTCCATGCGGAGTGGCATAGAAATGTTTAATTACCAAGTCTTTTGCATCGTCACTCATAGGGTGGAGTTGAAAGAAAGCCCAAAAATTACTCATGTGATAGTCGGGTCTTTCCCCGTCACTACCAGTGAATCTAGGGAGCCACTTTTCGTACTTTGGGGGAATTTGTCTAGGGTATCCCAGGATTTTACTCATGTCCAAAGGTTTGAATTTCCTCGGGTCCCATTGAGAAGTCATAGTTGGCTTTGTCATCGGTGGAGTCGCCAAATAATTTTCTTGAAATTATCAAAGAAATAAGGGAATTGTTAGTTTTTCATAGCATTAGGTTAAATATGAAGTTCATTCCATTTTGACAATTAGCCATAACCATAAATGTGGCAGTAACCAAGATCACATGAAGAGGCACCATGCACAAGAACACAAGCTATATCCTGGGAAGCCCTTCTCAAACAAGGGAGAAAAACCCAGCCAAATCCTTTGCTATACTCTTCAAGAGAAAGACCTTTCCACCACCAAGAATATCCTAGCACACAAGAGGGTGCACAAAACCTAGAAATCCTAGCACCCAAGAGAGGTGCGCAACTTTTACCAAGAAGTGTACTTGCTGAAATTTCCAAAGTTACAAGTGAGTGTGTGTCTACAAATGAAATATTTCACCTTACTTATATTAGACTTATCCTGTCAACTAAAGTGTCTATTGGCACAATAGGGCTAACCTCACTTAGACATATTAATTGTTTATTATTATAATAATTAATATTAATATTACTATTACTATTACTATAAATTATTTTTTAACATTTTATCTTTAGACACAATAAGATAGGGCCAACCTATACCCTTTACACAATAACTAGGGTTACATGTAGGTCTGACTCTTGAACAATATATAGCAAAGGATCGGATACACCCACTAGTGCTCATCCACTAGGGGTCACATCCATAAGGATGCCATAGACTTGAGTCACTACATTACACAAATGATCTAGGTTCTCACACGTGCACTTATGCTCATCCATAGTCACATCTACTCTACATATCTACTTTCCCACTGCCACTAATAGGAGAATAATCTGAAGTCTTCACAAAAAAATTGTTGTTGTTCAGAGGAGACCATCACACCATCTTCGCTCTTATTCTCATGATGATGTGCCTAACACTTTTCGGGATTTCCCTAACTCAACAGATCATTCTTACATCAGATAATCATTTGGAATTCTTCTCTCTCACGTCATGGAGAAGGCTATATACATTCCTAGCCTTTGTCCCAGGTTGGAATCACATACCCTTTATTAGGGGATTTCTCTCAGGTTTGTAAGTTGAGGGTAAGACTTCACATAGCTGCAATATTCCATATCTCACAGGTTGTAAGATGGAGGATTTCTCCTATAGTTGCATTCATTAACACTCCCTCTCAACTAGGGAGGCATTCTCCATCAAGGCAAGTCTCATACCGATGCACTCTGAGTTTTGTTTTTGGCTAAGGTCATCCATACTCCCTCTTAACTCGGAAGGAGTTCTTCACCAAGTAAATGTTTGCAGTCTTCTCAGGTGTAGAAATGTATTGCAAGTATACAATCTTTCTTATGTATCATATGAAGGTATTTCATTCCATCAGGAAATAATGGAATCTCAAGGATATTTACACACGATTCTTTAGTTATCATCATAGGATCCATCTCATGGTCAAGTAAATCTGTCGAAATTTTGTGAAGCCACATTGCTTCGCATACTCACTGTTATATACTCTGTCTTTGGTGCACTCAAGGCCACAAAGTTCTGTTTCCTGTTATGTCAAGAAACCCTAGAACACTTGAAGGTAGAACATCAACCGAATGTGATCTTCTGGTCCACTATAATTTTTACTCAATCTAAATCGGCTTATTCTGCAAACTCAAGTTCACACTGGAGGCATATCTTGGACCACACCCAATTGTGTCTTAATACATGTTTTGTTGTTTCCTAGTGAGTCTGTCTCAGTTGACTCATCACATTCACTATATGACATGAATCAAATTTGGTGTTAACCAGATACATCAGTGATCCAATCAACTATGGATTAGTCTCGTCTAAATCATCATCAATCTTCTTCTTTAAATCCATCACGGTGGATTTACATTCTGTCACACTTCTTTAATATTCCCACTGAATATTTTCTTTGAGTCGGGAAAATTTTATCAGTCCTCTGTCATACTTTTTGTCCCAAGAAGTAGTGTATCATACTCAGATCCTTAATGAAAATCAGAATTCAGTGCTTGCTTGTTTTCAACAGCAAGGCTTTTTGAATAAGTAATCAAAATCAAGCCTTTGTCATCAACACTGTAATAATATAGGTTTGGATAAGCGATACTTTTGTTGATATCCAAAGTCATCAAGAATATGTCTATCTGATATAGTTTCCAACTCATAGAAGGTAGTACGGATGGAAGTGTATCATGTACACTAGGTCAAGTGACTCATCATAGAAAACTCCCTCTATTTATGAGAAACCTCTTGCTATAGATCTCATTTTTAATTTATCGACACTTCCATCAGTTGCAAATTTGATCTGGTTCCTGAATAATATCTTATGCATCATCCTTTAATATGTACTGGTATTCTTATGTTATGGAATCTTTCCATATGGATTCTCTTGTTTCTTCTCTAATACAAAGAGTCTCATCATCAATGAAGTGGCTCATGACTAAAGGATAGTTCGAAAAATCTCTTTTTTCTTTCTCGGAATGTGCCTTGAGAAGCTTGTATGTTTCTCTGCCTCTAGGAACGTGACTTTAGGTAGGAATTTTATACCCTAATAAAATATCTCTTAACATATCAACTAGAGCAACTGGAATAATGTCTTTCCCCCTATGAACTGTTGAAGCGGGAGAAGGTATAGTATTACTATAAATCTCCATCTGATATTCTCTGGATATTTGAAAGATTATCTCTTCTTCAAGGACAACATTTCTGCTTGTCTCAATCTGTTTTTGATAAGGGATGTCGATCTGGAATGTCTTTGAAGATTCATTGTATCCTTTCTTTATAAAGGATCTAGCTTGGACTTCTTCTCTTTGGGTACATGAAGATACACTGGGAACCCAAACAACTTGAAGTGTTCAATCTTAGGCTTCATTTTGGTGAAGAATCTTGTTCTGAACATATACTGCGTCATGCATGCTTCTGCCCATGAAATCATAGAAATATTATGATCATGCATTATAGCATTGATTGTCTCAAGGATGGTTCTATTCTTCCTCTTTCTCAAATAGTTTTGACTCCATCTGAGTCAATGTGACTCCCTTTAAAGGATAAGAATCTTCCTTTATTCTTGACCTGTTTGGAACAAGAAAACAAGAGGAACCAAAAAAAGAATATATCCTAAAGGAGAATAATGATTACATCTCTAGAATCAAAACGATTTTAAGGATTGTTATCACAACTACAACACCTATTTGTAAAGTAGCAAACTTTATAAATATAAGTTAGAGGAATTACAATTACAACAATCAAACCTGGATTATTCACTTCCAGTGTGTTTCTTTTCTTCCAAGTCTCCTTCACTTAAGATAACAAGTACTTTCTTCAAGCTGTCTTTTGTACTAGGACAATATTCTATCTTGATAGAAGTTTGGGTTAGAGAACAAATTCTATGATCTCAACTTTAATCCACCTAATATCTTGACTTTAATTTTGACCAAAGGTTAGTATGATGGTCATAGCTTCAACATGTAACCTAGATCAAATAAATGTCATAACAAATAGATGCGTATCAGAATAATCAAACTTGGTTTGCATTATTCTTCTGAATGTGTTGGATCTTGAGATCCTTCTGAATTTATGACAAGAGATCCCTTCTCCTGCAAATACCCTTTAAAGCTTTAACAATTTAAACATACGTGAGTACATACCTCTGATAGTATTTGCAGGTAGTGGCACCATCTGGTAGCAACAGTAATAAATTTTAAAAGACTTCAAGGGTGAATGCAACTGGTACAACAGTTGATACTTCAACTGGTACTGCAACTGATTCTGAAATTGCAACTGCAATTGCAACTTAGGGATTTATGAGGAAACCCTAATTTTTCAAACTTCAAATTTTGAAATTCTGATCCAGGGGATAGATGCGTTGAGTTGAGGTGAGTAAGATGATGCAGTCAGATTTATGAAAATCCAAATTTTACCCCCACAAAATTGATTAGTGGATTTCTGTACTGGTGCTTCTAGTTTTTTGGTACTTTTGGTTTTCTGGTACTTCTCGTACTCTGGTACTTCTGGTTTTCTGGTACTCCTTGTACTTTGTGAAAACTAGGGTTTCACTTTCCTAGAGATATACCCACTGAAAAGGTGCACTGAAGGCGCCAAAGAATTCCTTGGGCTAGGGCACACTTTTGTAGAAGGTTTTGAGGTTGAAAATCTTCTTCAATAAAAAAAGCCCTAATTTTCATGTACGACAACAGTGACATTTTTCCTTTTTCTTGTGAAGAATGTTGATAAGGGATGATCCAGGGGATCAAATTTTGCTCAAAATTCAAAGTTCTCAGAATCACTTCAAATTGATTGGGTGCATAGTCCTTGTCGTCACGAACCCAACTCAATTCGAACAGGCTCAAATGGACATCGGATGAGTAAGATATCGCGTTCTGTTCAAATTGTCAAACATGCAAAAAAAAAAATTGCAGTCCATACAGTCCATACAGATGTTGAGTTGGCAGGGTCGTATGACACGTGGTAGATGCTGAGTTGGCAAGGCTGTACGACACATGGCAGATGTTGAGTTGGCAAGGTCGGATGACATGTGGCAGATGTTGAGTTGGTAGGGCCGTACGACATGTCGCAGGTGTTGAGTTGGCAGTCATGTGGACGAATTAGCGTCCGACACGTGGCATATTTGTGACAAATGGATTGGTGACACGTGGCCCAAGCAAGGGCTACCACGTTTCACCTTGGGCAATGGTTAAAACTTTGTGGGAGTCTACAGGACTCGACTCCATGACCTCCGAGCAGGGGTAGAGCTTTGGGAAGGGTCGCCCAACTGGTACACCCACCATATAGTTCTTACCATAATACGAGTTGAAAATTATTTAAGTTTGATTTGTTGTTTATTTTGGCGTGGGGCCAGGCTGCGGCTTAGCCCCAGCCCGCGGTTTTGGTGTCAATACATATGACCGACGATTAATATTGCACGGGAGTTTTAATATTGCCAACAGTTAAAACCATGCGCCGACACTTGTCTATTGCC
>JZKD02S1672722.1:236941-260705 GCA_000966675.3 Picea glauca
GTAACAATGCCTTCCGTTTGGATTTGCCTCCTTATATGCAAATGCATGCAGTTGTTAATGTTGAGAATTTGAAATTGTATGAGCCTCCTTTGATTGATGATCAAGGAGAACATGTGCAGATTCCTTCTATAGATGATTTCTCCCTAGAATATCTTACAAAACCGCATGAATACACAATCCTTGACAGGAGGATGAGAACTTCAAAATGGGGAAATGGGGAATATCTTTGAATTGGTCTTAAAGGCACAAATCCAAGCAAAGCCAAGTGGATTGAGGTTGGGAAGGTGAGGGAACTATACCCTCATCTTCAGATAGACTGAAAGTAGACTTTTGGAGGTCCAAAAGCTTTCCAATGGGGAGGTGTGATCCAGGGGATCAAATTTTGCTCAAAATTCAAAATGCTCAGAACCACTTCAAATCGAACAAGTACGTAGGCCTCATCATCACAAACCCAATGCAATTCGAACAGGTTCGAACAGGTTCAAACAGAGATCGGATGAGTGAGATATCGCATTCTGTTTAAATTGTCAAACAGGCAAAAAACAAATTGTTGACTGTACAATCCGTACATATGTTGAGTTGGCAGGGCTGTACGACACATGGCAGATGTTGAGTTGGCAGGGCTGTACAACACATGGTATATGCTAAGTTGCCAGGGCCATATGACATGTGGCAGATGCTGAGTTGGCAGGGCCGTACGACACATAGCAGGTGTTGAGTTGGCAGTCATGTGTACGAATTAGTGTCTGACACGTGGCATATTTGTGGCAAACGGATTGGTGACACATGGCCCAAGTGAGGGCTGCCACATGTCACCTTAGGAAATGGTTAAAACTTTGTGGGATTCTGTAGGACTCGACCCCGCGACCTCTGAACAGGGGTAGAACTTTGGGAAGGGCCGCCCAACCAGCGCGCCCACCATATAGTTCTTACCATAATACGAGTTGAAAATTATTTAAGTTTGATTTGTTGTTTATTTTGGTGCGGGGTCGGGTTGGGGCTTAGCCCCAGCCCGTGGTTTTGGTTTCAATACATATGACCGACGGTTAATATTGCGTGGGAGTTTTAATATTGCCAACAGTTAAAACCATGCACCGACACTTGTCGCTTGCCCATACAACTTGGGACTTAGCCCTTTTGTGTGCGGGGGGGCGCGGTCACATGATCCATGCATCCAACGCCTTTGCGGTTAGGGGGCTAGGTTCCCTAACCATTCTATAGTTGCACGCGTTTTGCGGTTATGTGCATGGTGCTAGGTTTAAGCATGAAAAAACGTGCAGAGGCTAGGTTGGACTCACATAGGTGAATTTTGGCGATCCAAAGACAACAAGTTTGAAGGGGAACTTCCAGGAAGCCTATCTTCTTCAATTTTTAGTCAAATCAGGTGTCGAAAAAGCCCAACTAGGGGTTTTTGGACGTTCTGAAGCCATTGGAGCCATCTATTTGGAATTTTAAGCATTTTAAAGCACATATTTTAGCACTTTGAGAAAATAATATAAAAGGTCCATTGGAAGTTGGACCAGGAGATGTAGCCCAAGAGAGGGGTGAACTCCTTTATCATTTGTTGTGTTATGTGTTTACTATTCACTGTATTTGTTGGTTATTATTTGCATCTTGAATGTGTAATTTTCTCTAAAATTTTTTTTTTCAAATTGATCCTTTTGCATAAGCACACTTAAATAAAACTTTGCAAATATTTTCAAGAATACAAGCCTTTATCATTTTCAGATCAAGGGATGACTTGGTGGATGCTTATGCAATGGGTTCTTTCATGACCTATGCTTTGATACCATCTTAGTTTTTCATAGCATTAGGTTAAATATGAAGTTCATTCCATTTTGACAACTAACAACAACCATAAATGCTGCAGTAGCCAAAATCACATGAAGAAGCACCATGCACAAGAACACAAGATATATCCTAGGAAACCCTTATCAAACAAGGGAGAAAGACCTAGCCAAATCCTTTGCTATACTCTTCAAGAGAAAGACCTTTCCACCACCAATAATATCCTAGCACACAAGAGGGTGCACAAAACCTAGAAACCCTAGCGCCCAAGAGAGGTGCGCAACTTTTACCAAGAAGTGTACTTGCTGAAATTTCCAAAGTTACAAGTGAGTGTGTGTCTACAAATGAAAGATTTCATCTTACTTATATTAGACTTATCCTATCAACTGAAGTTTCTATTGGCATAATAGGGCCAACCTCACTTAGACATATTAATTGTTTATTATTATAATAATTAATATTAATATTAATATTAATTATTCTTTTATAGTTTATCTTTAGACAAAATAAGATAGGGTCAACCTGTACCCTTTACACAATAACTAGGGTTACAAGTAGGTCTGAATCTTGAACAATATATAGCAAAGGAGTTGATACACCCACTAGTGCTCATCCACTAGGGGCCACATCCATAGGGATGCCATAGACCTGAGTCACTGCATTACACAGATGAGCTAGGTCCTCACATGTGCACTTATGCTCATCCATAGTCACGTCTACTCTACAGATCTTCTTTCCCACTGCCACAAATAGGAGGATCATCTGGAGTCTTCACATCAACTCTGTTGTTGTTCAGAGGAGGCCATAACATCATCTTTATTCTTATTCTCATGATGATGTGCCCAACGCTTTTCAGGATTTCCCTAACTCAACAGATCACTCTTACATCGGATAATCATCTGAAGTTCTTCTCTCTCACGTAATGGAGGAGGCCATATACATTCCTAGCCTTTGTCCCCTGCTGGAACCATGAACCCTTTATTAGGGGCTTTCTCTCAGGTTTGTAAGTTGAGGGTAAGACTTCACATAGCTACTATATTCCACATCTCATAGGTTGTAAGCTGGAGGATGTCTCCTATACCTGCATTCATTAACAGGAATCACCCTTAGTGGATTCACCATGTAATCTTGCAAGATAAAGTCTCTTGAGGAAAGGTTAACCGAAAAAGTGTTGTATTGAGGAGAATTGACTCAGTGTTCCCCGGCAACGGCGCTAAAATTTTATCGCACAATTTGTTGTCAAGGTAAAAGATGGATGAATGAAGGGAAAACTGGTGCAACTGAGACTATCCCACCACTATCATCTCAATGGGATAGCTCTTTCTTTTTAGGGAGGTAAGGCCCAGGGAAGATGTCCTTGGTGACCTGGGGTTTTGAGAAGGCAAAGGATTAAGGATAAGTAATATTATCCCCCTCACAATTCACCACCGATTAGAAAGTCTTGGATAATCAACCAATAAATATAAGTAATAACCAAAAGGTGTACCTGCCCGAGACAAAGTAACAAAGAAACTATACATTTACAAGCTCACTTGCTGGTTATTACTTCATATAATCAATGACTTTTCGATAATAAGCAATTGAGAAATAATATTGATGAAGTAAACCAATGTTTATACATGATTACACAATATCACTTCACAATAAATGCTAAAGAAACTTTCTAATGTGAATGGAAATCAATGTAACAATACTAGGAGCAACGCTTCAGCTAATCATTCAATTGATTTAAAGATAAGTAAATGTTGCATAGAGATGTTTATATCATGAATAGATGATGACACCAATAGGGTTAGTGATTGTTATTCTAAGCTAATGTTAGAAATATTATTATTTTTTCAAAGTATTTGGATGTGTGTACGATCAAGGTACTCAAACAATGGAGGTCTTAGATCAGTGCTTTATTAGGGAAAATGGAGTAAAAAAAGGGCTACAAATGTTGAAGGGTTGTGATGATAGTGATAGGGCTACAGAAAAGAGGGTTTTATGTTGAAGTGTTTCTAAAGAAAGGATTCAACAAGTCAAACCCTAGGGGAGACGGTTCACTAAGGTGTAGATGACCTAGGCCTTGGTAGGTCTTCCTCCTCTAGCTCAAAAGACAAATTCAAACGGCTAGCTTGAGAAAGAAATGATATGGATGAAGACAAGAGGGTTAAATGTTGAGGTGTTACTAAAGCAAGGCCTCAACAATGAAACCCTAGGGGAGAAAGGCTCACTAAGGTGTAGAAACCCTAGCCCTTAGTGCTTTCTCCTCCTTCTTCAACTCATTGACAAGAATAAAACAACTAGCTTGAGTGATAGATGTGATGGCTAAGGAAAAGAGAGTTTGATGATGAAGTGTTTCTAAGGAAAGGCTTCATCAATCAAACCCTAGGGAAAACGACTCACTAAGGTGTAGAAACCCTAGGCCTTAGTGCGTTTTCTCCTTCCTTGGCTCAAAGACAAGATAAAAAAATGGCTAGTCTAGAAGAATAGGATTAGAGTGTTTCTATGGCAAGGATCTGTCTAAATTCAGCAAAACCAAAGGGATCTTTAACTTAGTAGGGATATGAGACAAGGAAACCAACATGTGCTTGTCACCTAGGGTTTAATCCAGAAAATTATAATAACAAAATGCAAGTAAACAATACCATAACCATTCAATAAAGAAGTGTTTTGCATAAATTTACTTACATCCACCAAGAATTCATATAGCCAAACCCTAGTTGTAAGTCTTCCACCAAGATAAATGCCAAAAATAGCCAAGAAAAGTCTCCTTCAACAAGTGTGCATCAATTTTCAGCCAAAAACCCTAAATGAGGGCGCAAATTTCAGACCTCACTAATGTGTGAGTGAAAGATGATCGAAATTAGAGAGTTTTAGCTCTCTATATATACAATACCAAGTGACCTTAATAAAACTTAGGTCACCAAAAGGTCCACAAGGCCAAAATACCAAAATACCAAAATAATATTGTTTTACATTAAATGTCATAAATTAAAACCTAATCAAGCAAAAGTGAGATGTCATCCCCTTTATAGGGTGAGGTTATCCTTTTTTAGGGAAGCATAGGCCTCCTGGAGCAAAACATTAGCCCTGCTTGGGCCTCTCCAAGCTACCACACATGCCACACTACCATAATTGCCTCCCCAAAATTTCCACAATGTTGGATTATGTCATGGGGATGTTTGGTGACGTTATGGGCCTTCCAAGGCCAACGTTCCAGTGGAGAGGGAATAACCCCCCTAGGTAAGGCTCTTCCAGGGTGCTTTTGTGGAACGTCCTCCTCTTCTCTGGTGCAAACCCCTTTGTCTTTTCTCTGCCCCTTGCAAGGGTATCAACATCCATCTGGTGGGCTCTTCAGACCCATGGAGGTCTGAACTAATCATCTCCCCATGTGTACCTGTCCAATGTGGTACCTGTCCGTCGGGTATGATCTTGCACATAAACAGATACGCCCTCCATGGGATCATAAGTGACAGGGATCATAGCAATCTCAATCACATCTAATCATCAATATTATTAAACATGTGCATAAAACCCCTTTTACCCAGTCAAGTACTCAAAGACATTATACAAATATGCAATGCAAGTTTGGGGGAAGTGACAGTGCGTCCTATTGGGATAGTGTCCACTAGAAAAGGGATGTTTCTGGAAGAGATTAAATCCAATTCATGTAAATGAGTGAGGTGGAAAAGAAATGTCCTAACAAGGGGTGTAGTGAAAGAAGGGAAATGCAGGGCTTACCTGTGGGTGCCTTTGTAGAAGGTGAGTTGCACCTGTCCTGGATGTAAATATTTCCAAGCCCATTCATGCCTTTTATTCTTATTCTTTATTTCTTTTTCTTCAAGAAGCCAATCCGGGGACACTTCCATGGAGTGGTGACCAGTGGTGGAAATGTTACCCACAAGCATTTTCATGGAAATGAGATCCCCTATCCTCTGACTAGGTCTTGTTTTATTATTTTTATGCGTCCCTCTTGTTTTTTTTTTTGCTGAGAAGCCTTTTACTGCTTTCTCTAGGATCCATGGGAGAAGAATCATGAGGTTTTATTTTTAGGCTTTTATCTATTGCCAACTTGATTTTACCTTCTGGGCCTTTAGCCCCTTCTTCCCACAAGGCAAGGTGCAACCCTTAAATGATTATCCAACCCAATTCTCAGACCAATGTAATGGGATGGATGAGCGAGAAACAAGATGGAAAGTGGTAAGTATGACGGGAGAGGATGATGGATTTTCAAAAATCCCCCCATTGGCAACTCAAAACCTATGGGAAAAGGCTTACTAGGGCATTCTGTCATTCCCCTTAGACATGATCAAGTGGATAAGTATAAGATCCAAGCACCTGTTAGAAACAAAAAGAACTAGATGCACATATTCAAAGGTTTTGAGGATCAAAGTGACACATACCATGATACCCAGACTCATTACCTCATGGAGAAAGAACCATCTCTGATACGGGACCAAGCCAAGGTGATGGATGTTGATGTTGCTGACAAAGTGGAGGCACTGAAAGGAAGAAAATATGGGCCCTCCAGGGCCATCCTCAAGTTAATCTGGCTCTCGGTACTCCATGTCTAGGACTTGTGGGCCTCAAGACATAATCTCCTTAGTTATCCCTAAAAGTTGGGGATAACAACTGGCTCCAACTCGAGGACATGTGCTCACTGTAGAGCACATGAGAACCTCAACATATATGACATAACCTGTAACCTGCTTGATCTCAATAGAAACTATCAGTAATCATTTGGGGCAGTGATATCACCCCCACCTCATATATGTATCTGAAATCAAACATATGTACAAGTGTGAAAGTAACTATTCTATCATGCAATGCGAATGGTATATACAATGAATGAAAAATCCTATTACATGTACTTACCTGCTGGCTGGATGTTAGGTGTAGTCAAAAGACCAGTGAAACCAATTCAACAATCTCCCACAATACTTGCCTTTTTGCTTCATCATAAACCAAAACAACGATAAGTTAAGCACATAAATAACATGGTTTAGAGAATGTATAGTATCGTCGAAAATCATAAAGTCTAACTCATGGAGGTGGCTAGGAGGGATAAAATCATGCCAAGTCAATCTCTGAGGAAAAGGATCAATCCACTTCAGGAAGGGATCATGAAAATTCAAAGGTTTATAACACTAACTCAAAAGGTCTGCAAGCTAGCTACCTAGGATGTTTTCATAATCTAAAACCTTGGAAGGGATTGACAAGGATCTAGTAGACGACTGGAAAAATATTAAGGGAAAGTTGAAAACTGAGATGGCAGACTTATTCTTGAAGTATTCAACAAACCCTTGGAATATAGGGTTTGCCTCAGAGGAAACTCAATGCAAAAGATATATTTCCTAGCTACACCTTTAAATACATAGAAAGGTAAAGTAATCGGAGGTGTCTGGAGAAAGATGTCACAAGAGTCCTTCTTCAAGAAAACAATGTTCTTACTATTATCAAGACTTGAGCACAGTGGTGGTTGAAAATCATATTCAAGGAAAGGATCCAAGTGCTCAGAGGATTACTCATAAAAACGATCAAGGTAAGAACGAAAATCATTAGGAAAACACGGTACTAGGTCAACCTTGGGTGTTTGGGGATCATCGGTAAATATATTATATCCTTGTTACCACTAGTCAAAATCAAAGGTATCATGTAGTGATAACTGTGAAGGAAAAACTTGGAAATGATTCTCAATGTCGTAAATGGGGTCCATATCGTAACCAACTATGTCCCATTTACATCTTCCAACATGTATGAACTCATCAATATCAACTATGTCAGTATCAGTATCATAACATGGAGGATTCAAACCATTCAGGGGCTCATCCATCTCTTCCTCTCTTCCCAAATCACAAAGTAGAAAATCATCAAAACTTGGCAGAGGAGTTGTTAGCACCATTACTTGTCTTCGGCATCGGGATAACCAGGTCTAGAGGTTGCACAAGGAGCACCCAAGTGCAGCGCATAGAAGAATTCCTTTTGAGACTTAAAATCAAGCGAGCGGAAAAATTATAGTGTCAACGGTCCAGATCCATCCATATGAGTGGATCAATGGTTGGTGGGAAATCACAGATAGAGAAGTCACGCCAAGGTTAGAGCAATGGATAGCACCCATATTGTGTGCAGGGAAAGATAGCAGTCGTCCATCCAGAGAATGCGTGGCGCGAGATCTAGTCGCGTCGTCTTTTCGGCAGTCACAAGTTCAAAGGACGAGGGTTCTATGTCATTCTTCATTTCGAAACCCCGAACCCCGAAGCGTCGAAAGCGCCCAAAGTCGGGCCCGTATTATCACGAAGCAGCCTCAACCGTTCATCCACAAGAGACATCTGGCGTGTGCGATTAGGCTTCTCGCCTTTTCTCCCATCGCGACTTCGAAATGCAAGAAACAGCTCCGTCATATTCTCGATGCACGAGGTGTCGGGAGTGTCCAGGACCCGGGCCCACAGCATCACCGAGTGAATTCAGGACCGTCAGATATGAGAAGGACGCGTGGAACCCAAGTAGGCCATCTTGGTGTTTCACTCATTGCAACTGTGAATGAGTAAGGATTAACTCCTTCCATTCACGAACTCCGAATGCGCTTTGGGAATAAACACAGGGTCATAGCCCACGGTCACTTGGGAAAGAAAGGAACTATGAAAAAGGAGGCAAAGACGTCAGGGGTAGTCGCCAAAAGGATCGTCGTGATCTCCATGCACCATCTGATGTGATCTCGATCCTGGTTTTCGCTTGGAGTAAATGAAGATGAGAATGGGTGGTTGAAACCTCCTTTCACTCATTAAGTGTGAGGTATGGAGGGTCTGGCAAGCGGGCTACTCGAGAGGGTCCTGTGTACCCATTTTTCAAAAGAAGCCATGCCGATTTCTCGACTAACTGGAGGAGGTCTGCACACGCTAGCATGACACTTAATGGCTCAGCTACTCCCCTTACAAGAGCCATGCGCAGTTAAGGTGGCATCTGACAGGGATTATCCGTCCGAATTCGGATGAAGGGACACCATGCCTTGGATGGATGAACATGCCTCTATTAGGTGAATTTTCCTGAGTATATAGACTCAGACTTTGTATTTTGTAATGGATCAATAGTAGAGCGAAGCTCCCGATTGTAAATTTTTAACATAAATTCAAGTTTTTTGGTCATGCATCTATATGTGAGATTTCTTGTTTTATGACAGACAGTCTTTCTTACCCCATCTAATTTTCATCCCATACTGAGAGAATTCGTGAACGACTGATTCGTGCGGATTGTTGCAATTATGCTATGATAAAGGATTTATTGTTGCATTGTTGTAGTCTCTGGTTGTAGCGTTTGAATGTAAGAATATCTTTTGTTTAGAAGCCTTCCCCTACAGTCTGTTAGAAACCTAATGTTTACAACAGACCTTTGCTTTTCTCCTACACAAGTCTTCCTCCTTCTCACCCTTACTACAACTTACTGTCTAAAGTTTATCTAAGACCTTGTTTGCCCATGCATGCCTGGCCTAGTTTCTGGGTTAGAACCACATCGTCTTGAGTTAACTCCCATTTGATCACCCCATTAAACAAATCGTGACATAAACTGATGGGCGTCGGGCTTTGCTCCTGCTGCAATCCAAGGGTGACTTTTGACGCTAACATTTTCGGTGCCATTGCCGGGGACGAAGTTGAAAATTTTCCCCGGGATTGAACGACATTGAGCCTCTGATTCTGAAGGTGCATCAGGTATCAGAGCCTTTGAATATTTCTACTGTGCACCTGGTGACTCCATTGTGACGACTCCACTGGGGCTAACCTGCTCTATTAATTGTGGCTTTCAGAGGCAGACACACGCAGTCTCATCCACAGTTTCCTCTAGCTACACCTGAAACTGATCTAGAGGTGGTTCTCAGAAAAGGAAAGGCCTCTGAAGAAGAAGTTTCTACTGCCGAACCAGGTAATTTTCCATCTCCTTCTGTAGGAACTCCATTTTCTCCTCCTCATTTTCTTAATAGACCTCCTTCAGAGGTTTTCGGTTTCCTGAATTTTGGGAGTGTTCCTGCCGAGTTTTCCCCTCCTGGTCTGGGATTGGAGGGAGAAATCCTTGTCACTCCCCTCTCCTCCAAAGCTGTACCTTGGCGTAGACCCAGGACTACAGAATATTTTCCCACTCCTGCACAAAGAGGAGCACCTACTGACCTGAGCCCGTTATCCTTCTCCTTAAATCCCCTGTTATTTCCCATTCCACTTCGGGACTCATTCCCAGTAGCCCCATCGAGAACTCCTTCTCCTCCATGCTCTCCTCCACCTAATATCCCTATGGATGGTGATAATTCCCCTCTAAATAGAATGGACGCCATAGTCACTTCCAGATATGCTCCCTTAATCCTACCTCATCCTATGAATCCTCTCCCTGCTGGAGATTAATTGAAGTATATGCCCAAGTTCACTGGGGAAGGGGACATAACTACGGAAGTGCACCTGGCTTCTTTCTACAGTTATGCAGACAACCCGAACATTAAAAATGAAGATGTCTGGATGAGAGTCTTCGTCCAGAGCCTGGATGGCGAGGTGAGGAAATGGTTTAGAGGATTGGCCCTCGAATCTATTGTTGGGATCGAAGCCCTGGATAGTGCTTTCCTGAGGCAGTGGGGCGATAGGAAGGATTTCATGTATTACATGACAAAGTTCAGATCTTTGAAGAAGATGGATGGAGAGTCTGTCTCCGACTTCTCCAAAAGATTCAATAAGATGTATAACAAAATCCTTGCCGAAATAAAGCCTTCAGAAGCCTCAGCTAAGATTTCTTATGCTAGTGCATTTGGCCCCAATTTCTGTCCGTTACTGAGAGAAAGAAGAGCCACCTCCTTAGCTCAAATGAAATATGCGGCCATAGAAGTGGAATCCAATGTATTAGCATCCGATAGACTGAGAAACAAGGCCGACAAAGACAGGAGAAAGGGAAGGTCAGAAGCCTCAACTTCTGGCCCATCGGTGCCCCACACTCAAGTGGATGAGCTGACTAGGATGGAAAAGTCTCTGTCTACAGAGATGGAGAGAATGAAGGTGGAAGGGAGGAAAGCATACAAGGTCCCTCAGAACGCCGAAAATGAAGGAGGTTTCAGGAGGCCGAACAATATTACTTCCCCGACTGTGCAAAGGGAGAGGGGAAGAGACAGAGAAGATCAGAAGATTCAGGCCCCTTTCCAAAACAATTTTATGGCCGAGGAAGAAGAAGGGGGAACATGAGGACTTGATCCTGAAATCCATTGCCTCAGAGACACTCCTCCTTTTCCTCGTCTCACTCAATCAGCATACGAGGAGTCTCTCATGGACAACCAACTAAATGAACTGAGTAAGGGAGACAAGACTAGTGGAAGCCAAGGCAGGTATGATCTGAGGTCTAAGAGGAAGACAGTAGCACCAGATGTTCCTGAGTAGTCAACTAGAACAGAGAAACCTACTAATGAAGTAGTGGACAGTCACATAGGTAAGAAGACCCGACCCCTCTCTCCCATAGTTCAAAGACATGTTCCCGAAATAAGAGAAATCCAGAAGCTTACACCTTCTTTTAATTTCTAGCATGAAATTTGGAAAATCAGAATTCCTGTGCCCCTAACCGAGTTGATTAAACATGAAGGGTTCAAGAAACGCTTCTCTGAGATTTTACAGTCTGATATCTCATGCCTTCCCATAGAATCCATTAATTTGCAAGATGAAAAGCCTATAGTTATTCTAGGTCCTATGGTAGAAGATAGGAATGACTCATCCCCTCCCTTCTACACTTCCTTGAACATACATGACAAGGTACTGCACAACTTCTTGATGGATTCAGGGGCTTCTCACAACCTCATGCCCAAAATTGTCATGGAAGAATTAGGGCTGGAAGTCACCCGAGCCTATCATGACCTCTATTCCTTCGACTCTAGGAAAGTTCAATGTCTCAGGGTTATCAAAGACCTGGTCATGACCTTGTTTCAGTTGCCCATGAAAAGTGTGGTCATGGATATTGTAGTGGTTGATGTCCCCCCAAAGTTCGGTATGTTGTTATCAAGATCTTGGATAAAACTACTGGGGGGAACTTTGCAGATGGACCTCACATATGCTACTATCCTAGTATTTGGAGGAGAACATAGGAGGCTATATAGGGAAGCCCAGTTGGCCTATATAATCAATGATGAAGCCAATCCTACCAACCATCCCATTTTTTCCTTGGACATTGATTTAGGTTCCAGTTTACTGCAACTCACTCATGCTCCCGAGCCTCCTCTTGAACTTAGAAAGAAGCCCACCACTCCTCATGAATTTCCTCCCTCCATCACCCCCGTTTGGAAAATGTTTTTTGATGGAGCCTGTTCCAGGGACGGCGCTGGTGTTGGGGTGTCTTTTGTGTCCCCTTCTCAGGAAACCATATCCCTGTCATATAAGCTGGAATTTGAAACCACCAATAATGTGGCAGAGTATGAATCCCTTGTTCTAGGATTAAGAGATGCAAGGGAAATGTGAATTCAGGAGGTAGCAGTGTTCAGAGATGCAGAGTTGGTAGTCCAACAGATCAGAAACGCTTATCAGGCTAAGCACCCTCGACTCAGAAATTATAGAAATGAAGTATGGGACCTAATCGACAATTTCTTCTCAGCCTTCAACATCTGTTTTATTCCAAGGGAGGACAATGCTATGGTCGATTCTTTAGTTGTTTCAGCTAGCCAGTTCAAGGTCCCTCAGTTGTCTATGGCCAAATATGATGTTGAGATAAAATATAGGCCTTCTGTACCAGACAATGTCAAGCATTGGAAGGTATTCGAAGATGATCTGGAAATCGAGAAATTTCTCCAATCTGTTGATGAATTTTTTGCGTTGCACATTGATCAGGATCCTGATACGGAATATAACCCTCACCCTGAGGTGTTTTTAAATAAAATTTCTAACCACCAGATCATTCATCTACCTAGCAATCACATTCCGAGGGGACTAATTCCTTTAGAAAGATTGTTTGATGGAAATGATGTGGCAGTAAAGGGTATAGTTTCAGATGAAGGTACTGACACTGCCGAGTGCGACATTGGCACATCGGAGGAGCTTAAGTTTGTCAAGTTGTCAAGGAGTTTGACCACAGGAGAGAGGGCCAAATATACTGAGTTGTTGAGAGAGTTTTCCGATGTGTTTGCATGGACCTACGAAGATCTCAAGACGTATGATACATCTGTCATTGAACACAAGATCCCACTGAAGGAAGAGGTTAAGCCATTCAGGCAGAAGCTAAGATAGATAAATCCCATGTTGTTGCCTGTCATGGAGAAAGAAGTGAAGAAGTTGTTAGAGGCCCAGATCATCGTCCCCTTGAGATATTCTGAATGGGTAGCCAATTTGGTTCCATTAAGAAAGAAAAGCGGATAAATCAGGCTTTGTGTCGATTTCAGGAACCTGAACAGGAGCTCAAAGAAAGACAATTATCCCCTTCCCAACATGGAACACATATTGCAGAGGGTAACCGGTGCATCTAGGATTTCCATGATCGACGGTTTTTCTGGCTATAATCAAATATCGGTCATGCCTGAAGACAGAGAAAATACAGCCTTCACCACCCCTTGGGGCACATTCATGTATGCCAAAATTCCATTTGGACTGATGAATGCAGGAGTGACATTTCAGCGAGCCATGGACATAGCCTTCATCGGGGAAAAAGATAAGTTCATTGTGATCTATCTAGATGACATAACTGTCTTCTCCAGGTCTGACAAAGAGCACTGTTTTCACCTAAGAAAGGTTTTTTCTAAGTGTCGGAGGTTCGGCCTTTCCCTAAATCCCAAGAAATATTTGTTTGCTATGGAGGAGGGGAAGCTATTAGGCCATATAGTATCAGCAAAAGGAGTGAGGATTGATCCTTGCAGAGTGGAGGCAATTCGGACCCTGTCACTTCCCAGATCTAAAAAGGAAGTTCAAGCCTTTTTGGGGAAGATTAATTTTCTGAGGAGATTCGTCTCGAATTTCGCTGAGCTGATGAAACACATCACAGCCATGCTCAAGAAGGGAAATGAAGTGAAATGGACCGTTGAACCTAGGAAATCTTTTGACCAAATAAAAAAAGCATTGAATGAGGCACCTGTGTTGATCAGTCCTGACTATTCCAAAGATTTCCTAATCTTATCTTTTGCTTCTTTTGATACAGTAGCAGCGGTCTTGTTGCAGAAGAATGAGGAAGGGCGAGAGAAACCCATCGCCTTCTTCAACAAGGCATTAAGAGATGCAGAGGTCAGGTATGAAATCATGGAGAAACAGGCTTATGCCTTAGTGAAATCTCTCAAATCTTTCAGAGTCTATGTCTTGCACTCGAAAGTGACCGCATACGTTCCTTCAGCCTCTGTGAAGGACATCCTTTTACAGCCCGACATTGATGGGAAGAGGAGTAAATGAATAGACAAGATCCTGGAATTTGACTTGGAAATAAGGCCTACCAGATTGATCAAGGGTCAAGGCTTAGCCAAGCTATTGGCTGAAGCTAATCACAAAGCTTTGGGGGTGGATTTCGGCAATGAACAATCAAAAAATTAACAGAATCAGTTGTCTGACGTAGGCCCTCAAACAAAACCCTTGTTGGCTCGATGTCCTTGGTATAAGGATGTCATATATTTTCTACAGGAGTTGAGGCCCCCAGATGGCCTGCAAAGAAACAAAGAAAGAGATCTGAAGCTCAAGGCAGTTAGGTACTGCCTTATTGATGAAATATTATACTGGAAAGACCCCCTGGGAGTGCTTTTAAAATGCATGGATCCACCAGAGGCCGACAGGATCATGGTCGAATTTCACAACGACTTATGTGGGGGGCACCATTCCTAGAAGACCACAGCCCACAAAACTCTCAGAGATGGGTACTACTGGCCCACCTTGTTCTCTGATGTCCATAGAGGAGTTAGAGATTGTATCTCATGCCAAAGATTTTCAGGAAATCAACAGCTCAAGTCCCTGCCTTTAAATCCTATAGTTGTTTCGGGACCTTTCCAGCAATGGGGCCTAGATTTTATTGGAGAAATACACCCTACTTCCAATGGGCAGCATAGATGGATATTGACTGCCACAGACTTCTTCACTAAGTGGATTGAAGCTATCCCCACCAGGAGTGATTCCCACAAGGTAATCATTGGGTTCCTCGAAGACCTCATCACAAGGTTCGGCTGCCTAAGGAGGATTATTACTGATAACGCAGCCTCTTTCAAGGCTGAACCGTTAGCCAAGTTCTGTGAACAATTCGGGATCAAACTGATTCACTGCACCCCATACTATCCCTAGGGCAATGGTTTAGCAGATTCCTCCAACAAAAGCCTAATAAGGATCATCAAAAGATTACTAGAGGACAATAAAAGGGCTTGGAACTCGAAGCTGAGATTCACCCTATGGGCTGATCGGGTGACCACAAAGAGATCTATAGGCATCTCCCCTTTCCAATTAGTTTACATAGCAGAAGCGGTCCTCCCTTCTCAGCTGGCTATTCCCGTGGTGAAGTTCTTCCAGGATTATCAAGAAGAGCCCAATGACATGATCAGAAGGATTTATCAATTGGTAGAAGTCCAGGCCAGAGAGCAGGTAATGATCAGAATTCAGGACCATCAGCAGAGGATCAAGTAGGTTTTTGATAAGAAATCCAACAAGGAGGAGTTCCAGATAGGAGACCCGGTGCTGAAATGGGACGCTCCTAAGCAATATAAGGGTAACCACGACAAATTTGAAGCCCTGTGGATCGGCCCTTTCAGAATATCTGAGGTTTTCTCAAATAACACGTACAGGTTGCAAGATTTGGAAGGCGAAGAAGTTTTCAGCAACCCAGTAAATGGGCATTTTCTTAAAAAATGTTTTGTCTGAGCCTTCGGTGGCTCCTATGTTTTGTAAATATTGTCCTTTATGTTCTTCGTTTTTTACTTTTATTGTTTCGGCTTAGTAAATGACTCCATAGCCCAACAACAAGGCACTAGAACTGCAAAATGAGTCCTTAGAGCATCACAGGGACGACTCTATCCCCCATGGAGCCTAATGTTAGCACCATTACTTGTCTTCGACATCAGGATATCTAGGTCTATAGGTTGCACGAGGAGAGCCCAAGCGCATCACATAGAAAAAGTCCTTTTCAGACTTAAAATCAAGCGAGTGGGAAAAATTATAGTGTCAATGGTCCGGATCCATCCATATGAGTAGATCAACGGTTGGCGAGAAATCGCAGATAAAGAAGTCGCACCGAGGTTAGCACAATGGATAGCGCCCATATTGTGTGCAGGGAAAGATAGCAACCGTCCATACAGAGGACGCGTGGCGCGATATCTAGTCGCGTTGGATTTTCGGTAGTCGCAAGTTCAAAGGGCGAGGGTTCTATGACATTCTGCATTTCGAAACCCCGAACCCCGAAGCGTCGAAAGCGCCCAAAGTCGGGCCCGCAATATCACAAAGCAGCCTCAACCATTCATCCATAAGAGACACCTGGCGCGCACGATTAGGCTCCTTGTCTTTTTTCCCATCGCGACTTCAAAACGCAAGAAACAACTCCGTCATATTCCTGATGTGCGAGGTGCCGGGAGTGTCCAGGACCCGGGCCCACAGCATCACTGAGTGAATTCAGGACCATCAGATATGAGAAGGATGTGTGGTGCCCAAGTAGGCCATCTTGGCATTTCTCTCATCGCAACTTTGAATGAGAAAGGATTAACTCCTTCCATTCACGAACGTCGAAAGCGCTTTGGGAATAAACATAGGGTCACAGCCCGCTGTCACTTGGGAAAGAAAGGAACTGTGCAAAAGGAGCCAAAGGCGTCAGGGCTAGTCATCGAAAGGATCGTCGTGATCTCCATGCGCCATTTGATGCGATATCAATCCTGGTTTTCTCTTGGAGTAAATGAAGATGAGAACAGGTGGTTGAAACCTCCTTTCATTCATTAAGTGTGAGGTATGGAGGGTTTGGCAGGCAGTCTGCTTGAGAGGGTCCTGTGTACCCATTTTTCAAAAGAAGCCATGCCGAGTTCTCGACTAACCGGAGGAGGTATGCACACACTAGCTCGACACTTAATGGCTCAGCTACTCCCCTTACAAGAGCCATGCATAGTTAAGGTGGCGTCTGACAGGGATTATCCATCTGAATTCGGCTGAAGGGACACCATGCCTTGGATGGCTGAACATGCCGATGTTAGGTGAATTTTCCTGAGTATATAGACTCAGTCTTTGTATTTTGTAATGGATTGATGGTAGAGCAAATCTCTCGATTGTAAAGTTTTAACAAAAATTCAAGTTTTCTGGTCATGCATCTGTATGTGAGATTTCTTATTTTATGACAGACAATCTTTATTACCCCATCTAATTTTCATCCCATACTGACAGAGTTCATGAACGACTGATTCGTGTGAATTTTTGAAATTATGCTATGATAAAGGATTTATTGTTGCATTGTTGTAGTCTCTGGTTGTAGCGTTTGAATGAAAGAACATCTTGCGTTTAGACTCCTTCCCCTACATTATGTTAGAAACCTGATGTTTACAATAGACCTTTGCTTTTCTCCTACACAAGTCTTCCTCCTGCTCACCCTTACTACAACTTACTGTCTGAAGTTTATCTAAGACCTTATTTGCCCATGCATGCCTGGCCTAGTTTCTGGGTTAGAACCACATCATCTTGAGTTAACTCCCATTTGATCACCCCATTGAACAAATCTTGACATAAACTGATGGGCGTCGGGCTCTGCTCCTGCTGCAATCTAGGGGTGACTTCTGACGCTAACATGAGTGTACCTTACTGTTTCTTCTTATGCAGGATATTTGAGGAATTGGGTGTCTTCGACATGTGTCATTGTTTCATCCTCATGAACTACCCCTTCATCTTCAATTGTACAACAAGGAATATCTACTTTTTTCAGGGATTCCATTCCTCCTTCACTCTCTCAATCATGGAACAAGGTATCATCAATATCCTGAAAAGGAAAGCAACTAACCTCATCATCTTGTTGTTGTGCAGGGGGGAAAGGTTCATGGATGGATTTTTCAAAGGCAGGAGCACAGGTTGATACTTCATCATTTTGTTTAGGTTCCAGGTCCTCAACCATGTCTTCATTCTGGTGGTTGAAAACTTGTTCCCTTCTTTCTTGTGAATTTTCAGTAAATATCTCAAGGGAAACTAATCTCTCCAAACTAAAGGCATTTGAGGTAAAGGGATGTCCTTCCCTGAATAAGGAGATATTTGGCTCAATTTTTATATCCATGTTATAAGATTTTGTGAGTTTTTTTGGACCCTTTTTATCGAGGAGGAAGCTCAAATGCCCTAGAAGTGCATTGGTATAGAGATATATGAGGTACTTGTCTTCAGGACAATGGCTTCTAGGAATCTGGTATAGAAACATCTGAACCCTAATCCCAAAATCCCTGACAGACTCATCCTGAGTTTGTCTTATGTATTTGAGTCCTTTAAGTAATAATTGGATATGTTCCAATTTCATGCCCCAACTCATGAGAAAGGTTTCCTCTAACTAGTCCATAGATGTGATACTAGAGAATGGAATATTATCATACCATCTTCTAGCATTTCCATGCAGAGTGGAAAAGAAAATTTTCATTACCAAGTCTGTTGCATCATCACTCATAGGGGGGAGTTGAAACAAAGCCCAAAAATTACTCATGTGATAGTCGGGTCTTTACCCATCACTACCAGTGAATCTAGGGAGCTACTTTCCGTACTTCAGGGGCATTTGTCTTGGGTATCCCGGGATTTGACTCATGTCCAAAGGTTTGAAGTTCCCCAGGTCCCATTGAAAAGTCATAGTTGGCTTCGTTATTGGTGGAGTCACCAGATAATTTTCTTGAAATTATCAAAGAAATAAGGGAATCACCCTTAGTGGAGTCGCCAGGTAATCTTGCAAGATAAAGGATCTTAAAGAAAGGCTTAATTAAAAAGTGTCGTCTTGAGGTGAATTGACCCATTGTTCCTCGGAAGTGGCACCACAATGTTATCTCACAGTTTGTAGTCAAGGTAAAAGAGGGATGAATGAAGGGAAAACTGGTGCAACTGAGACTATCCCACCACTGTCATGTCAATGGAGTATCTCTTTCTCTTTAGGGAGGTAAGGCCCAGGGGAGACATCCCTGGTGACTTGTGGTTTTGAGAAGGCAAAGGATTAAGGATTAGTAACAGTATCCCCCTCACAATTCACCACCGATCAGAAAGTCTCGGCTAATCAGCTAATAAAGATAAGTAATAACCAAAAGGTGTACCTGACTTAGACAAAGAAACAAATAAACTATACATGTACAAGCTCACTTGTTGGTTAGTACTTCATATAATCAATGACTTTCCGATAATAAGCAATTGAGCAATAATATTGATGAAGTAAATCAATGTTTATAAATTATTACACAATAGCACTTCACAATAAATGCTAAAGAAACTTCACAATGATGAATGGAAATCAATGTAACAATACTAATAGCAACGCTTCAGCTAATCATTCAATTGCTTTAAAGATGAGTAAATGTTGCATAGAGATGTTTATAGAATGAATGGATGATGAAAACAATAGGGTTAGTGATTTTTAGTCTAAGCTAGGGTTAGAAAGATTAGTAATTGTTCAAAGTATTTGGATGTGTGTATGATCAAGGTGCTCAAACAATGGAGTTCTTAGATCAATGCTTTATTAGGGAAAATGGAGTCAAAAAAGGGCTACAAATGTTGAAGGGTCGTGATGATAGTGATAGGGATAGAGACAAGAGGGTTTTATGTTAAAGTGTTGCTAAAGAAAGGCTTCAACAAGTCAAACCCTAGGGGAGATGGATCACTAAGGTGTAGATGATCTAGGCCTTAGTGCATCTTCCTCCTCTAGCTCAAAAGACAAATTTAAACGGCTAGCTTGAGCAAGAAATGATATGGCTGAAGACAAGAGGGTTAAATGTTGAGGTGTTGCTAAAGCAAGGCCTCAACAATGAAACCCTAGGGGAGAAAGGCTCACTAAGTTGTAGAAACCCTAGGCCTTAGTGCTTTCTCCTCCTTCTTTAGCTCATTGACAAGAATCAAACGCCTAGCTTGAGTGATAGATGTTATGGCTAAGGAAAAGAGAGTTTGATGATGAAGTGTTGCTAAGGAAAGGCTTCATCAATCAAAACCTAGGGAAAATGGCTCACTAAGGTGTAGAAACCCTAGGTCTTAGTGTGTTTTCCCCTTCTTTGGCTCAAAGACAAGATAAAAATTGGCTAGGCTAGAAGAATAAGATTAGAGTGTTTCTATGGCAAGGCTCTATCTAACTTCATCAAAACCAAATGGATCTTTAACTTAGTAGGGACATGATACAAGGACACCAACATGTGCTTGTCACCTAGGGTTTAATCCAACAAATTATAATAACAAAATGCAAGTAAACAATACAATAACCATTCAATAAAGAATTGTTTTGCAGAAATTTACTTACATCCACCAAGCATTCATATAGCCTAACCCTAGTTGTAAACCTTCCACCAAGAGAAATGCCAAAAATATCCAAGAAAAGTCTCCTTCAACAAGTGCACATCAATTTTCAGCTAAAAACCCTAAATGAGGGCACAAATTTCAGACCTCACTAATGTGTGAGTGAAAGATGATCAAGATTAGAGAGTTTTAGCTCTCTATTTATACAATACCAAGTGACCTTAATAAAACTTAGGTCACCAAAAGGACGACAAGGCCAAAATACAAAAATAATATTGTTTTAAATTAAATGTCATAAATTAAAACCTAATCAAGCAAAAGTGAGACGTCATCCCCTTTATAGGGTGATGCTAGCACTTTTTAGGGAAGCATAGGACTCCTAGAGAAAAACCTTAGCCATCCTTGGGCCTCTCCAAGATGCCACACATGCCACACTGCCATAGCTTCCTCCCCAAAATGTCCACAATGTTGGATGATGTCGTGGGTATGTTGGGTGACGTTATGGGCCTTCCAAGGCCAACGTTCCAGTGGAGAGGGCATGACCCCCCTAGGTAAGGCTCTGCTAGGGTGCCTCTATGGAACATCCTCCTTTTCTCCGGTGAAAACCCCTTTGTCCTGTCATTTCCCCCTGTAGGGGTCTCAACATCCATTTGGTTGGCTCTTCAGCCCCATGGAGGTCTGAACTAATCATCTCCCCATGTGTACCTATCCAATGTGGTACCTGTCTGTTGGGTATGATCCTGCACATCAATATATATTTCCTCCATGGGCTCATAATTCACAGGGATCATAGAAATGTCAATCACATCTAATCATCAATATTATTAAACATGTGCATAAAACCCCTTTTACCCAGTCAAGTGCTCAAAGACATTATACAAATATGCAATGCAAGTTTGGGGGAAGTGATAGGGCATCCTATTGGGCTAGTGTCCACTGGAAAAGGGATGTTTCCGGAAGAGATTACATCCAATTCATGTAAATGGATGAGCTGGATAAGGGATGTCCTGAAAAGGAGTGCAGTTAAAGTAGGGAAATGCAGGGCTTACCTATGGGTGCCTTTGTAGAAGGCGAGTTGCACCTGTCATGGATGCAAATGTTTCCAAGCCCATTCATGAATTTTATTCTTATTCTTTATTGCTTTTTCTTAAAGAAGCCAATCAGGGGACACTTCCCTGTGGCAATGTTACCCACAAGCACTTCCATGAAAATGATAAGGTTGGCTTGTGATGAGACCCCCTTTCTCTTGGCCATGCAACCAAGAGCCACTACCCTGGCATGGTAACCAGCTACTAGTAGTGTCATACCGCTAGGTTCCTATGGATGTAATAGGATGGCTCGTGATGAGACCCCCTATCCTCTGACTAGGTCTTTTTTTATTATTTTTATGGCTCCCTCTTTCTTTTTTTTTAGCTGAGAAGCCTTCTACTGCTTTCTCGGGGATCCTTGGGTGAAGCATCTCGAGGTTTTATTTTTAGAATTTTATCTATTTCCATCTTGATTTTACCTTCTGGGCCTTTAGCCCCTTCTTCCCACAAGGCAAGGTGCAACCCTTAAATGATTAGCCAACCCAATGCCTGGAACAATGTAATGGGATGGATGAGCGGGAAGCAAGATGGAAACTGGTAAGTATGACAAGAGCGGACGATGTCTTTTGCAAAATCCCCCCAGTGGAAACTCAAAACCTATGGGAAGAGGCTTACTAGGGCATCCTTTCATTCCCCCTAGACATGTTCAAGTGGATAAGTATAAGATCCTGTCACCCATTAGAAAAAAAAAGAACTAGATGCACATATTCAAAGGTTTTGAGGATCAAAGTGACACATACCATGATACCTGGACTCATTACCTCATGGAGCCTGAACCATCTCTGATATAGGACCAGACCGAGGTGATGGATGTTGTTGTTGCTGAAAATGTGGAGGCATTGAAAGGAAGAAAATATGGGCCCTCTAGGGCCATGCTCAATTCGATCTAGATCTTGTTACTCCATGTCTAGGACTTGTGGGCCTCGAGACATAATATTCTTAGTTATCCATAAAAGTGGGGTATAAAAAGACCAAGGTGGATATATTTGGTTTGATACCAAGATCTAGGTGATCTTGGATAGGTGGAGAGACACTTCCATATATGGATCACATAGATTGAGCAGATATGTGTCAGACTACTTTCATTGATCAGGGTACAACCATACTCACGGAGTATTTTCTAGTAGGCAACCATATCCACTACAGGAATGAGATTGGTGGTGAAGGGAAATTTCCTTGGTAAGAGGGAGTGTTGAGATTTGGGTACCTTGGAAAGTGGTCCCCTTGTGTTTTTGAGCTTCTAAACACATGTGGGAAGTACCTTGTACCTTGTACCATGTACTTTATGTCAATTTCACTAGCTTAGTACATTCAACTCAAAAGTGAAATTTAGTCATTTTAGCCTAAAATGACAATTAATTCACTTTTTGGGTGAATTAAGGGACATAAGTGAAAGTATGGAAACTTAAGTAAAGTTTGTTTTGAGTTTAGATTTACTTGAGATGATCTCAAACATTGACTTAGGATGATATGAGATGATCTCATCCATTCATTTATTAGGTTTCCTTATGCATTCTTAAGGAGGGCGCAAGGGCAAAGGAGCGCTCATTCATTCACTCTTATGTTCACTTGAGGAGAAGGAGGAAGAGAGTGAGCTTGAGAATGGAGGCATTGGAAGAGGGAATCTTGGGTGCTTCCTTGCATGGAGGATATTTGGGAGATTTGGTCCCTATTATTTCATGGTGGTCATTCTTTCTTGGAGGAGGGTGCACTTGAGGAGGAGGGATCATCTACAATTGGAGGAAGTCATATATTGTTGAAATAATGTAACTGCAAAGTGTATTCTTATTATTATTTGATATATTATTCAATGGATCAATCCCCATTGTGGATTGATCATGTCGGTTACTTTAGAAGGACCAAATCCCCTTTTGTGGATTGGTCATATTGTAATTGTAAAAGGAAAAAGCAGAAGTCAGCCCCAGAATATATCAAAGAGGCCCCGAAACACAATAAAGGTGGTTATAACCTCCCAGTTGGAGAAGTCATCCCTGTTAGTGAAGAGACACTTCACACATGCTAGTCTTGTATAAATAAGGAGGCTAGCGCCTCACTTAGATACAACTCACTTGCTCATTTGTGAGACAAGTTTCAGAATTGCAGTTAGAGAAGAAGGAGAGAGAGTGGCACATATTTGGGAGAGGATATTCTACATTAGTTTAAGAGATCTCTTGGCATTGTATTGGCTATCTATAATAAGGAATTTTTGTTGGGTTTTCTTCCCCTAGAGGGTTTCCCAGGATAAATGTTGTGTCTCTTGTGATTGTGTATTTCTCAATGATCTTGTATTATGCTATTGTTATCTAATGAAATGAAAAGAACTATAATAATGGATTAAACATTAACATGGTATCAGATCCAAGCTAAAGGAAGTATCTTTCACAAGAGTGAAAAACGTCACTGTTGTCGTACATGAAAATTAGGGTTTTTTGATGGTGAATATTTTCAGCCCCAAAACCATCTAGAAAAGTGCACCCTCCCCTAAGGATCACTTTGGCACTCTCAATGCACCTTTTCAGTGGCTGG